>VWPW01014699.1:0-515109 GCA_013389825.1 Crypturellus undulatus
CTTTCCTTTCCTTTCCTTTTCTCTTTCAGATTCCATTAATGCACAAAAGCAACTTATCCTCTATTCCCCTTCTAAAGGACTGAAACTGATCCCATCTATTTTTCTCAATTCATCAGTAGGTATATTAGACAAACTAATATGTTTTAATAGCAAAAATACTGCAGCCTTTTTCTGGGTCAAACTTATTTTTGTATAGCTGAGTTAAAAGAAAACCTTTGGCAGAGAGATTCTGCTAAATTTGGGCCTTGTCCTGCTGTTGGAAAATTTAAATCCTTTTTTCCCCCCTCACTGATATTTTTAAAGTATTAAAGCACTGAGAAACATAGCCTTTCTATTACATAATGTTAACCTACTTTCTTTAAATTTTCTACAGACAGCAAATGTTTCATCAGTAAGACAGCATCCCAACCATATGGTCCCCAGAAATAAAGAGAACAGAATTAAAAAATGATGAATATTGCTATTCACCAAATTCTTTGGCTCCCACACATGGAACAATATAAATATCCCATGTACTTATTGACACATTAGTTTTTTTAACAGCACTAGAAATAGAAGTTTTTTGTTTATCCCCAAAACAGATATATCACAGAGGGTGACAAAAAGGGATTCCTTACAGCTCTCTGTAGTGTTTCTTTCCACTGTTCTGCACAGACCATAGGAATTGGAATGGAAATGTTTACAAAATCCCATTCTCCATCCTGGTGAAAAATTGTTTTCTATATCCCCTTCATGAGTCAATCAAATTCCATGTAAGAGATAATGAGATATTTCACCCACTCCTATGTTGTTCCAGAACCTCACTGCTATAATGGTTAGAGGATTTCCAGACTGACTCTACTTCAGTCTGTTTTTTGATGATAAGCTATTGCACTAGTATTAACGTGTTGATGTATAGCACTTTTTTCTGTGTTTAGCCCATCAAGCTATTGAGAGACAGTAGTCATGATCCCTCTCAGACTTTGTTTTGCAGCTCTGAATAATATGAGCTCTCCAATCCTCCTAATAATCAGTACCAGTTTTAAATCAAAGATTAAGTATTTTAACTTTCATTTTACTGGTAAAAAGCACTCTTAGATCATGTTCAGAGGTGAGCCACACACCTGGAAGTACCTGATTTTTGAATTCTTTTTTGTCTAGATGGTCCTCTATTGGTCATAGTTTCCCAAGACCCACCTTATTGTTTTAGTAAAGATTCTCTATAAATATACATAATAATCAGCACTCCAACAAATCTGCCTCTGTAAAGGCAAAGTATAATTTGAGTTTAGTAGAGCTTTCTTAGGAATATGGAATTTCATGAAGACTCAAGACAACTAGTATAGAGAAAGTACCTGGAATATATCTATACAGCTATATCACAGAGACAGTTGTATACAGATATATAGATTAGTCTCAGTGTGTTAAAATGGCAAAAAACCCATTAGATATTCTGACATGGTTGTCACTAGCATAGTCATGTCAGTGCTTTATTACTAAGCAAAAACTAAGGAATAACAGAAACCTTGAAGACAGTTTTTGGCTAACAATTATAGCATGAGCATTGTTTTAAGTTCAGTAAAGGCCTTATTTGGTCATGAGTGTGTTTGAAAGTGATTTCAACCATTATTATTAGCAGTCACTGTGCGGTGACAAGGCCAATGTGTCAGCTGTGTGAATGGGAGAGAGAGAGACTTTTTTTTCCCAAGGGGCATACGTCAGTGTCTCCAAGAGAGGATAAAAGAGAGAGTGAAATATTTCTCAGGCTGTTTTTCTTTGATCTATTTCAGATTTTGATATACAGAAAGAATGAGTCAGTGTTTGGCTTCATAGAACTATCACAAGAAAAACCTTTCACTCTTATCTCAGATAATGTTCAAATTGCTGCCAGACAGCAATGAAATGGAAAATCACCACAAATAAAAAAGAAAGTGGCTTGGAAGTTGAGATATGATTGGGGAAACTGTTAAAAATGCATAGTTTAATTATGCCTAGTCTCTCTCTGCATCAACTCCATTAGAGTGAAACTTGGGGAGAGATCACTACTCAGGTTAGAAGAATTTTAAAAGGAGAATGGAACATCTTGAGCATTGGGGAGCGTTTTGATAAAGCTTTGCAGATAAGCTTCCAGATAACATAACTAGAATTGAGATAGTTTGTATTCTCCAGAATTATTTCAGGTCTTCAATAGGAAATATGACAGTTATGCATGTAGTGGTGCTAAAACCATTGTGAAAAGATTAGTTATGAAACCGCAGTTTACAGAATACTGAGAATGACTCCCCATTTCCATGATTGAAAGATTATTTGTTTCTGACAAGTGTCTGAAATACACTCCTGAACTCAGATCTAGCTACACCTCCTGACCAAGTTCAGATGAAGAATAGACTGATCTGATAGCTATGTATATAGGTAAGGTGTATAATGCGTACAGCTGCACAGGGATGGGAACAAGAGACATAGTTAACAAGTGCAAAGTGTTCCAGCACCCCGGAAAGGGAGAGGGAATATGAAATCCGAATGCAATCTAATTTGGATTAGTTTTGCTTGGTGTTTGAAAAAGAAGCGGAAGCTACACGAGCTTTTTGTTGACAGGCAAAATGGTTTTGCACTAAATTTTGTCTTGACATTTGTTCATTAACACCTTGTTGGAAATAGCACGACAGGGAGATGCTTTCCTTACAATAAATCTGGCTCGGTTGTTTACACCAAACCTGTGGAAGCAGGATTATCACTGGGGTTTTCTGAAAATACACAGGTGTTGAGGTCTCTGGGACCACAAAACTGATAACACAATACTCTGCTTTGTATACAAACAAGAATAATAGTGTCATCCTGGCATATCCTGAATAAAAGGAAATGGTGGCTTTTCCTTCTGAGTCTCCTAAAGGGGAATTGGCACATTTTACAAAATCTTCTGGCAGCAAGAAAATCTGGGAGCCATCATGTCCCTCCTTTCTACCCACTGAATGCTACAAATGGCTATGAAAACAGATAGCCTCTCCTTGCTGTGAAACATATCCCAGAGGAAAAGGTTGGCTGGAGGTAGTGGCCACAGTTACTGCTTTATTTTACTCTGTCAGCTGGGCGAGACTGTCTTTCAAATAACATCGCAATGTCAAGCCCAAAGCAGAGCTTTTGTTTTCCACCCCAGATCAAAGACTTTGTAATGTTTTAGTTATGTGGGTTTATCCTATCCATCACAGTGCAATTTCCAGTGCTCGTTACAA
Organism: Crypturellus undulatus; assembly: GCA_013389825.1. Classification (NCBI taxonomy): domain Eukaryota; kingdom Metazoa; phylum Chordata; class Aves; order Tinamiformes; family Tinamidae; genus Crypturellus; species Crypturellus undulatus. Next base: position 3,210 of record VWPW01014699.1, read on the forward strand.
TTGTCGCATGATAGATGGGCAACTTAATAACAAGCAGGTTGATTTTCCATATTAACTGATTGGCAACTAGGCACTGTGTATTTGACTTCTGTGGCATTTTTGAAGGATAAATTATTCTTCAGAAATGGAAAAGATAAATAATTGGACTCTCAACCCTACTCCTAAATTTATTTTCACGTTCTTGCAAAGAGAAATAAAAACTTCATATGCATGAAAAAACATCTATAGGATCCTAAAAAAGGAACATATCTTCCATAGGAAATGTCCTTTTCTTTTTTTTTTTTCAAAACCTAAGTGTCTCTATTAAATTTGTAAGGACTATATTCTAAAATAGAATAAAACTTGAGAACAATAGTATTCTAAATTTTAGAATATTAAGTTAATTATATTATATCTGTTTACCACTTCTGCCAGAGAAGCAACAATAACGGTGTGTGACTGCTATTTAATGCAAATTATTTAATTCTAGAAGAATTTTCCATAAGGTGAAACTTTAAGAACTGGAGGAACAACTAAATAAACTATTATTAAAGTTACTTTTTGGGGGGAACCCTTTGATAACAGAACATAAAAATATGTCATAAATGTATTACAGATATTCTGCTTATAGTTTAGTAAAGTATTTATGATGGCATATTCCCTAAGGTATTAATTGTGCAACTGTTTGTTTTATATAAAGCATTTAAATGTAAATTACAAATATTAGCTTATCTTTTTCATTTTTTTCCGGAGAAATACAACCTACACTGTGAATATGATTACAATGGTAATCATTGCTACTCTTTTTTTTTTTTAGGGTAAAATCTCCCTTTTTTGTATTTCTAAGGATTTATTTTTGTGGAACTGCTCCTCATTTTCATGTATGCATGGTATGATGTTATCTATTTTACGTTATATGAATTCTATTTGTATCTGTCACTTTTTATTGTATTAAAAGGCAAAAAAAATCATAAATATGTTAAAAAAGAAATAGAAGAATTGATCTTCTTTCTCCAGGGGGTCTGGCAGGTCTATATTAAATGTGAAAATAGTCAAAGAGATGCTGTCTGTCACTAGTATTTGATTTTCCACAGAGCTGTTTCAAAAAAAAAAAGAAAAAAAAAAGAAAAGTAAGTTTTCTTAGCTATGTGTGGACCATTTTCTATTTTAGCAAGCAGCAAGCACATTGTCATTTCTGCCTGTCATATTATTCCACTGGGTGACAAGAACAAATGCTGATGAAGCGCTACCGAAAATGCATCCAAGATATGTACATTAGCTGTCATCAAGGAGAAGTGGATTGTTCCTGTGAGTTGGAATAAAGCAGAGCTCTCGTGTTCGACACGAGAAAAAGGGCTGTCAATGTAGTTTGCAGCCCTGGGAAGAGGTGGAGTTTGGCAGTTACTGTATTCCCAGGGAGCAGGAAAGACTTGTTATCAACTTGACCTCACTTTCCTAATTCCTCCTTCCCTCCTTTTGAGCAAGGCATTGAATCAACAAATATATTCTTAAGAAAAAATCTGTGAAGATAATGGAAATACCAATGGAAAAACAATGAATCAGCTTAGAAGGAAAAAAGAAAAAGTGTTTCCAAGCTTCAAACACTAGGACCAGTGATACTATCATTTATAGGCCTTTTTTCTCATTACAGAAATCAATATTCAACCAATGGAAAAAGTTACCATTGCATTTTCGTAAGGGCTTTCCCTTTTAGGTTCAGGTTTCTCCATCATTCACTGCATAAAGGTAACAAATACACTTTTTATAAATATCAGTGTCAAATTTACATGTTTTACAACTTACTGTGGGAAGATTGATTTGGTGGCATTCTTTTAAGGGCTAAAATAAAGCTTTTATACTGTCAAGTATAGAGCTGACCAACTTCACTTTACAATTTAGAATTCATGAAATCAGTTACTATATGGATAACAATTCCAAACTGACATACAACAGGGAAGGCTACAGAGTTACGTGAATCCTGCAATAGTTCCTTTAAAAGATAAACACTAAGCTTTCAAAATGTGTAATCTCTCACTTGACTAACAGAAGCTAGACTCCAAGAATAACTACACATCCTGCTAGCCTGTTTTAGGTTCAGAATAAGGTTCATTTTCCTCAGAAGCCCTGGGAAGAAGCAGGAAAGCATCTCTAGATGCTGTCTTGAATAGGAGCAAGTAGTTGTGCCAAACTTATTTCAGCTTCCTATATTCTAAGGATATAGGAGATAGGATTGAGAATAGTGCGTTATGCCTATGTTTAAGAAAGACCAGGCTGCTCCATCTACTCAATACCACAGGGAATGCATAAGCAGAATTTCAAGAATTTTGGAGTAATTTTGCTCCAGGTGTTTTTAGTTAGCCCCAGGACACTAGGAAATATTTTGACAATGGCAAAGTGTACACTGTACTATTTATGAATAAAATTTTTCTTTATGCAGCTGAGGGGTCACAGTTATTTAGCCTCAGGGGATGTACCAAAAATGCAGTTGGGAAAGAGAAGACTCATACTCTTTTTCTTGCCAGAGACCTTTCAATAGCCTAATAGACAGATCTGATTTTAAAAGATGGATATACATCATGACATTATCATGACAGGAACAAAAGAGAATATATTTTTATTTTTGAGAAAATCAAAGTTTTGTTTTGTTTTGCTTTGTTTTTACAAGGAAATCCTACAATACACCAGTAAATGAATCCCTGTTTGTCTTAAAACAGTGCCAGAGAACCTGAGATATACTCTAGGTCCATAGTGTCAGGTATAAAGAAGGCATATCCCATCCCTAGGAGTTCAGTCTTAAGTCAAAACAGAGAAAAGAGTGAAATGGAAATGCAGGGAGCTGAAGCAACTTTCTTTGGACCCAGCAATGGCTTGATAACAAAGGCAAGAATAGAACAGATTGTACTATTTTAACATGACGTGAAACTTTTAAACTTCTGAGATCAGTAGCAATACGACTGTACATGACATCATGACCACTAACTTACATCTTTGGAAAGAAGCCATGGCTGTTTTAATTCTCCTGTGGAAATACAGTGACTATAGTAGACTTTTTATTTCCTAGATATGTTAGTAAGAACATCTTTATGGAATGTTCTTGTTTTACATTTTTACAGTGTTTCAAAATTCAATAATGTTATTTTAGAAACATGCATTGGCATAATGTCCCACTTCATCAGCTGAAATTATTATACCTGACAAAATTCCTGCGGATATTTGTTTGCAAGATCAAGTAGTTGAATTTCAGCCTCACATCAGTACAGACCAGGTCTATCTGAATATGCTGTGAAAAGAGCTGGAATAGAGAGTATTGTCCTCCATCTTTATTTAAGGTTTTTGCTTTTTGCTTTTTCTTACAGATATCTTCCTTCAGAACCTAAGTACAGGCACTGTAGGTATTAATTACTCCTTGCAATCCTCCTGTCTTACAGTAGAAATGACTAAAGTTCTGATTATGGTGTATAATAATCCTCTGTGCACCTACCATCTCTGTTAAGAATGCACCTTAGCAACAGACTGGGGATAAAGAAGCGCACTTCATTCCATCCAAAGTGACATTATTAACTGCATAATCATAGAGCCACACTATACTGAGGCAATTTCCAACGCCATTCCTCTGAGCAAGTGCTTTGCATGCCTCACATGCTGGTGCGAGACTTCCTGCAATGGGAGAATATCTTATAAAGGCTCATTCACGGTTTGCAATTTGCAGGGAGCCCTTAAAAGTTCAAAAGGCCAAATTCAAATTTGAATGGGAAGAAGTAACATATTTTTGATGTACTGTGAATGAAGTACATTAAGCTAAAATGTCCAATTAGGGTATCTTTCCAGTTCCCTTTCCTCTCTCTCTCTCTCAAAGACCATAATAGAAAAAAACTTTGTATTAAAAACACTATGAGAAAGTAATAGAAACTACTTTTAAAACGCAGTATCATGAATGTAATTCTGAGATAGAATCTTTTAAGTAACTTCAAACTTGGAAAGCTTCAAAAATATGTTTCATGCAGCATACAAAATAAACATTCTCTCTTAAAAAAGAAACAGATAAATATTTTTGTCACTCAGGCATTTAATTAGAATTTCAAAAATAGATTAATTGTAATTGAAAATGTAATAAACTATAGTTTGGGATTTTTTTCTAGAAGAATCTAAATTAGCATAGTTAATGAAATTACTTTACTTTTTTGCTTTGTCAGTAAACTAAATCCCTTCCACAGCTCTCCATTTGAAAAACAAATAATCTTCTAAAGCAAATGATCTGCTTTTTCATCCAGGGATTACAAAAGCTATTAAGGCAAATTCCAGTCAACTACATCAACAGTACTTTAAAATGAACTTTTAACACCTTACAAATGTTATTTTGTTAGGAAAAAAAAAAAGAGAAAAGAAAAGATGCCAGTTTCCCTAAATGCTAAAATGACTTTAACTCTGGTAAGCTAAAGTCAGTGGTTTTATGAATTGTATTATCTTTTTGGTACTGTCTCTGTGAACATTTTAAAACTATTATTTCCTACTAAGCTCACAAGTAATACATGCAGGAGTTTGTTTGAAGCTGACTCATATACTGTACAGAAAAAAATATATAAATATACTTTTTGTTAACTGTCAAATTAACATGAAGGAACTAGACTATGAGTGTAGCCTATGAACACCCTTACATTGTTGAGAATTGCTGAAAAGAGCAGCCTGTAGAGACCAAAGAGGAGTTTGTCTTTAATTATATAGTGCTGGACCGATACGTATAAACACATATTAAATATATAAAAAGCTCTATTGAAGTCTATTTCCCAGGGATTTTGCAAGACAAAAAAAAATGTAAGGAACAATCGACTGTTACCAGCTTCTCTTCCCTTTGGCAGAGGAAGAAAGAGTGACCGGGTTACCTACTGGGTAACATCAGCTACTCAAAGTTTACACACATTCAGGTTTTTTCACTAAGGAGACCGAAGCTGATGTTTAAGTTGAATGTTAGCATAAAATGTATTTGTGAAGACTGGATCAAGCATTTTTTTCTTGAACAAAGCAGAATTTAAACAAAATAATTTTTTTTTTTTTTAACTATTATCTGAGTAAATTCCACTCTGAAACACAGTAACATTATCCTGGCCATGTTCTGACCTTCCTTTTCTACTTTTCTCTCTCCTTTTCTGCTTGACGATCTATTTGACAAAGATAACTTGTGAAGGAGCTTCCCTACCCACCTCCCTTCCCATACATTTTTCACTTAAAAGTCTTGAGTAAAATTAATGAATTTTGTACTGTACAAATCTTTTGTACACATATGTAGGTGGATGTATATGGTTTGGAGGGATTTATACTATGAAGAAACACACAAAAATTGACTTGAAAATATTGGAAAGGACAAAAAAGCAGAAATATTTCAGCATTTGAGAAAAAAGTGCTTTCAGCTAAAAAAAAAAGAGTTCAATAGGCATTTCTTTTTTCCTGAAAGATTTTGATATTATATATTTTTTCAAAAATACCAAAAAATACTATGTATATTTAGGAAAAATATTAAAAGATTTTTTTGCATGAAATCATTTTGTTTTAACAGATTCAAAAGATTACATAACATTCATTGAACCATTCATTGAAACATTTCAAAACTAGCATAAAATGTTTCATTCCCTTTAAATGCCAGCACGGGAAGAATATTTTATGCCTATCTGTTTTTCTCTTCTAAATGACTTCTTTGACAAAATTGGCATGATTCTGCAAAGTATATTTATTTTCATGTCAGTGGAAAAATATAAAAGATTTTCTAATCAATCCTAAGAGACATAATTAAATCAAGATTTTTCAAAATGTGAAAATAGTATTCATCTCATTGCAGATGTCTGCTATTACAGCCAGGTTAGCAAACATTTTCTTACTCCTTTTTCTGTCCTTCCAACCCTTAATACAGCTTTTGGCTTTTCTTAAGCTGGTCAAGCTATTGATTCTCCTTATGATACTAGTTTCATTCTTTCTTTTCTTTCTTGCAATCTTTTTTTAGAGGTACCCTTTTTTTTTTTTTTTGTAGAGGAAAAAAATCAACATGTGTTTTTATGTATAAGAAAGGGAACCGCTATTCTATGAAATCCTTCTTCTTTTGATATTTTAATTGCTTTAATAGTTACAAGACACATGCTGTCACTTTTTTAAAGCAAGAATACACAGTTTGATTGGTTACTGCATTTGCATTTAAATTATTTGCTAATAAAGAAAACACCACTGTGTGAAAATTAGTTTTCTTAAACTAAGTCTTATCAAGAAATATGATAGTTTTGGGGTAGATCTGTCTGGCAAATGGCAAATGGCTGACCTGAGAAATGTGTGCTACTGTTTGTATTGTAATCATATAAGACTAAGCTTACTTTCTTAAAAAAAACCAGAAACTTTATTAGGTTAGATGTTGCATATGAAAAATCTGTTTCAAGTCAAACTGCTGGGGCTCTTATTTAAAAATTTCCAGCAGAGGAAAGCATCATTCTCTAAATTAGTAAGAAACAAAGATTTTTAGTGTATGTAGAACAAACAGAAAACAGCTGAACTGATCATCAGAAACAGCTTTGTAACTGGGTAGCTGTGAGATAGATAACAGCATACTTTTAAATGAATTATCAGGAAATATCACTCTATTCGAGGGTTAAAGTACACATTCTTTAAAAGATAGTTTCATTTCCTTTGTGTGTTTCTGAACACACATTGCTAACATTTTGACATAATTGCAGTCATTTTAGAAGCAGAAATGTCTGAACACTGTAGTTTGAAGACAGAGTTCTAGTTTTGTTTTTTTATTTCAAATTACTCACTTTAATATAGGCAGTAATGTTATTTTAAGTGAATATTGCCAAGAAAGCTAGAAATGTCGTGGGTAAGATGTAATTAATGATTAGGCAGCTGATGCTGTTAGGTATGGGGGAATTGATAACACTTTTATAATGAAAATGTGGTGATTATATCTATTTTAATGGGCATATGTTTGTTTTTAAAAGGAAAGTATAATTTGAAATGAAATAGATGCAAGTCTATTATTATCTTTTCTTACTGATCTTCTAGAATTAGCGCACTTTCCATGACACGAATATATTGATATAAATGCAAAGGTAGGATACATTACTATTTTAAAACCTAACATATTTACATCTAGGAGATTTCAGTAAAGAATTTGGGGCTTTCATTTCTAAAAGAACAGCCTAAATCATTTTGAAAATCTCCTATGAACACTTTGCCAAACATAGAGAATAAAATTACACGGAGAGTGTGAACCAAAGAAATGAAAAGAATCCAGATTTTCAGTTACTGGAATTAAAAGAAACTAATCCTCTTTATTTTCTGTTTCTATACATGCATAAAATTTTGTCAATTTTTTAACAAACAAATTTAATTTAAAAAACTATGGGGAAGATGGTAAAAAAGCGTGTGTATCTTATTTTGTGAAATCAAATCATGGTGTCTTTCAGTAGAAATCTGTATCTTTTTGTTGATATTAGTAAGTCAAGCTGCTCTGTCACTAACCACTCAGAATTTTGAATTAGGTGACTTGATTTTATGGAAAATCAGAATTTTGACAGTCTCCTTGAAACAGGCACACTTATGACTCCCAGAAAAATTTGGTGATTTCTATCATTCCACATTTATTTAATGTGCCCCTGTGGTGATGGACAAGAAGAAACGAATAGTCTGTTTTTTGACAGACTCTATCAGTTTGCATAATGCTAACACTGTGCTTTTGAAAAAGTTACTGGAAGACTGCTATTAAAATCCAGGTTTCATTGAGACTCCCAATTCATTCTTATTCTGATCTCATCAGTTTTCATTCACAAATGACAGTTTGCCAGTTTGTAGTTTTTATAATAAGAACTTATAATAAAAGGTGGCCCAAAGGGAAAATAAAAACTGAGATGAGAAGATCTTATTGCTTAAAATGAATTCAACATGGGACTAATGTTTTTTAGCAAGGTAAGTAGCAGTGACTGCTCAATGACAGCAATCTCTTATTTATTTACAGTAAAATCTTATTTATCTGAAGACCTCATCACACAGTTTAAATTCACAGTTAATCAGAAGGACTTGTCCCACAGCTCTGATCATCACGTTTGCTCTGTATTTTTCAAGGTGTGACAGTTAGAGAGTCCTTCTTCCTTCCAAAAGTGGTGAATAAAAGGACAGAAACTCCCACAAAGTTCAGTCTAGGAGACCCTTGAAACTGCCCGAGTCCAAGGGGAGAGTCACTGCTCAGTCAATTTTCGGTTACTCTAGTGCTCAGATAAATCCTGGCCAACTAATAGCACCAAATAACAAACTTGGAAAAGCTAAAACAAACAAACAAACAAACAAAAACTCCACTGTTTTCAAATGGGATTGCAAGGGAAATCTTGTGTATGGAATATAAATATTCATGCTTCACTACAGCAACATACCAAGTTCTAATATAATATGCTTTGTAAATCTTTCTGCTGCTTATTTCCCTTCCAGGTAGTAATCTGTTTTGTTTGTGTGTTTCTTGGCCCTTGACCTACATTTTCCTCTCTATTGTGACTTTTCTGTCTTTGTCTTTCATTCCATCTTGGCTATCATTTGACTATCTGGATGCAGTGGACCTTTAAGATTTCTTTTTAAATTATTAAAAATAGTTTTGAAGATTTTCTTTTTAAATTACATCTTTCAATATTGATATCTTTCAATATTGATAAAAAACTATGACTCAGACATCAACTGATATAGCCACTGAGCAAATATAATATGAAATTGTTCTGATAAAGTTTATGGTTGACTTCAGGCCCATAAATTGAAAGTGATGGGTTTTATAAATTTAGGGCTGTTTAGAAAGATTGCCTTTTCAAACATATTTTTGCCATCTGGTTGCACCAAGACCAAGAAGGGTTTGGGGTGTAGCACCCATTCTGTGAGGTGCTACCTCCTGCTCTACACATTTAATGTGGTTGATACTTACAGAGACAATGAGGGTAGTGATGCTGATGCTTTCAATCACTATCACTATGCAGGGCCAGAAAACCCTGCACAATACAGAAAAGAAAGAAAAAGAGATCCAAGACTAACCATGACTGCAGCAATATATTGGCTTGAGACTACATAGCTGTTTTTGTTTTTCAGAATTTGTTTAACGAGCTATGTTTTTACCTTATGTGAATGCAATATTCCTTGTTCCTCTAAATTTTACCAGAAACCATACCATCTTCAGCTCTTTTTTCTTGTCTTCAGAAGGCTCAAAGGGAAACGAATCAGTGTGTACAGCTACCTTAAAGGAGAAGGTCAAGAGGATGGGGCCAGACCATCCATGGTGGTCAGTAACACAACAAATTAAAGTCCAGTAAATTTCGCCTGAATTTGAGAAAAAGCTTCTTGAGCGTGAGGGTGACAGAGCACTGGAACAGATTACCGGAGAGATTGCGGAGTCTCCTTCTCTGGAGATCTTCACATCCACCTGGATGTGACCCTATGCAACATGCTCTTGGCGACCCTGCTTGTGCAGAGGGTTTGAACTAGATGATCTCCAGAGGTCCCTTCCATCTCCAGAGGTCCCTTCCATCTCCAGAGGTACTTTCCAACTTTAATCATTCTGTGATTCTGTTCTATTTTACCTTCTCTGTCTGTGATGAGTTTACTATAGCTAAATCTTCAAGCTACAAGGATTCCGCAGTGTGAGATGGACCCTGTTCTGTGAGCTGTGATTGATTGACTCAGAATTTTGTTCACTAGAGATTTGGAAGCATGACATGCTCTGTTCCTGGAAAGAATCACTAAATAATTGTCAGAAAGGATTTTGACTGAAATAGTCAATAAGGTCCAAGTCCAATCCCAGTCTAACGAACTCTCTTGCAAAAATACTAGTGTGATATATCATTTCCAGCATAATGTTAGCTGGTTCCAGGTTTTTTTTCACTACAGCCTTCTACAAAGAAATCTGGCTTACAAGGAAAGCACAGCACCCCTATTAAGAAGGGAGCAATACGTTCTTCAAAATTCTCCTTTAAGAGAGCAGAAATTCCTTCTCACTGGGTGTCGTGATTCAACATATGAATGGAAATTTCAGTCCTGATATATGCTACAATGAAATGGCTTATCATTCTTCTTGTGTCTCAGAGCTACAGGAATGGAGGACTACTCTACACCATTGAGGTAGCATTAGGGGATGCAGAGCCTTCAGGACCAAGTACACTTACAGTGCTTGCATGTAAGATGTTTCCCTTTATTTGTTTTGACACTGGGACAATACACAGAAGTGAAAAAAAAAGCGTTTTATCACAGATTGCATATACAGAAAATGAAAACCAAATCAGTTTGCTAAACTGGAACAGAAAGAACATATAGAGGGAGAAATTAGATAGATGTAAACTCACAAGAGAGGAGAAAGGCAGGATGCATCATAGATTAAGAAAACCTTATCTCACTACATTAGCCATAAAAAAGAAGTGCTAGTCTGTTAGTGCTTTGGAAAGATACTGACCTGTCATATAGAGAGGTCAGGTGGTGTTTAGTGACCTTTTTGCATTGCTCTTCACTGAAAAAATATCACATGAAAGCAGATGCTAATCAAGCAAGTGAAAAGTAGAAAAAGGCAAAGGAATAATTTGCTTCCTGCATCTTAGGGTAGATATCACAGGAAGTAACTAGCTGGCTTTAACTGCACTAGGTATGATTCAGGTTAGGCAGTAGAGAATATTCTGAAAGAGGAGTAAGGATAATAAGGAAGTGGAATAATTTGCTCTTGGAAATTGTGGAGTCTTTGTCATTGCACAGTTATCAGGATAGGTCAGGCAATCATTTGTCAAAGTTTTCTTTATGACAGGAGCAGCATCTGTCAGAATCTGATTCTGCCATGGGGCAGGAGAGTCTAGACGACACTCTTGAGGGTACTGGTGATTCAAGTCTTTTTTTTTTCTAACATTTTATATAGTTTAGGCTTATTCTGAGAGCTAATAAATAAGATTTTAGCTACTAGCTTTTCCTTTTTTACATGCAGACTTGCAGTCTCCAGAATTCCTGATTGCCTTTGGGAAGAATCATGTGGCTATTGCAGTTATGTCAGTAATTTTCGTATTGTCTGTGGGACATGTTAGCATTTATAGATAAGCATATTGTCAGGCAAATTGAAATCAGTATTTCCTTTGACTTCAAGAGGAACTCAATTGCATCTTGCAGATTTAGGCAGCTAACGTAGCAGCTGGTCTCCCAAGGCTCCCTTTGTTGTCAACACATAGACAGGCACTTTCAGGGAGCAATCGAGAGCATGAGCCTAATTTATGTGCTCTGAAGGCTAGCTAAATAACTGAGCAACTTCCATATTGATATAGCCTGAGCAGACTGTAAGCCAGCAGTAGGACAGTGTTAATAGTCTCCTCCCATAACTTTAGAATGCCTAAATTACCGAGCAACTGGCTCTCATAAATAACAAAATGTTTAAAGAGAGGATATGAAAATGCAATGTGGAAAAAATAACAAGAAATTAATCAGATTCACAGAGTTTATAGATTTCACTGAAAACTCTTCTCCCATTCCGGTGCAATAAATAATATGAAGACGAACTAATTATTTTTCTCTAACAACTAAATGTGAAAAATCTCTAAGATAGTCTGATTATGTAAATATATAGTCCAAAGCAAAAAAAAAAAAAAAAAAAAAAAGCAGATCTTCTCTCTTTTGTTTCTACTCACATTTATAGGAAAAATAAATAAAAGGGTAAATAAATAAGGTTTGGGACCTTTTAGAAGTGTTTTATAGGAAAAATAAACACATTCAGCATAATAACTTTTGAGATTATTGTAGGATTGAGAGATCTCCCATCTCTAACCATAACCAATACGCTCTAACCAATACGCTTTTCTTATCTAGCAAGCTTTAACTGAGTAACTGACAAATAGAAAATATTGATCATTCACAAAGTAGTATTTTCTTCTTAGCTACTAAAATAGTAAGGAAAGCACCAGGCAGCATTCTGCATGTGAAGGAATTATCTAAGGAATAAAGATCACGTTCTGACTACATGGACACAATAGGAACCCACAACTGCTTGCTTGATTGATTGGTTTTTGGGATAGGCCAAAAGCATCATCTTTTGCTTAAATTTTAAAAAGGGTATTTATGTTCTGTCTCATTGTTTGAACTGGATATCAGCTTTTGCATTTCATTTCATTGAAACATTCATTCAGCACAGTCTCATGAAGCCACTAGGTAACCAGTCACCCACTGAACAGTAAAAAATGGATGCAGTTTAATAGAGGCAGAAAATGTTTGCTGTATACTTATAATGGAAAAGCTTGCACACCTCTCAGGGGCTGTAACCTCAACTGTGTTATTTAGAACTATTAAATACAGTCATGAAACAATTTTGACCTATTTAGTTAAACTCATAAGGGTCAATTTAGCACCTTTACAAGTGTGCAAATTAATGTAAATGTTCATAATCTCCTTTCTTAAATATACCTTCACATCTATGATTGCTATGGACATAAAAAAGTTATTAGCTTATAGACTGAAATGCAGCAACTGAACTGTAGTACTGTTTTTGTTGATCAGAACGAGAAAAGCGTCTTCAAGGGAACTTGCCTTCAATACCGCCACTGTGCTAAGGAGCTCGCTATTGTTTCCCCAGTTGCCTGAGCGCAAAGTGTTTCATATTGAGGGTTTTATTGCACCCTGCTGCTGCTGCAAGGACTGTTTCTCCCTGAGATCTCTCGTAAAAGGAGATCGCCTCTGGATTGCTGATAGGCGAGTTTAACACCGTCCATGCTAGTGCCCCGCAGAGTTAGGGAGGTTAATGACTTCTAAAACTTAGATAATGCTGCAGGAATTGGTGGTGAATAAATAATTCATATCTTCTTTTTTATGACTTAAAAAAAAATGTGTAGCTTGACTCAGTTTCAAGCTACCGTTAAAGTATTTGATTTTATCATAAATGACTTTTTTTCCCTGTTTATTTCTTTTGGCAGCAGGGCCTCTTCTAGAGGCTTGATGGCAGTATAATGGAAAGTTAATAAACGGATCAGTACATTGTTTTCATTCTTTCCAGATGTTTCCTTCATTATGCCAAACACATTACTTCCTAAGCAGAAAGCTGCAAACAGTGCAAATTTTAGTATATCTTAGAAGACAAGATGTGCAGTTCAAAAAACAATGCGCGTACTTGGTTAGCTGGAAGAAACTCGTTTCAGCGCTATTTATTCTGCACAGAATGAAATACATATCAATAGGCGCATTTAACAAAAAAAAGCTATGAAGGGCTTTTTCTTTAAAGGAGCGAGATAGATACAGAAAATCTTATTAAACTTGCTTTTTTATTAGAAGTGGGACAGTTACTATACTGACTGCTTCTTCCTGACAACCACAGGTAACAGGGAAATGAGTTCAGTTAGCACAACTTGCTATTGTATAGATACCACTAGCTGTTTTAATCACAGCAGGCTAGACAGCAGCAATGCTAATAAGCACTCTAATATCCCATAGTGTCTGAATTAGGAGAGTGGTTGCTGTTTTATAGGGTCTAGGTGAGAAACTGTAAATGATGTTTGCTACTGAATGATGGAAGAAGGGATTATGCAGGGCATTCACGCCTTTAATAATGAATATATGAGCCAGGGATTGTCTGCCACAAAAACTGGTAAAAACAAAGGTACAAATAAAAGTTATTTCCTGAATTTATGTTACAGCACCTAACCCAATTTCTACTTAGAAGCATCAACCAAATTAGGCATGAGAAATCATCATATTTAGAAGCAGGTCCATTAGTATTCGCGTAAGAACACAGAAACACAGGCTGTATTAACCTATTAGTACATAAACCACTTCTAAACACACTTCACTATCTTCTTGTGAGGATGATGTAATGTTTTCTGACATAAATATGAAAGGTGGGTGAAGGCATTTTTAAGTAGTCTGAAATATTTGTGTTCCTTCCAGAGCTTGCTTTATCTGAAATGTCTAACTTTAAGCCAGCTATTTATTTTCTCACAAGAAATCTTTAAATATGCTATATTTGCTACCTTCCTATTTTGTTGAGACCATTCTGTGAAGCCCTGGATTTTTGGTTTAACCTCTCAGAGTGAAACCAACAGCCTTATCATTTCGTTTCATTCAAGAATATAGAAGCCATCATTTTACAAAGCTGGCAGCTTTTCTGCTTCAGAGCTCCTGTAATTTAGTTGGGTCCTCTAATAGGGTTATATTTCATATATGCTGAATACACTCTTTATGCTTGTGTTACTCTTCAGAGAACTTACAGATGAAAATAAAGTAGTTTATCACATAAGGTATAATAATTGCATTGGCCATTAAACTCAATAACTTCCATAGACTATAGTGGGGCATATAAAACATTTGCAGCAGTGAAATCTGAATCAGTACATGATGTTTATTCAAGCTGAGGTATTCCTCTATTGCAAGGAGTCCACAGATAGTTTTACTACTGTATGCTGCCATCTTTTCCAGACTGGGTAATTTCTGTTCTGCTGTAGATGGTATTTGAATGTCAGGCATCATATATTTACTTCAGGCACCCTATTTTCTTATGGTGGTTTCTTCTACTTCTAAAAAAATAATGCCAAAAGAAAAAAATATTGTGCAAAATACCTGATGTGCTATTAATGTATTCATTTCAGGATATTTTAGGCCATTTAATTTATCCAGGGGAATCTTAGTCCACTTATATCTTATCTATAACTTTAAATGCAATTATAATAAATTAACTATATGCCATGTTGAATTCATGAAAAAATACCTAAAAAATAACTCTCTTTCACTATCATTTTACACGTAAAAAATGCATATTTTTTGTTTTTCTTATAACTTTTAAAAGCTATATTAGATTTTCTAAATAAGAAAAAAAAGGAAGATGCCTGTATGATCAACTTCCAAGCCTTTGATTAAATGCAAATATCAGTTTATCTTTTTATAAAATTCAGTGTAAATGCATGCAGCTACAAAATGATTTAGAAAGGCTTAGAGCTCAGTGATACAAATCTTCTGTGCTGGTAGGCATTCTCCCAGATCTAACATAATTGGTTTGTTTATATACTTCCAAAAAGAACTTAGATGAAAAAATCACTGCTAAGATTATAAACCCGAGCATTCAAAACTTAGGAACTGTCAAATTAGTCACTCTCTCCTTTCTTTTTCTGTACATTTGATAGCACAGTGCAGCTCTCACTGGTAATATGCAACTGCGGGAGCCTTGCTTCATTGTGTGAGCTGCTCTATGACATTCTCTGACTATGGTGATATGCAGGGCCCTATTATTGAAAGCATGGCTGCAATTACTGATAGCTTAATGCTCCCTCAATCCTGAATTAACTTCCCCATCATGTTTTCCCTCATGTTCTGGAAGCTTGATTCAAAAAGGGACTGTGGACAAAGATCTCAGCTACATCTCCTTCCCTTGCGCACTGCCCAAAACTCTCTACTTTTGAACAAAAATGGCATTCTCAATCTACAAGTAAATCAAATCTGTGTCTCACAAGCAGGATTTTTTCCTAACTCCTACAAGGGACTCAGTTCAGTAAGTTTCCTCACTCTGATGTACCTAATTTTACTCAAACGATGATGTTCATTTTACACTCAGGAAGTGCATATGCCTGCCGATTTAGGTGATATAGACCTTGTGTGGAAAGCCACGTGTGTCCAGGCAAGTCCAGATTGCCTATAGTCAGAGAGGTTACAGGCTCAAAGCAAAACACTTTGTGTGTTGCTGGTCAGTTAAATGTTTGCTAAACGCTAAATGCTGTCAACAAACCCTATGACAAACCCTAGTTGCCAGATGCCACTTTTCAACTAACTGATGGCAAAAAGAGTTCCTGTTGTGTACAAAGGCAGATGGTTACATAGCTAGATGGAGATGGCTACTCTACCACAATGTGACAGTAGGTTTTTGCTGAAAGCAGTTGAAATCTGCAAGTGATTATTCTGTTAAATCTTATTGGCCTTTGTACAGCCATATACTGGCTCAGGAGAAATAATTTTTGGCTACCTACAAATTCTCTTTCCTGGAGCTTGACTAGTCATGTTATAACTTGTGAGGTGACAGTCAGGTATGAATGAGGCTGAGAACAAAATGCTATAAATGTTAGATAGGAAATGTTGCCTGTACATAAGAAGCAGAGAAACAAAGGGAATTCATTACAAATACCTCCATGTGGAAGAATGAGTTTTAGGCTAGTCTATTCTGAGGATATAAAGATTGGGATATAAGTCTTTCTTTTGGATTTAGACTTAAAAAATGACTAAACTCAACTGGAACTCTCAGATAAAACTTTTCCATTATGAAAAACAAAGCTGAATTATAGAAATTTAAAATTTTCAGAGAACCATGTTAATTTCTTTTGATGAAACACTATGGACAACTTTCTGATTTCTGATCAGTCCTGTTCAATTTATTTATCAACAATCTGGATGAAGGCACAGAGTGCTCCCTCAGCAAGCTTGCAGATGATACAAAGCTGGGAGGAGTAGCGGATACTCCAGAGGGCTGTGCTGCCATCCAGAGGGACCTGGACAGACTGGACAACTGGGCGGTCAAAAACCTCATGAAATTCAACAAGGCCAAGTGCACGGTCCTGCACCTGGGGAGAAATAACCCCAGACACCAGTACAGGCTGGGGACCGACCTGCTGGAGAGCAGCTCTGCAGAGAAGGACCTGGGCGTCATGGTGGACGACAGGTTGACCATGAGGCAGCAGTTGCCCTCATGGCCAAGAAGGCCAATGGGGTCCTGGGGTGCATTAAGAGGAGCGTCTCCAGCAGGTCGAGGGAGGTGATCCTACCCCTCTACTCAGCCCTGCTGAGGTCACATCTGGAGCACTGTGTCCAGTTCTGGGCCCCCCAGTACAAGAGGGATGTGGAGCTGCTGGAGAGAGTCCAGCGCAGGGCCACGAGGATGATCAGGGGCCTGGAACATCTGCCCTGTGAGGAGAGGCTGAGGGAGCTGGGCGTGTTCAGCCTGGAGAAGAGAAGGCTGAGAGGAGACCTGATCTGTGTCTATAAGTGCCTCAAGGGAGGCAATGAGGAGGATGGGGCTGGCCTCTTTTCACTGCTGGTCGCTGACAGAACCAGAGGAAATGGCCACAAATTGAAGCATAAAAAGTTCCACGGGAACTTAAGGAAGAACTTCTTGACGGTGAGGGTGACAGAGCACTGGAACAGGCTGCCCAGAGAGGTTGTGGAGTCTCCTTCTCTGGAGATCTTCAAGACCCGCTTGGATGCAGCCCTGTGCCACGTGCTCTAGGTGGCCCTGTGTGTGCAGGGGGGGTTGGACTAGATGACCTCTAGAGGTCCCTTCCAACCTTAGGCATTCTGTGATTCTATGATAGAAACCTGGCAGTTTCCTGCCTGCTGTTGGAGAGCTCCCCCACCTGCAGCTCTGGAGTAACCCCATCCTGCCAGTGTCTGGATTGTGGAGCCTCCTGGCCCTTTGCCAGTCAACCTCAGCCAAGTGGAAAGGAGTGGGGAAGCTCTGGGAACAGAGTTCAAAACCTACAGTCTGAAAGGGAGAAGCTGTGCAAACACGTGCATGTGCATCACGCAGTGCGTCAGCACTTGAAATGCAATGCTCAGTTCTAAATAAATGACTGAAACACCCTTTGACACTCTTAAATAAAACATGTCTGGGCTCTCTTGAAGGCCCCCTATTGTGGACCGGCGAGCCTCAGAACTTCAGTTCCTCATCCCAGTCTCCTGGTTCCAGCTCTGGCTGTCCAACCGACTGCTGCGGCTCCCGGAATAGAAACAACCGGGCTCCAGGCTCTCGCTCCTGGGATCCCAGGATCCAGCATGTGCCAAAGACTATCAGTGAAACGTATTGGCTATTGCTAAAACAAAGCATTTTGGTTTTTATGTTTGCATGCTTCCTACAGGAAAAATCCAAAATGTAACTTATTTGGAAGTAAAACTTGTTTTCCTCCCTCAGAGCAGCTATATTCCCTATGAAATGAATTTTTGACCAGCCATTTTTTCTTTCTTTCTCTAAATCTAGTGCATTTTTTCTTCACAGCATATCTCTGAGGGGAGAGAGAGTGATTAATGTTATGCCCAATATGTGAATAGGAAACTGGAATAAAAGGAATGCAGTCAAAACCATAGAGCATTTTTTAAAGAAAATGTGACTAGCTATATACAGGCAGATCTGTTAATGACCTAATTTGAAAAGATTCACCTAAAAGCTTCTGTAGATCAAAGATCAGAATTGAGTATTCAGAAACTGTAAGTAGTGAGAATTTGAGAATTTGAGAGCCCATTTTTCCAAAGCAGCAGGGAATGAATCACCATCGCAATAAAACCATTTTATCCTGTTATCTAAGAAACATTTGTGCCTGTATTTGTGCACATTTATTTATCAGTCTGATTGTCGAAATTATCAACAAATTTCAGCTAAAACTTGACTCTAACTTCTACTTGAAAATAGGGATTTCATAAATAACTAAGACTACTTGAAGTTCTGTGAAAACAGAATATTAGAAAAGAGTATGGGACCTTATGAAGAAAGAGAAAAAGCTACAACAGGAGACTATTCTAAATTTCAGAGTACCTGCATGGTAGGGGGATTTTGAACCTGAAGAAAAGACTCATTTACTAAAAAAGGTTAGCATTAATAGCACTGGTTCCAATTGTTTGATCTCTCGCAATACAACCTCTCTCAACTTTTGGAACCAAGGAGACCGAGGTCCCACCTTAGCCTCTTGCGGTGAATGGACTTGATTTATTCCCAGTGCAGTTTTCATTGCTTTATGAATGAGGTTGGGTCATTGTGGGAAAAAAAAACAAGTACTCTGCTTAAAACACAGTATTTCGATGAAACTCTGCATGTCAGCTGGTGGCTTATCTCTGGCATTGCTTCTCTCCCGAATGTCTGTGTGTTAAGCATAATTACTGGCAGGGATGACATTACCTCCAGCATAGTGGGGCCCATCTCCAAGAAATTTATATATCCTTAGTAAAATCGTAAGCCTAAGGCTAAACAACACATATGCCAGTACTAAGCCAAGTACTACAATACTCTGGGACAGCAGATGCCCTCAGTGGGGATTCTCACCCACAGAAAAACCCCCAAAATTGATATCTTTCCTACCATCACAGATAAAGTCATCAGGAGCTGTAGGAATAAACTGTGGTCATTATCATATGGGGAGTCCCACGCTATCTGCTAGTTGGAGAAGTCCTTGAAGGCTCAGGAAATGATGGTCTCCGGTCCTTCTAACGTTGGGGACCAGGTCTCATTATTGGAGTCTGTGAACTACTGTAGTTGAAGTCTTTAAAGAAGTCCCTGCTCTGCACAATAATGTGCTCCTACAGAAAGAACATCTCCTTGTTCGTGTAGGGTACAAAACATAGAACATTTTCCTAGGTAAGGAAAACCTCAGAGAATTGACAGACCAACATCTCCCATTACTAGTTGTGCAATAATAATTTTAAGGACTTCTAATTTAACCAAATGTGAACACATTTTTAAAGAGAGAAAGAAACAAACTTCTGAGGTAGGAATTTCCCAAGTCTGTGCCCTAAGTCCTGAAGCGTACAACTGCTTTAGCTTCTCAGCTAAGGTCTGAATCAACCTTAAGGTGATTTAAACAATGGGTTTTCAATACCTAGTAGCTGAAGTTTTGAGAGTAAACACAGTTTTAAAAAGATATGAGTATATCCGGTTAAATCATGTAATCCTTTAGTTACGGCTTGTCAAGACTAGAAGCAGCTGAAAGAAAACAGGGCTATAAAATCAAAGTGTTGGGCAATCGCAATGGCAAAGACTATTTCAAAGACATGCAGATACAGTCGTGAATAAATTTTACCTGAGAGGATGCATTTAATCTATGGTGTTATTTTTGCAAGGATTATTCATGAAGCTAAGGATTGGAAGACTTTAGCACCACTCAGACTTATGATAGTTAAAAATACATATTCTCTGAAAATATTTGAATCTTAGAACATGTACTTGGAATGGAGGGAGCATTTATATCATTTAGTACCACACACTTGATACATGGACTACATCAAAGACTGGGGTTAATGTGGTTGAAATGCTTTCAGCATCTGAGGTAATCTCCCACATACTCAAAAATAGTTAACAAATCTTACATTGTACTCTACTACCTAGTGTAAATGTGCATTTAGTCAAATTTTTAAGGTCTGCAAGAGCCCTACATAGCTGACAACTACCACAAAACCACCATCATTTTTGCCAGTTTTATCAGTTGAGGCAAGAGAAAGAGGAGAATATAGACAACAGTGAAAGAAGTGCAATAAAAGGTAAGGATAAAATTGAGTTATATCTAATTTGTGTCTGTTGCTTTTGAGTGTAAAGTACAACTCTGGATCGTAATATATAACAAACTGGCATCAGTTCCATGTGTGACAGATCGTCCATTTGATCCTGCAATTAACACTGACCAACAGAGACTATGTGTGTCAAACTGGATTCTGATCCATACATATGTATGTATACATGAGATGATACCTAAGAGGTATGGTTGCCATTTTCATATTTGAAAAGCAATCAGATCCTGCAGATCCTGTCTGCATCTGTAGCATGTATCTAAATATGAAGGCCAGCCTTCTGAAATCAGGTGAGCCCTTTGTTTAAGGCACTTCACATGAAGCATCCACAAAAGAAGAATTCCAGGGACGTTACTTTGAAAAGACTTTCTTCAAGCACACAGACCTCCATTCTAGGAAGCAGCCAAGCTGAGTTCAGTTTATTCAGTCTATGAAGCTTTAAAACTTAAATCGCTTGCTCTTGAACTGTAGGATTTCTAAGAAACTATTTGAGTCCTTATTTAAACCTCTATTCTTACCAAAATTGCTTTGATGAGACAGTAACAGGTTTCACAGAGTATGTGAATATGGTACGTTTTTCATACTACCACGTCATAGCATAAATGAGAACTTAGAAGTCTGGCATTTTGCATATTGAAATAAATAAAGAGAAAGCAATTTATAAAAGGAGAAGGACAAATGAAATATAGTGCAAAATCTGCCAGCAAAATGCCAGAATTACACAGTCTGGCCTCCATTGTGACCTCCTTCAGCACCAAGGCCAGTTCTTTGTTTCAGCTTTGTTTCAGAGAACTCCAGTCTAACTTGCATTTGGTTCCACCAAGCCTGGCTCTATTTATGCGGTGGCATTCTCGGTTCTGGTCCTTATCTTTTTGAAATGGTTTCTGCATATGGACCTTTTAATTTCAGCTGAACAACTCAAAAGAATAAGTTGCCTCCAGGAATAAAGTCTAGTCTCCATAATCTGGCTTTAAAATTGTGGCCATTTATCATCTGGATATTTGTAATAGCTCTGCTTGCAAAAACAACAATAAAACTTCCAGACAGAAACTTACTTTTATGCAACTGACTGCAAAATTATGAAATTTTGCACTATAGCTTATTACAATGGTTTCACAGCATCTGATTTACTGCAGCTATATTTCTTTAAAATTTATGCTCTTTTATATTTTTAAAGCAGTTTTTAGAAAATAGTTAGGTCATATGGATAGCAGGAGACATGCTATTACAAATAACAAAATTCCAATTAATATTAAACAAAAATGTTTTTGGTAGCATAAAACTATTTTATTGTATGGTAGCATATAACTATTTTAATCCATTTGTCAGGGAATGAGCCTGTGCAGATGAGAATTTCCTTATATTACCATACACACATCAAATTATCTTAGAGCTCTAAGTGTTGTTTTTAGGAAGTCTCAGGTGTATACTTAACAACTGAGATGCATTGTATGTTAGTATTTGCACAACTGTTGTCTCTAAAAGCATCAAATATGGATCATCACAACAGCGTGTCCTTAGAGAATGCTTGCCTCTACTATGGTGTATTTTATTTTTCTGTGAAATTGTGGAATTTGAGCCATTCTTGGTGGCTGAGTTTAAAATGTCCTGAGAATTCATTTGCACACATACAGTTGCACACAGCTGCCTGCATCAGGAACACTATTTCAGTTAACAAAATCATGTTTTTAATAGTTGCATACACGATTACAACATATAGGAGTTCCCAAAATGCAGGTACTTTAAAAATATATATTACCTCTACTTTTTAACAGTTTAAAGAAAAGTGGTAGACAAACTTTCGCATATCCGCGACCTCTTAAATTAGCATTTACAGAATTTGTACACATGGAGGAGATACATAATATTTGTGATAATCATCAAAATGTATTTTAAAGGCAGATGCTTTTTCTAGAAAAGTCCAGTGTGAGTACATACAACTCATGATGAGCTCTTCAAAACTAAATATTTCATAATGAATACACAATCTGGACAGGAAGCCACAGTGCTTGTGATGGTGTATTTAGGTTACCTCTTTAAAGGTGACCAGCTTTTCCATCTTCACAATGCAGAAGTGAGAAATTGAATAAAGAATGAACCCACACTGTTCTCCCTTATCCTTTTATCTCTCTTTCATATGAAAGTTTCATTAAAGATGTATTAGCTTGTTAACTGATTGATACTTCTAGAAAAACAGACAACATTGCAGGCTCCACCACCAGATGAGAAAAAATTTCTAATAGCTGTCACTGTTTCATCTGACTTTTTTTTTTTCATGCTGTGTAATTTCCAATTCAAACATCTTTCTATTAGACCTGATCTTTGGGCCATTATGTTTATAAACTACTATATCCAAACGGGAGATTATTTATTTTTCCAGTTATGGATGGCTTATAAACTTCTGAAAATCAGAGAGTACCAATCAATCCAGATATACCTGGTCCATGAAATTTCATGCATTAGGTTGAAGAAAATGGCATCAAAATATAATACTATGCTTGTTAAACATACTAAATCAGCATTTTTAAACAGTGCAATAATCAAATATGATGGAAGCATTCCACCATAGTCTCTAGAGGTTGTGAAAAAAAATTTTTTGACCTATTTTACTGGGTTTCAGGAGAAGAAGATTATGTCATTTATTTGTTTAGATTTTCAAAAAGACTTTGATAATGATTTTATCATGAGGCAGAGCATAAATATAGGCTCTACTTTCATTGAAGAGTTTAAATTTAATAGTATAAACAGTATAAAAGCAGTAATAATATCTTAGCGTGAAAAACACACAAACCTACCTTGCTTCATAAAGATATAGCTACATTTAATGGTTTTCATTTTGAAGAATTTCATTCCTTCAAATCCTAACTTTAATGTATTGTTCCCCTGAACAATAGAGGTTGAGAGTTTGCATTTGATTAAGGAATTGCTCGGAAATGTAGGATGACCTAGATAAAGAGAAAAGAAACCCCACTATGTTTCACATTTGATGAATGAGGAACTGCATAGGGTAAGGGCTTCTCTCTCATTCTGAGGTACTTATAAGTGTGATGTACCACACTTGGACCTTGGCACGTTCAGAGATTTATACACGAACAGACTTGAAGACCAGACTTGACTGATGTGATCATCCTACCTGACCTTCTGTACCCACAAGTGGCAAATTTATTCTCAGAAATAGGATTAATGCCAGAACTTCAAACATATTTCATCTCATTTTGAAAATAGAGATGTGATTTCCCCTGGGAAACCTGTTCCAGTGTTTAATTGTACTTTCTGCTTGGAAATTGTATTTTATTTCAAAGTTGAAGATCAGCTTCCAGTCATTAGATCTTATTATGTCTTCGTCTAAAATACTGAAAATCCTGTCCTTACACATCTTTTCCACCTGTAACTACCAGGGAATCATGTAATTTTTTGACCTTCCTCTGAGAGGATGAATAGAGATGGTGATATCAGAAGAGCAGGCCAATTTGTTGCAATCTAAGATAAAAAAAAAATGGCATTGCAACACAATATGCGTGATATACAGGAATATTTACCAGGAAGGAAAAACAGCATCAGTGGTTTTAAATCAGGAAAAAAAAATCCACAGACACCTGAATACTCTGGGGACATCAAAAGCAACAAAACTAATACACAGATTTTTTTTCAGAAATCTCTCAGCAATGGGAAAGAAAAGTGTATTTAAGTAAGTTGGATGCTGGGTTAAATAATCTGTATCCTAGGTATATTTTGAATTCATAGAACCAGAGAAGAAAAAGAACTCATGGTTCTGGTGGCACAGGTCTTTTAGGTAATTCTCTTTGAAAGGTATAAGTAAGTTAAAAACAATTTTTCAAAACCACAGAGCAGCAATTTCTACAGTTTCCCTAGCTCAGAAATCTTTACCTGTTTTGAACAGTTCTGTCCCTCTGTTTTTCATTCTCCTCATCCATCTGATAGAAAGAGGGCACAAACTCATCTTAAAGTGTGAAGTATTTCCTAGAACATGAAGCACCAACCACATAGTCACTTGCATCAAGTGGAGTTAGATTGAGTCTTTAATAATGGACACAACATGTTAGCTTCATAATCTAATTTTGAATCCTTCTGGATGGAAGTCATTATCATGATTATTGAATTTTATCCATTTAAAGAGTTTCCTCAAGGGTGTTGCACTAATTGACTTCTCTATAGCTGCAACTGTATTTTTATGCATTATCAGTCATATTAATAAATAAGCATTACAATTATAATGACTCCAGCTGGGACTACTTTAGTTAAAGGTCATATTTTGTTCAAAATATACATAGTTGAAATGCTTTGCAGTTTAGCATCAAGAGGATATAATATGAGCAAACATCCCTTTTATTGCACTCCGTTCTTCAAGAACTAATTTCAAGTCACATTTAAGATGACTTTAAATAAAAGAATAAAGAAAATATTTTTTTAAAAAGGTTAGTTTCATGTGTTCTATGTTGAAGTCTTGGAAAAGAGTATATTTTCATGACTGTGTATTATACAGAAAGAAAACTACCAGAGAAAAGTTAACCACCCAAAATTCAGGAATGCAATTTAATGTGGACAACGTGAGCATAGCTGATTCCTGACTTTCTTACTTTATCATCTCAAGTAAATTTTAATTATGTTTTTTATATGTTTTTTACTGATGATTCAGCGGTAGCCACTGTAACTAAAATCAGAGAGCTGGAATTACAGAGCTTTGGTAGATACTTTACAGTTCCAAAAGTCTCATTTAAGTTGATATGTTTGCACAGAATGGGTTTACCTCCTTATTTTAATGGTAGTGTCATACACAGAGTCAAATAATGGCAGTGTCCAAATACAAAGTCAACAGATTTGTCACAAAACTCTGACAGGAAAGCCGAATGAAACAACTTTTGCTGTTTCATTCAAATCCCCGCACTATTATGATAATTGCAGCAAATTGAACTTGTTTCATGACATTTTTAAAGAACAGCAGGAGGAACAATTGTTCATCACAGTCCTGGTGTTGGCAGGGTCACTTTTTCCAAGTTTGTCTTCAAGGCTCCAAGCCCCAACACAGGGGATAGAGAGGATACAGCACAAATCTGTAAATGCCCTATGGCCTGGTGGTGTAGAGTTAGAGAGCAGCTCGACAGCACACACCTACAAGACAGGGCTGAACATCTGCCAGATAAGAGCTTTTTCAGTATGGATCCAGCTGAGGGAATGAGTTTTAGAGATTCTAGCTAAAAGCCTGTGAAAAGCACTGTATCTCTGTTTAAGTCATTTATTTCTGCAAAACCCAGAGTTTCAGAACCAAACACATGAGCTCTGAGGATATGAATGAAAAATGAGTGCTTTCAGATGATGTCTCAGCCAAGCTGGCTTTGTGGAAACGTGGAATCTGCTAAATTACTAAGCAAAGATTTTTATTCCATATTTATAGCTAATGTGTTCACTTTAAATGTTTGGTGTGCTTGGCTGTTCATAGAGAGATCTGTTTCATATGAGTCTGGCACCAGGATAGCTGTAACTTGCACATATTGGTTAATAAAGTTGCAGTTTTTCACATACTGAAGGGCTTCTTGGTGTCACTCCTCTAAAAAGACAAAATTGTGTATAAAGATCTTAAATACAAGACTACAGGATAAAATTGGGTGCTAGCTCTAATAATGCTCTGATTTCACATACTAAGCTTTACCCATTATCTGCATAAATGCTTGATTTCAACCTCCTGAGCTCTATAGTCTGATCTGTACTTAATGCTCTCTCTTCTTACCCCCTAAGAGCATTACATGAGAGACAGGTAAACCTTAGCTATTCTTGGATCTTTTCCTTTGCAACAACAGGGTTTCTATAGAGTGATAAATAAACGGGGAGGGGTAGATAACAAATCCATACCAACATAGTGAGGAATAGCATACACTAACAAAAGGAATAGCATACACTAACAAACACAGCATGGACACTATTGATGCAGTATTTTCTGTATTTGTTCTACCTTACACATTAAAATAAATTGCTTTCTATTACTGTGCTCCCATTAATCACAGTATCACAATACTGGAAACAATGTCATCAATACAGTCTAATCCACTGGCTCTCCTGTTTTGACAAGTGCATGTAATTCATGTAAGTGTAAAGGCAGCTGCATTGAGCTAACTAGAGGAGATACAAATGCTTGAAGACATCAAGGTCTGCACAAAAAATGACTCCAAAATACATTGTTAATCACATTTTCTACTAGCTTCTCCTAGGCCTACCTTAGTTTAAAGAGGAAAAAGTAATTTTAGTGAGGGCAGGGTTATGACTTGCTTGCTTTATAATTTCTCATAAAGAAGCAACCTTTGTAGTCCCAAACTGAGATGTGTTGCTAGCGACAGTGTCCCGGTTATACTGCAGAACTATGATCTTTGGATAAGAGGCCATGGCTTGCAGTATGGCTACTGCACTGTTTCTGAAGAAAAATACAACTGTTTTCTGTTGGACTATAACAAGTCCAAGGAGATGGACTTGAGTGAGTGTGCTGTCCCACCACTAGCTCCTGGAAATCCTTAGAAAGTTTTGGACATGGAATGAAACCAAGAAAACTTATTCTTACTCAGCAAGTTGTGTTTCTTGGAAGGAACCCTGCAAGGCTAAACATTATGTGTTAAATACATAACAAAAGCTGAAATGAGAGATAGTTATGCTTGAGCATCAGCAAAAGGTAACAGTGACATTAAGTCTAATAAGCTTGAAACACCAGGAACATACAATTGTTCTGAAATCCCATTATGGAGATGTATTATTATTAGGTTCTGCTGTTGCCTCAGTAAATGAAAGCACATAAAGTACAAATCAGTGGGCACAAAGGTTAAGATAGAATCTTAAGACCTCAGTTTTCCAAACAAAGCCACAAATCACTTTCTTTGCTTGGGAAGGCACCGTTTTGAGGAGCGCCAAGAAAGAGGACGTAGAGCACATGTCTTGCTGTTTTAGTCTTTGCAGCCGAACCGGAGGAACTTCTTTTGTGCCAATAGGCATTGCTAACAACTCGCTCCCCTTCTCTGCCAATATGGCAATTTGCATAGCATTACCCAGAATGCCTCGCATTGTGCCTTTGCTTTGAAAACAGATTTAATTGAGCCTTGCTGAGCTGCATTAATGTGTCTGTTTAAATTGAGCAAATCTAATTAGCTCGCATGAAAGTTATGCCACCTCTGGTGCAGCAAAGCTAATGCAATTAAAGTCAGCCAGATGTATTGAGTATTGTAAACACGCAATCTGACTGGTGGAGAGACCGGACAGTTTTCTAACACATTAACAACAGCTGCACTCTCTACAGTATTCAAGTATATATTGTGCTGTGTATATGACTATTTTTAAATGCCAGGGATTCTGCATTCTACAACAGTATATATATATCTTCACTAAGATTAAACAGCCCCAAGTCCACTACTTTGCTTTAAAGAGGTTACTATTTTATACTTAGAAATTGCCACAAAATCAATATTTACTAAATTTTACATAAATAAAGGTTGTTTTTACTGGAAATAACTTCTAAAGTCCTCTACTATTTGTGCATATTTATGGTATTGACTATCCTTAACTATTTATACCAGATTTCTAATGAAGTTTGAACAGGACTCCAAAATGCTCTTATAAAACCATAGCAATCAGGTAAAACATTTCTTAATTGAATATCATCAGTTATATTCATTGTGGACTCCTTGAAAAAGATATCATGTTCTAGTTAAATGCTGTTTATTAGCAGGATTGTGCTTGAAATGTTCAGATGATTCCTTGCATTGATTTTTTTTTCCATGCTGATCTTGGTATCTGGTTTTGTGTTTTTTTTCAGGCAAAGACAGGATTAATAACTTGAAGGTCTGACTTAAAGGTCAAAAGTTGTCCTGTCAATACAGAAATTTGCCTAGTACAGAAATTTATACATAATGTTTCACATTTTGCTTTTGCTTTGAAGGGTTTATTTAGGTGAGGTTACAGACAGAGTTGGCTGAGTGTCTTCTATGCAGTTATTCATTGTTTTTACTTTGCATTCCCTTCCTAGAAGAATACCAAAATGAGTGAACAAAAATAAACTTTTCCCCTTTTAATCAATAATCTTCTTTGTCATTCATTCAACTATGCTATAATTGCTGCTAAAGGTAATAAAGTCTGATGTTTCACACTTTGGAAAAGATAATTAGCAGAAAAGACAGGAGCTTGTGTTCTCTTTATTCTTCTCAGATCTTGGACATGTCGCTTTTTAACTTTTCAGCTTTCTTAGCTATAAAATGGACATAGCAATATCTCAAGAAATAATGAGTTTGGGATTTTTTTCTCAAGGATGTCTCTGAGGCATATAAACAATATAGAATAAAAGAAAAGGGTATAAACTGAGTTATTCAGAAGTAGTGGGTTAATCATAGATTAGAAAAAAATATCAAGGAATAGAACTTCTTGAGCACATATTTTTTTAAATGACATTTTTGGGAATAGAAAATAAAAATAGTAAAGATAGGACACTTTAATAAGGATTTTGATTTAAAAAAAAAATAATAACCTTTACATTTAAAGAAGAAAATCATCTTAAATATATCCAAGAAAAAGTCTCCTGCATTTATCTGTGTGCCTCTAAGTCTCAACATTCTGTTGTCTGAGGATTTCTAAAGGTAACAAGGCAGCAAAATCCCTTTCAAGTGATTCTTTAACTGGATATTTAGTTCATGCTATAGAAATACTATTTAATATATACTGCCTTTAAAAGCATTCCGCGGAATGTTCACCAGAGAAAGGAAAGAGCATGATAAGGATATGTTTAATATACCCTTCCTATCTGTGGTGTTGTTCCTTTTTGATGTTTGCTGGAAAACAGCTCAGAAGCCACTCGACACTTCGTCCCCAAATTCACTATTTTGTTACCCTACATTGATATGTCCTCCTCTTCAAGGCAAGTCCAGGGTATCAGATCAGGGTGTCCAGCATTCCTAAACTGAGAATATTGTCCAGGTGCTTTCTTTCCACCTTTGTTTAACCCAGAGTAGGACATGGCAAGTGATAAAAGGTCAGCAAGAAGTGGCTTCCTTGAATCAGATAGATTAACAAAGAATGTTATACAGTGCTCTTTGGCTGAAAGATGAATGGCAATGGGGGAAAAGTTTGGCTGCTTTTTTGGTTTCTCAGCTACTGGTCACAACACAGGCTCCTTTGATGCTCTTCATCTTAAGAGTATAAAAATATTATTTCATTTGGGTACAAGGCACACTGACTACCACAAATCATAACTGCTTTGACCATTTGCTGAAAGTCATCACTTTAAGGAGTTTTCAAACACTTGACACATTACTGGAGACAAAAGACTACCTCCATAAGAAAAGAGAAAAAAACACAGCACACGGGGCTTGCTCACTCACCTCTCTGGTGGCAATTCAATGCATCTTTCATTTATGCATGTCGTAAAATACCAGCATCATTTCTCAGCAGCAATCTCCACCAGCAAATGAACTTCCAGGGAACTTCTGGGAATGATTCAGTGTCCTGTAATTGATTTATCTTTATCAAAAACATACCTATGTTTACCATTATCTTCTGCTGCACTGTGCTTCTGCCCCTGGAAAGATAGTGTTTTTTAGCAAAAGTATGCTTTTGAGCTGAGTAATTGTTGTCTGGAAAAAATGGACATTGTTTTGATGCTCAAAAGCAGAAATGGAAAAAATAAATACAGGGGTGAAAAATAAGCAAGTTTTTCTGTGTAAAATAAATCGTACTTCTACATAGCACAGTGACTTGTTTGTTCTTAAGAGCCATCATCTGAAGGAAATTCATGAATAGGAAGCCAAAAAAAAAAAAAAACCTGCACAATGAAGAATATAGTCACTGAAATAAATGCTAATTAAATAACAAAAACAATTATTTTGAACTAAACAGGGCACATCTCTCAGAAGATGAGAGCAAAGAACTGTTGCAATTTGATATCATCTGCTGCTGACTCGGGTCTGCCACATGTTCATTATCACCTTCGGAAACCATCTTTAGTGTCACACCGGGGTCTTTTTCACAGGCAAAAGATCATTCTATGCTAGCCAAATAAAGCCCTACTTCACTCTGTGAGCAGGTAACATGCAGTAAACAAGACAGACAGATAAACAGACTTAGAGTCATTAAAAATATTATGAGAGACCTCCAAGTGGAAGAAATATAAAGACTTCCTTTGTTTAATGTATGCTTTCATTTCAAAAGAGGCACTATCCTAGTTACTTGGTAATTAGCAATCGGCACATCATGTTAGCTAGTCATAACTTGAGAGAGTTTATTACCTACAACCTTTTAGAACATAAAAGGGATTAAATCCTGTCAAGTTACACAAATGAAGGGAGAAAAAAAAGTTTTAATTCAGAGCTGTGTGTCTAAGAATAATTTACAAAGCACTCTGTAAATCCTACAGATGGCAAGGCTGAGACAGGGGAATGATGGGGCCAGTTCAGTTTGTTAGTCTTCACAATCCAATTTGCCCAAAAGATAAAGATGTGCTGTGTTTCAGCAATGAGCTCTTGCTATTTGACATGCTGAAATCAAAATAATGTCCAGCAGAAACTAGTGACTGGCCTGAAGCATCCGCACCAAATCCTCATCTAGAAACCAGCAGCTGGGGGTTTTGTACCTTGATCAAGTTGGCTATAGGTGTCACAGATCAACAAATGCAGTATATAGCAGGGGAGAAGTCTCCCTTTAGCTGTAGAGGTTTTTGACTTTTAAAATACTACTTACAAGGGTAGGGATATTTTATTTCATTTATTTATTTATTTTTGTACATAGATTCCTAAATAAACCCAGGAACAAGGGATTTTGCTTATTTCTAAGAAAATGTTTTTGGCAAGGCAGAGTGAGCCGCAGCCTGCCAAGGCCCGACTCCTCGCAGGTCTTTCCTGTCAGGTGGATGGGGTGAGGGAGCCAAAAGCCTCGCTTCCCAAGCCTTTGGGGGACTCTGCTTAGCCCTGAAGACAGGTCCAGGGAGGGAGAACAGGATTTGCACAGTGGGAGTGGGGCAATTGCTGCTCCTGGGTGCTGTTTGTGAAATTGTGTAATTACAAGCTGCTTTACTGCATACTGCTTTCCCCTGATCAATACCCTCAAATTCTATGGTGTTGGCTGCTTTCAACCTTTTGATGAAAAGGTCTGGTAGTCTAGTGCAATAGAGATCACATAGCCAAAGGGTCACATGACATGAAGCTTCATTTATTTGGAAAAATAATTGCAGAGAGCTACAAAAAAAAAAAAGTGTAATTAACTTATACTAATGAATTTTATCTACTGTTTCCTTTAGTAGCCCAGGAATCCCTCTTGTTTATCCCATATAGAAACCGATTAAAACTGAGGTTGCTCCAGACCTTAAACCTTAACAAAGACCTATCCAATATGAAAATTAATTTAATGTCATCATTATTTTCTAACATACCCGCAGAGGTCACACTCATTTGGCATATTATGGCTGTGTAAATTGTTTTTGAGTTGTTTTGCTATGCAATTCCAATTAAAAGCTAGCTAGTTTATAAACTAATCAGGGTGCCAAGCCAAACTGTCATACTGATTATAAGTATAGAAGATAAAATGATTAACCATTAGTTATAAGAGCTGGGTTAACTTAAAAGATTAGACAGTAAAATATAATGCAAATATAATGATCGGACCACAGGCCTGCAGATGGAAAGGAAGAGCAATGGTACTGATTAGCAGAAACCACAAGAATAATGTGACTAAACACAAACTGAGGGAATAATGTAGATAACATACAACAAACTCACTTCTTTTTTATTGCCTGCAAGTTTTTAAACTTTGAAAATAAAACAATTGCTAGTTTACCAAAATCAGTTTGGAAGACAGCTTTGGGACCATGTACATATGCTATTAGGGAAGACTGACTTTTCTGAGACAGACCAGATTCTGGCAATCACTCCAGTTATTAAGATAACACATACAGCTGTTTACATAACACTTTCTCTGGGGAAAGGGAGAGTACATGTTTAACACAAGTAACAGACAGCAAAAGTAAAATTGACTTTTCTTAGCAAATGCCAAATTTGATGTGAACTTTATATCTAGTTCAAGGCATTAATCCAAGCGAGAACACCTCCTTCCCAAAGCAGGGAGCAACCTCAGTTTAAGTTACTCAAAGATGCAAGTAACTGTGTCTGTTAGCTGGGAAGCTTGTGGGGTGTGCTTTGACAGAAGGCCTTCTTTGCAAAAACAAAAGCAAAAAAAACAACCCACAAAACTCAACAGTCTAGGCTGAAACTTTATGGGAAAAGGTCAACTATCAGAATCCATCCCTCTGCAATTTTTTTTTTTGGGGGGGGGGACGGGGAAGGGGCGCAGAGGAGGGAAGTGAATCACTTTCAAGAAAAACACATAAAAATAGAATTTTAAGGTATGTATAAAGCTAAAAATCAAAGCAAGGCATTTTGAAGAGCTAAATACTGCTTTAAGTGATTAAAAATACATTTACTTCCATCTCTCAAGTTATAACATCAAGATTTTGATTTCTTTTTGGGGAATGGAGAAAAAGAGTTCCCAAAATCTATCCCTAGAAAGCCATTTTACAGCAGTTCTGGCTTAGGTGTAACCTGACCTATGCCAATGTCTTTACTGCTATTTTAAATTAACTATTAAATTTTTGCATCCCTTTTAAGCTTACGGAAGATATTCAGCCTTGTCTTTTTGTTGTTGTTGTTGTTGTTGTTTTTGTTGTGCAAGGAAGTTCTTCCGGTAGCTTTTTCCCCTCACAGCAGTACTAGTATTCGTGTATTTAGTAAGAAAGATAATTCCTAGAGAAACTATTAGCACTATTTCTATTAGCTGTAATTTCCAAACATTTATTCCCTAATAACTCTTGATCATCACGAGGCACACAATAACATCTCAGCAGACTAACAGAATACCTTTCAAAGCAAAATATCATAGGTACCACCATCCCATATATCTTTTTCATCTTTAGCAAAGCTGTTAACATGTCTAACCATTCCTTTGTTAGCACTTACTTAAAACAGCATTTTCCTCATCTGAGCCTGTAAATATCCCTACCTGCATTCTTAATACACTAAACAAAGTCCCTGTATTCATTTTTATAGTTCCATTCCAATCACAGGGACTACTTGGGGGTTCCCAGGTGCATCCTATAAAAGAAACAGTATATAGCTGCTTCGAATTTAATGGAAGTTGTTTTTGACAAGCAAAGCAAAAATTTGCTAGGGAAAGTCTGTTTTAAAGCAAGACTCATGAAAACATTTTTTTTTTCCTGTTTCTAGTCATTCTGACTTCTTCTTGTTGTGAAATGATATTCTTGAACCTATATCATTTCTTTAACAACATATTAAACAAAAGCAGTCAGATTTCTGTTGCATCTCCCTTTATCTACAGGGAATGCATAGATGTTAGAATACTCTCTTAACAAGGTATAATTTACTGGTATAATTTACTGACTAATATAATGAGATGTATGAGAAAAATAAAGAACTCGAAGCATGTGAGACTAGGCAATGAGTCTTTAAATGACACCAAGTAGATTAACTGTGGTAGAGAGAAAATAAATACACAAGTTTCAGGAAAGATTTGCCAAGCATCTCTATAAAACGGGTTGCTGTTTTCACTTTTTTTCCCCTCTATTTTTTATCTTGTTGATGCTCTGTGTTGTAAAGCTATGCTGGCTATGACAAGATCTTTTTTTCAATTTTTTTTCCCAGTATAGCTTTCAGCAGAAAGCGTATAGGAAAACTTTTAATGAGAGAGCTGAGAGAGACTCTTGCTTATGATTATTTCCTGACTAGCAGTGCCCATGCAGGAGTCATTTCACTGCCTCTACACAAACTGAGCTAAAGAAATAGACCGAAGTCTTTGTATCCAGGCAAGGCTTCAGGTCAGAGGGTGCTGATAAAGATACAGCTCCTTATGGACTAGCTACTCAGTTCCAAGACAACAGTCTGAAGGGAGTGAGGAGGAAACTTTCAGAAAAAACCCTAGACCCTAGACTTTTAAAGGAGGTTAGATCTACCTCAGTGTAAAACTCTGGGCTGCATCCTTTAAAGGCTTACATCTGCGCGGCGCTTATAAAAGTATGGATAACTATACTTCAGAAACCTCCCTTTTAAGTCTTGCCTCTTGTTAGCAAGAGCGAATTATGTTGCCAGACAGGGCAAATTAGAAAGCTCCAAACACTGCAGTGATACTCCCGAAGGGGTGCATGCGGAACTGGGAGCTGAGCTGAGGCCTTGATCCAATGTGCAAGACGGCCACAGAGAACCCCAATAAAGGGCAATAGGTGCAGAGAGTGAGACTTGAGATGTGCCTCAGAAGTGAATATTGATCTTCACACCCAGGCAGCCCATGAGCACACAGGTTTCACAGCAGGCCATACTCATTCTGTAAAGTGGTGTGAAGAAATCTGAAAGAGCAGAGATCCACATCGGTTAGCCCAGCACTCGATGAGCCGAGTTGTAAGCTTGGTTTTGAGGCTTATGATTGAGAGACGAAACCCATGCTATCAGCAGGGCTTGTTCTCTCACATAGGACATAAAAGTTATACAGCCAAACTGTATCTGGGCTTATCTGCTTTATGCCTTGTTATCTTGGTTCTCTTTGAACTTCCGAGGCTTTCCTGTACTGCAGGGAGGGTTGAGGTGAGAAAGAAGCCTTGTACAAAGAGTAATATCTTCAGAGATGAGAGGCTGAAAGGCATTGCATGAATCAGATTTTGGCCTAAGATTCATTAGCTCCAGAAAAATTGCTTGACACAGCTCAAGCTACCAAGCGATGGTGCCAGAGTGCTATGCCCAGATAAGGGATGATGCACTACTCCGAGATGAGCCATGCCATGGGAAAAGCAGAGTTATTTGTGTGAGTTTATACCCAGAGGTGTAATCAGTTTTGAAATCAGTGCAAAATCTTCCTTGCTGAGCTAAAATTTAGAATCTAGTGCTCTTAATAAAAATAAAAAGTGTACAGGCTTTATATCTCAGCACCATGCTGTAAGTTTTCATCTGAAATGACCTCAAGCTCAGAAAAGGTCTGCAATTTCACCTCATACAAATTAATCCTGCACAAAACCAGTATGGTACAGGAATCACGTAAAATCTTTCTGTAGTATTTAAGTATTTTCTGTAGTTTTTAAGGCCTAAGGGGACACAAGTTCAGAGGATGGAAAAATAGCCTGATATTTGCAGCCAAGATTTATTTAACAGTTTTTTAAGGAGGTTGCATTTTTCGGACACTGTTTAATGGCCTGGTGACTTCCGAAGTTTTCCAAAGAATTTCTTGATGCCTGTAAATTTGAGGTCCAAATCTCAAGTCTTGCTCAGGCAGCGGGGAGAAAGATGGAGGACTGTTCTTCTCAAGATTTCTGCTCCAAAGAATCCCTGGAGCAGAGCCCAAAGGGTGCTTTCACAGTGTTTCACAGTGATATCTTTATGAAGCACATGTATAACCACTCAGAATACTGGTGACCTAAACAGTCTTTCTTCCTAGTGGCTCCTTGGTTGGAGCAGAGGTGACCTTGCCTGACATTTGTCATGTTGCTTTATACCACCTTTTCGACCATACAAAATTCTGTTCAGCAAGAGCAGATGTCTGTCTTTATATTTTAACAGATGACCAATCAAAGATATAGCGCAGGAGCACTGACAAAGAGATCTTACCAGTTGTGGATGTGCTTCAGACACACTGTAGTCTTTCAGACACAGGAAAATCCTGCCCACAGGGAGCATAGTGGTAGCTGTAGTGAAAGAATTTGGAAGTGCAAACATATTTTTGGAAGGACAGAAAAATCTTCTTTGAGAAAAGTTTTAAAACAAGAAAAAAAAAAAAAAGCAGACTTTCTGAAGTGCAGTGTCTGTTTCAAGTTTGTCCTACTCCAAACAAACCTCTGTGATTATTCAGCCTTAGGATTCAATTCTAGGTTAGCAATATGGTTGTTGGGAAGAACCTCCATTATAAATAATCTGTTTTATATTTGCCCCTGTGAATAAAATAAATAGAACTGACAAGCCAGGGCTGAGCACCATCCCCTAGCTGTCCAAATTATTAGTGTAATGCCTGGCATGATTTTGAATTGTGTTAACTAGAACTGGCCCAGGCAAAACCTCTCACATGTTTAGAGGTGAGTGTTGGCCAATGCTTCCCATTGCACAAACTAGATACAAACACCCTATGCTGAGGCACAAAAAAGTTTAGCTGTAAAGATGCAGTGGTGATACAACAGCACTTGTCAGAGACAGAAAAGAGTCATTCACCCATTTTGTATGAGTTGAGATACATAACTTAATGAATATTGAACTAATCAGCAAAATTGCACCAGATGCTTCTCCAGTTTTCAGGCATGGTCCTTCAGCAGTTTGTTTGATCTTCTCCCAGAGTAAAGATTCTGAGACACATTTTTCTTTATTCCAAAGAATGCACTTAGAAGTTGTAAAGACAATTAGATTATGGTTAGGAAAAGTAATACATCTACAGTAGCTAGTTCATATATTTTGCCCATATTCTTTTTCAAGGAGAAAGATCATAGGCTTGTACCTTTATAAGAAAAACTGAGATTCTCTTTTGCCACTTTCATCCTAACAGGGAGTAAAGATGGACTTTTAAAAACTAGTTTGGCCATGGAAAATTCAAACACTTATAAGAATAATCAAACTCTCTTTAGTCTGGCTCAGTCATAATCAACCTATGTCAAGCTGTTTCTTTGAATAGTAAAGAATATAATTAGAACAGAACATAATTAGAGCAAGAATAACTATTTAGTACCTGATGGCAAATGCTGACTTTCTGATAGTAAGCGTTATATTTAGATTTTATATATAGATCTCATTGTTTCTTATGCATCAGATATTTCTCTATAAATATTTAAAGAAAAACTCTATTTCTTTTTTGCAGTAAATTACTTCACAGAGAGCAGGATGTAATCTTATTTATGTTATTAAATATTATATTCAATGTTAAATAAATTAAATGTTATTTATATTTTATATATTAAATGTTATAAAATAAGAGCAACATACCTAATACTCAGGCACTTGACCTGTTTGAGTCCCGTATGAGAATTCTTTTTTTACTTTAATCACTGATTATATCTTTATTAAAGATCCTTAGTGACAGGTACTTAGGTGATAATTTTTCATGAGATTAAAGTCCTAATGCAAAATTTTCATATAATCAAGAAAAAAAAAGTCTTCAGTGTCTGATTGAACTGTTGTGTAGCAGTTAATCCTGTTGGACAATCTGCTGAATTTACATCAGGTAGTTTATGCTTTCTTCTCATTAGCTGTGATATCTTTAAATTATAAAGTACTTTAAAGAATTGGGGATGGCAGAGGGAATCCATCAAACATTTAGGCATAGCAACTGTACACATCACCTAAAAATACCAACCTTCAATGATTTGGGGTACAGCCATGACAAACAACAATAGAAAAACAGTACATTTTTTCTAGAACATAAGAAAGAGGAGGCATGTAGTATGATCTCATAAATTCTCATGAGAATCAATGTGAGAGCATGCATACAGGAGTTGGAGAAACTAATTAAGTTCTCAACTTATAATAATTTAAAAACAGGATTTTCTTTAATTTTCTCACACAATATCTCTTGAAGATTTTAATGACACATTAGCTTAAAATTGCTACAGCTTCTTTTCATTGATTACAATTAGCACAGCTCTCTAATTCTGAAAGTTACAACTTAATAGAAACACACCTGATTGCTATTTTTTCCTTTTCTTAACCTAGAGTAGTTACAAATACCAGAAGAGCTTTGGAATATTGGTTCAGTGGTAGTGGATGGCAGGGACCACAGTCTACCAAAAATTAGAGAAACTAGATAATTAACTGATACATATGTCATATAATACAATAGAAAAGGTCATGGAATTGAATGGCAATTCACTGAAAATTATTTGTACCCAAAATATTTCTTCCAGCTCTAACAAATCAGCACATCCTAAACAGGTATATATTCACAGTATCAGTTTTGGTTTAAAATCATGTCTGATTTTGGTTTTGCTAATATTTTTAGCTGAGTGTCTTGGATATATGACCGTTGGCTACCACCTATTTTCAGACAGAAGCCGTAACTGTCAATACCTTATATTTATGTGTTTCAAAGACATCAGACCTTTGAGGTACAGCACTGGAATTCATCAGACTTTGGTGGACAATCTAATTGCAAACAGGAAATGTGAAAATTTTAGCCACCGGCTACATATTTCCTTATAGTCTTCAACACATTACATTTTCTGTCCT
Organism: Crypturellus undulatus; assembly: GCA_013389825.1. Classification (NCBI taxonomy): domain Eukaryota; kingdom Metazoa; phylum Chordata; class Aves; order Tinamiformes; family Tinamidae; genus Crypturellus; species Crypturellus undulatus. Next base: position 41,675 of record VWPW01014699.1, read on the forward strand.
GTTTGTTAGAGTATCTTGAGCTCAAGGTATGGCCATCCAAAGCCGAGTAGCTCGGCTGCTACCACCTGTAAATAGCATCTGGACAGAAAAATAACTTAGCCACTTGTCCAGGATTCCTGGATAAACCACAGAAATGACAACCGGGTACAAGCAGTCAAGGTGTGCTGGTCTGACTCTGCAGGCACATGCTGACATTTGACGTGAGAGCGGTGTCTGCAGAACGTGCTGCACCGCTGTGCCTGCCCTGTCGGAGCTGCAGATGCCCCCCAGCAGCTCTGCACTTGCCCAGCCACATGCCCCCATATCCACAGTCAACATTTTCCTGATGAAGGAAAATGGAACAGGAATTAAGAAGTCTGATGACTCAGTTTACAAGAGAATCAAGAAGATATGGTCCAGGTAAGCAAGCTACATGGAGAAAGAGCAGGATTTCAAGCCTATCTCCAGTGTTAATCCAGTTCAGCTGAACTTTGCCATAGGCTCTTTCACAAGCTTCTCAAAACTGAGGAGTTTTATTGTTATTGATATATGCTATAGTAAGTTAGCACTACTTAGGATTAATACGTTTTTTACAGAAAGGTAAATAAATTACAGCAATTTCATCACTTTTTATCAATCAATCATGCAATCCGATCAGAAAAAAATATCATATAAATTAAACAGGCTCCTCTTTCCAAAAGTTTGTATTAACTATTGCTGGTTCTATTACTGGATTTAATTTAATGACTGATTTTTAATTGTTTGCAAATGGCATATTTACTGTTTGGAGAAAAAAAAAGGGAAAACCTTTGGTGGTGTTGTTTCTTATGTAACTCACAGTAAAAGAAACATTGTGTACTTCAGTGAAGAGATGGCCCATTTTAGAATTCTCAGGCTTATTCATTCCAGCCATTCCAACACCTTAGCAAATACTTGGAATTGAATGATGGACTGACTGAATCTGCCTAAACATTCACTGTATTCATTTGTGTGTTCAGCTTACAGGTTCTTACAACTTCTCAAAATTAAAACCTGATTCCCAAATGCATATTTTCCATATAAAGTACAGGATAAAATGGCAGATTATTTCTGTAATTAAGCACAGAATGGCTCCTCAAGTCAGCTGGCCAAATTGTGATTGCAGGTGTATAGTCATGTGCTAAGATAAGCACAAGCAGAAATAGCAGTCCCGACTAGCTCACAAAAGCCATGTGTATTTGCACTGAAGAATTCGTGCTTTTTTCTTTGAAATGATGAAAAACGACATCAGAAAGTGAGTATGTGTAACCAAGAAAATCAAATCAAGTCTTAATATTTCTCAGCTATACAGGACAAAGCTAATCCTAGAGGGAAGATTTCATTTTCAATTATCATTAGGAGTGAAGAACTTTAATATGTTACATAGTTTTCAGCTTTTTTAAAGATGGCTGCTGACCTTTGCCTGTACATGCAACTCATGGTTATGTCTTAAAGAAAGTTGTTTGCTGTAGGTTTTCAGCCATCTTAAGTATAATCTTATAACAGTATCTTATAATGGAAGCTAGGTGAAGAGTAGCAGCCTGAAATGCTTGAATCTTTAAGGTTCAATCTTTAAGCATGGAAAAGCTGCAACATATGCAGCTGTGGGAATACTATGGAATGGAATGAATAAATAAATCAATGTTTCCACAACTACTAGTAAAAAACATGAAGAAATAGCTGAAATGAATTCATAGCAAAAATTTAAGTCTAGATTTCCTTGCTGTAATTTTTGCTTTCTAATGAAGAAGAAGGGACTGGCAGGAATATGTATTTGGGAAAACTAAAATAGAAGGGGTGATAAACTTTAAAAAAAAATCTATATTAGGTTGCCTTAGGAGAACAGCTGAGATTGAGGGAGGTGGTTCTTCCCTTTTCCTCAGCACTGATGAGCCCTCTGCAGTGGGGTGTACAGTGATGGGCTCCCCAGTACGAGAGAGACATGGACAGGCATACTGGAGCAATTCCAGAAGAGAGTCACAAAGATGATTAAGGGACTGAAACATCTGACATACAACAGGAAGCTGAGAGAGCTAGGAAAAAAGAAAGGCCCTGGAAGGATCTTGTCAAGGTGTGTAAACACCTGATGACAGAAATAAAGGAAATGGAATCAGACTCTTTTCAGTGGTATCGCAAATTAAAATCTAGGAAATTTGAATTTTAATTACGGAATTTTTAACATTAAAAAAAAATTACCTTTTCATGGTGAGTGGTCAATCCCTGGAGCAGGTTGCCCAGAAAGGTTGTGGAATCTCCATTTTGGAGATATTCATAACCCACCTGGGCATGGCCCTGAGTGACTTGCTGTAGCTGACCCTGGTTTGAGCAGGGAGTTCTATGGACAGGTTTAATTTCTATTTCTGGGCACAGATCTTGTTTCAAGATGTAGCCATCTAGTAAGGAGCAGGATAAAGGAAATATATTCTCATCTTGCTACAGGCTTCTGCAACAGAAATAATGTGAAGGACTGGTGTCTGACTCGCCATGAAGAAGTCAGACTGACAGTGTAGTGAGGGCAAACTATAAAGTCTCTAATAACTCCTGTTTCTTTTATTACTTTCTTTTTATCATTTTTATTTTTTATCCCTACCTCCACTTCCTAAATTTGTCTGTGTTGTAGGAAGAGATATAACTGCTTGTCCTTCTTCCCCTCTTTCTTAGGCTTTTTGTCATTCAGAGAGCAGTAGTGAAAGTGATTTAGTCCCTAAAGCACTATGAACTTTCCTAGGAGAGACACTCAGCCCTATTTGAAGTGAAAGTCAAGTGGTTTAACTGGCATATCATAGACTCAGAAGAGCTTTGCAAAGTCTCAAGGACCGTTACAAACTGCCAGGGTTAATAGTGTGACATATATCTCTTAGGCTTGTTGTTTCTTAATTGAATCCATGGGATAAGTCAGACAGCCAAGAATGTGTATACTACCAGGTCTCATTTATGATAGCTTGTATAAGTACTGACACTTTTGCACGAAAACTTAGAGATGGGTGGAAATTCCACTTTTGCAATCATTAACCTTGTCTTGGAGCAGGCTGCTTATTCCCTCCTTGTAAAGTCATCAAGTTGGCACCCACACTCGACAAACCCTGGTGAGGCAAAGAGTCCATTTCCTTCATAGTGCATTAACTGCTTTTCTCTGCCCACTCAAAGCTTAGCCCACACATACAAATAATCAATGAGAATGATTTACACGTAATAGAAATCAATTAGAGTCTGAACATGATGTAAAATTGGCAGTTGTAAGAAAAGTTAAAGGTCCTCACATTTTTGCTTAAGTATCCCAGATTAGCCTTTGTCTTCATATGGATCCAGGAAGGAACAGAAGTCAAAGATTTACTCTGCCCCTTTGCTGTAGAAATATGTGACAAACGTATACCCACAGTACACTCACATGCTTTTTTAAAACCCATTTTTAGGGGTAACTTCGAACATCTAAGCAGATCTAATCGGTAAACTCTGTGAGAAGTGCACTTTGTAAATGTATGGCGAAAGCTTTCCAGGGGTCTGTCTCCCTCTCGTTATCAGACTGTGTCATCAGCCTAGCAAAAGAGGGGCTCTATGTTACAGAGCAAAGAGCAAGACAGAGTAAAATGTTGGAAGGAAAGCCACATGGCAGTAATCATGGTGAATAACTTTAGCTATAGAATTTCATTAAATGAAATTAACTTTATAGTCACAATAAAATAGGAATAGTAAAGGTTACATTCTTTCTGGGGAGAAAACCCAGTTGTCTCAAGTTTAGAGGGAATCATGCAAACAGGCATTTGAAAATCTCTGAAAATATACCATTAAGCCCTAAAGTTCAACTGCACTGAACTGTGAAAGAGGAATGAAAATCAACATATGGGTATAATGTAAGGTGTAATCATTTCAAAATTATATGAGATCTATGAATCTGTGTGTGGGTGTACATGTGTACAGTCACAAGTCCCAAAAGGGGAAGCTTCAAGGACATAAGCCTTTATTGCTGTGGAATGTGACATATATTTGTTAACTATTCATCTTATATTGTTAGCTTGCTATTCACTTTGCCACTTTACCCTCTCTTGTGCTGGCTGTAATGACTGCAAGGAGAATACTGCCAACACTTTTCTTGTCTCCTTGCAGCTTCAACAATTGCAATCTCTTATGTGAAGTGCTATTTAATTGCAATGGTTTTCCAAGCTATCTCCTCACAGGGAGTTGTGTTCAGCATATTTTTAGAATTCCTAATAAAAATTATCACCCTCAAAGGCTTAAACACCTAAATTGGGACAGCAGTGGATTCTGGCTTCCACCCCCAGCCCTGTTGTGCTGTTCAGAAAAATAGCATGAGATCATTGTTCTCTGAATATGTAAACCACAGCATGGCCACTCTGGAATCTATTTGCATATTTGCCAAAACATTATTTTTAATATTAGCATGATTTGCATAGCAACAACAATTAGTTTTGAGTGACTTCTCTCCTTGAAACAAAGTTTTTTATTTACATTTGAAACATGCCTGCAGTGAAGAGGGGGAGATTTTGGTCATGGTAGGGGATAAGGATGGTGAGTGTTTGCCTGACAGAATTCTTTTTCATATGCATTCTGCTTTCTGCATGTAAAATAACGGTATTTGATTTACTTGTAACTCTTGTGGCATTCTCTACAAAGCAGTTCCTCAAACCAAAGAACTAAGTCTCTGGAGGTGCTTTCCATTAAAGTGTGTATCTGTGTAGGTATGTATATATGCATATGCATTTTTATGAAGGATGACTATAATCCAACAATACATTGCAAGTTGATGGTGATATGCTGCCTGCGAGTTAAGTTTGTTCCCCTGTTACATTAATGCCATAGTGCTCCCTACCACTATGTTCGTTTTTTCTCTGATAGCGGATAGCGACAATCGTTCTTTTAGCTGAACAACATACAGAATAAAGCAGAATTTACTTTAATGAATTTTTATCCCCTTTTCAGTGGACTTTCTTATGATCATCATAAGCTCTACAGTACTAAATAAGAAACCAGTAACACATGTTCTGTTAGAGAACACTTGTTTCCAGATCTGGGCTAGAATCTATAGCTCCTGTAGGATCCTCTAGATCATTAGATCCTACAGGACCTAGGGATCCTAGGTTTTCTGTTCCTTTCTTACTTTTATTTTATTTTATTGACAAGTAAACTTTTTCAGTGTGTTTTTGTTGGTATACTGCCATAGCATGTTTTGGTTAACAACTAAAGAAGGACTAAGGAAAGATACATATAAATATACTTAGAATAAGTATTTTTTAGAAAAAGCGTTTAACAATATTAAAACAGATTTGTGTATGGGTTATTATATGCAATCATCATGCTCCCAGAATTTAATAGCACACTTCTGGAATCAAAATATTATTCATATCTTCTGTATACCACTGCTTTCAGAAATTGTCTGCAGCTTGAAGTATTTAACTGCTTAACCTAAGTTCCTGATATTCTCTAGTTACTTTTGTAATGAGGATGATTGATAAGAATTTTTTTCCAGAATGGAAATTCTTGGGATGTCTTTTTGGGAAAAAAAATATTGTGATGTCTGAAAAAAAGGAAAGAACCAGAAAAATTCAGAACGGCTGAGAACTAATCCTGAATTTATTTAAATTTTAATCATGGAGAATGGTATTTATTAACTCTGATGTATCAGGATAATTATAAGTCTTTAAAGCATAATATTTCTATCAGCACAATTTTAATCATGCCTTTAAAAATATTTTTAAACCAATTTTTTACATTGAGAAGCTCATTGCAGAAACTATCAAAAATATTCTGAAAAATTTTCCAACCAGCTGAAACTACTCCTGAAATGTGACTATGGATCTTCAGTTCAGAGAAGAATGACAATCAAAAACATATAAGAAGCACGTGAGCTGATATGCCACCTCAGTGACAATACTTCAGCACAAACTTGACTTTTCTAGCCTGTGACACAAAGTAAGCAGTATTCAAGTAAGGAAATATGATTAAATACTTAGAAACCCCTTCTCCTCTGGTCCAACTTGCCCTACTTTCCTGACCTTTTAAGTTTTTTCCATATCTCCCCACAAACAATTTCTTCCTTCCCCTTCACTTGTAATCTTGGATATTCAGATTGTAAACTCTTTTAGGCAATTATCTCTTATCCTGTGATTATACCTATGACCAGGTCATTTCATCTTGGTGTAATCTTTGCAGTCTATCAAAATAAAATGGATCAATTTTCCCCCTTTTTCCTCCTTGCTTATGACTTCTTTATAACCAAATACTGGGACTGGAATTTAGATAGTTAATATCCTGTATTGGGATAGCCCTATGTATTATTCATCTGACAATTCCATCTTTCTGCTAGCACTCTACCACCATCAACCTTTTGGGTTCTCATAAACAGCATAAAATGAGCATATTGATACATGCCATTGTGCTGGGGTTAGTTATTATTAAACATAGGATTGTTGAGTGTTTTCCCTCTCCTCCCCTTTTCAAAATGAACAACCATAGAAAAGGGAATGAGTTTTCCCAGGCAATCAGTTTTATTATTCTCAAACACATTAACTAGAAAGACTCATTGAAACAAGCTGTGAAACTCATTACATAACAGTAACGCATTAACAGATTCCTGAGAGCCATGGCCAGACACGAAGAAGTATATTAAGCAAGAAGGAGGATAAACTTAAAATATCTTAAGGATGATAAAGGAAACACCAAAGGCATGCATGAAAGAGAAATCTTTTGCTATTTTTACACAGGCAAGCTGAAATCTCAGTATAAGGAAAGTTACACCAAAAGGAGAGTCTCGCTATTCATTTTTCCACTACATCAGCGCTATGCTGAACAGGTATGAGGAGCCGATGATCACATATGGTTAAACATTTTGGAGGTAGCTGATGGCTGTATGTATGGGAAGGTGAGTACTGTTTTCTTAAAGCACGCACAAAAAAAATCCATTTGGACTGGGAAATCTTTAGACAGACCACAACAGAAAAAGAAATGATAATTGCTCTAAAGAGATAAGCTTTTCCCCAAGGCTAAATTCTTCATCTACTGTAAAAGTGACCATTTCCTATCCAACAATGGGCATCTTATTCACATCCCTACTGTAAATTTGTGTGGATGAGCAGTGTGGTAAGAGGGGATCATCTGTCAGACAGATGCTTTTGGTGGCTGTCAGTGCTGTTTTAAAAGTTTATCCACAGACTGAGGATCATCAACCTTATATATCAATTCCCTTGTCCAGACTTAGAAGAAAATGAAGACGATGGGCCATGTCAGCTGCCTTGAGGCTCCATCTCCTATGCCATAAAGACTTGTTTGGACATTCATGGGCAGGTTGTCAAAGAGAACTGTTGAGAAACTTCCTAAGTCACAGACCTCAAAGAGCTCCCTTCAGAGACATTGGATTTCGTTGCTTCCAATGACTATAACAGTGATCGTGACTGTAAAGGATCACAGCTGTGGAAATATATTTCTTAGACATTTATCTTGCATCACTTTTATGCAAGAAGGATCCCTTGGCAAAAGGGGAGAGATAGATGCAAAAACAGCTAAATCTCTGAGGTGAAGAAAGAACTCATAGCAGAAGTACTTTTAGAAAATAAAATAGTTTAAAGCAGAAGTTACCTTCCCAAATCTACCCATGTCTTTGATATCTTGCTACTGAGCAACATATTCATTCGTAACAATTACTGATCTTGGCTAAACATGGTTTGTATATTTCCTGGAGGTGATATGAAGATTTCTCAATCCATAATCAAGAGATAGTCAAACTTTGAAAAACACAGAAGAGTAGACTTCAAATGAAATCCATTTTTTTTTCATGCTCACTGACAGTAATTTCTATAACCCAGTGTTAGCGTCTTGGTCAGTCTCTTTACTTCATACTTTGAAACTAAATTACACTGCCATACAGTGGAATGATAATTAGAACAGATATTCCCAAAGATATACACAAAAAATAATTACTTAAAAAAAAAAAAGAAGAAGAAGAAAAGAAAGATAGTTTGACCCCTCTGAATACTGGTAGGACTACACTCAAGGGGCAGCTCTGCGAGGCAAGCAGCCCTGACTGTCTGTCATGGACTATGGCACAGATCTCTTGAATGAGTCTTGTGAGATAACTTAGGCATAAATTTTGCTGATCCTAGTCCCACCCTGTCTAAACAAATAACTTGCAATTATTTCATTAGGATTTCATTAGCCCAGCTGACTAACACTGTACTCTGTGAATAGCTTTAATGAGGGATCCTCATGGTGAGCAGACTAAAGAAGCAGTAATAAACGAATAGACAAATTGAAAGGAAAAAAAAATGTCATTTGACATTAATATATTCTTTTACATCAAATGATCAGTAGACAATGAAAACAATATATTTACACTGGCATTTTTCAAGTCTTTTTCAGCCAAAAAGCATTTCTTTAAAACCTTGCAGCACTTATAAAGCTAGTTCCATACTCATTAGCTGTGGAAAACCATCTGCATGGATATTTTTATCTTCTTATAGCACACAAACAAAAGAAATACAATAATTAGCTTACAGATAGAAAGAGTTTCACATTAGCTGCATGGTCTGGCCTCTTGCTTAATGCCTGTGAGCTGCATTCAGTACAATAAGAGGAGTATCTGTTATTTGTATCTGCTAGCCAAAGCCATGAGTAATGTAATTGCTCCTCTGTCCTCTCTACCGGAAAAAAGCACAACATCTATATTTGTTCTCAAAGCCCACTTTGATGTTTAACTTCCCTGCAAAACTATTTTCCCTTTCATATATTAACCATCCTAGAGTGTTTCTTAGAGTGTTTTGTCTAAGGAAAGGCAACAAAGTTCTGAGGGGGAAAAAAAGTTTTTTTTCTAAGAAGAGAAGCAATGTATTGCCAGTTGCTCCTTTTAAAATAGTAAAGGCCTTTTGTAGGTGGGATATAAAAGTAAAGTTTCTAGTATCATTGGCAAGTTCCTCATACCTGATAATGATTTTAAGAATTTGACATAAACTTTTTAAGTTTTGAGAAGTTGAAAGATACACTGGGTCAGCCTAATGTTTTCTAAAGTGCTCTTCAACACAAAATCCTCTGCTGTGTTACCAGTTGTCACTCTGCAAGATGAATGAAAAATGTGGCAGATTTTAGTATAACCCTTTATCTGTCTATCATTATTCTTCTGTTGTTTATTATGAGAAAATAACAGGTTTACTCAATACTCAATGATTTTAGAACTCTGCAGAAAGTCAGAAGATGGTTTTAGGCAGTCCTCATTATGCAGCTTTCAGATATTGCAAATTTTACTTCTGGGTAAACCCAGTAGAAAGGACCAGCAAAGATAACTTTTTAAAAGCTCAGCTCTTACAGCTACTGGGAAGAAACGATCTTTACACAAAAACAGACAGTTTTCTCATCCTGACTTGCAATATCAGAAATAAACTAGACTACTCGGAAAAGTAATGTTAAGATATTTGAAGTCTTTTTATCTCTTTTAGTCCTTTTATGTCTAATTTCTATGTTCTTAGAGGCAAATAAATCCTTATTTAAGAGGACTTATGCTACTGCAAGAACTGAGTGAGCAGAGCTGCTAACTGAAGGGAGATTTCAGACTGTAACAAAAGCAAAACAGACAGAAAAAAAAAAAGAATATCTAACTGTTAAAGAAGGGAATATTGCTATGAAGTCATGAACTTTAGATGGTGCAACCAGAATTCTGGGTTTTCACCTTAAGGTCAATGCTGGAAGAACTTGTGGAAAACTGAATGATATTTAACAAGATACATCCAACAGTGGTGGACAACTAATCAAGGAAGTAGTTTTTAGACCCTGGTTGCTACAAATGCAAAATTTTTTGTGATAGGACAGTGAAAAACCATTCCTTTTCTACAAAGATGGGTAGAGGAGAAACACGCTGAACCACAAAATCTAAAATACTGAAGTTAATGTTGCTGCTTGCTTGATACCCTGGCTTACTGACCTCCTTTGCTGACTTTCCTAGGCTCATATTGTAAAAAAATTTCACTTTGCTGATAATCCTTTATTATAGTTGTGTAAATCTCAGCTTTTTTACATACTGAATATTAAACAGTATATACTGTCAGGGCTAACGTTTGTACTCATAACTAAAATAAAATTGAGAAACAAATTGCCATTTAAAATCCTCACTAATATTTATCCCTATGGTTTTCAAAATAAGGAGTGTTGATTTTTTTTTCTTTAGAATTTTTTCAAATGCAGGAAAGGCATGCACATATCTTTGCCATATGCTTTAATGTTCACTAAAAATTAGTTTGGAACAAAAACTGGCTAGGAAACACAATTTCTAGTGTGTCTGCAGGGTAATATCTCTGAATGAACAGAATGTAATCTTTTCAATGACTTTACACTCTGTTGTTAGGTATGACACATATGGTAAACTGATGTAGCCTACCATAAATACCAGTAGTGATAATAAAAGAAAAAAAGTCCATGGGAATTCAAGGGGAGAAGAGATACATTATAGTGAGTTTCTGCCTTATAGATAACCTAAGGTTTTGTTTTCGCATTAGGTACAATTTGTAAAGAAACTGTGTGAATGGTCAGTTAGAAAATGTGGGTTTGGACCTAGTAGCAACTGAACTCTATGGATATGAAATGAAAACCAAACACAAATCCTTGGGCAAAGTGAAGATAAACTATTAACCAAAGTCTCTTAAGCAGTAGGGTTATTTTTAGCTAATGCTGTAGAAAAAGTTGTATAGATCTTTTCAGTCCTTTGTGTCGGGGAGCCACAGTTGGAGGTAAATATGACCAGTTTGGGCTCTTCACTTCTTCCATACTACACTGCTATTTAGAAAAAAAACCACATATTACACGGAGATGGGTACCGTTGCATCACATCATTCACACAATTTATATTCTAGTTACATAAGCTTCCCTATCCAGCTTGTCATTTTCTTGTTTTTAAGTGTTCAATGACTACACAGTGAACCAATTTAGAAATGCTAGATTATATTTGATGGGACACTTTTTATACTACAAGAACATTTTCCTAGGAGAAATGAGTTTATAAAGATGTTTTGATGGCATAACTCTATGTCAAACACCTGGACCACGGTTTCTAAATTTGCACTTGGAAAAAAAGCTTTCTGGAGCCTCTTTTATTATAACTGGCAAGGTTAAAGTGAGTATTTTTAATAGGTATAACTTGGACCATTTCCTTTCTGGAATGCTTTTCCATACACATGAAGTTAATTATATTAGAAATATAATTAATATTGGTCCCGAAATCTTGGAACTAGTCCAAAGCAGTTAATTTCAACACCTATTGTCAGCAAATTAGCAATAAAAACTCTCAAAAGAAAAACTATTTGGAGAAATTCCCATTTAGAAAATTCATTGCTCCTGTCATCTATGACTAGTAATATGCAACACCTTCTGAATTTTATATTAAACTTCTAAATTCTATTGTATGTCCTACAAATATGGATGTCCAAAAGATTCCTAAATGTAGATCAACAACACTATGACGTCCAAATTCATGGTAAAATTGGATTAGATTGAAATGCTCTCCATCCCTCCAGTAGGTAACTTTTTAATTCTACCCTTTCCAACCCAAAGTTGAGATCTTATTTTTTTGCTTAGACTAAGCAGTTAAAACAGGAAAGAAAATATCTGTAAGATACAATGTAAAACAGATAAAAGCCTCAGTTAACATTATAATTACATCTAACATTTGCTTTAAGAATAAAATGATTATTTTTCTGTGAACCAAGAAAGTACTAGTACAGAAAATACAAGTTCCTTTGGATTCAGAGCAGATTCTGTAGCAAGGAATAATTACCTGATGCTAAGTTCTAATGAGTATTGATAATTTTCGGTAGCTGCAAGTACATAAAAACTAACATTAAACTACAAATATATCACATTTTGTACTATCTCTTACATTATATTTTTATTAAGTTCAATAAACTTATTAATTTAAGAACCTTGACCTTGTCACAAATTTTATGGCAAAATTGGCAAAGAATAACTGTATATGCAAGCTGTCCTGAAATGGGTCTGGAAGTCTTGGTTAGTTAGTTTTAGGTTAGTTTTGTTAGGTTTTGCCCAGTCATTTTGCTGAAATTACTGAATCTCTGCTCTGTCTTGACCAAACGGGGCTAATACTTAGCAAAGTTGTCTAACAGTGATTTCACTGCTAGTGTAATTACATGTAGCTAGTGTAATTTAAACTGTTGTTCTGTTTTTGTAGTAATATATCATTTATAGAAAATGCACCTGGAGAAAAACTATTTCAAGTTAGCTCTATATCTTGAAAAATAATGCTATTAAAGCATTTATCACATTATAGAGACTAGTCACTTGCTTAGACACACAAAATAAAAGTAAAAAAAAGTAATAGAATTACAAAATATTTCATAACGGTTTCTGATTAGCCATCAGGAAAAAAACATGAAACTCACAGTTCTAGAAAATTATCTAGTATTCTGACTTGTAATTTTATCATTCTTTTCATGAAAGATATGAAGTGTGCATTATGAATTTCTCAGCTATAATACTGAGAGGATGTGGAAGGATGATGGAGTTCTCTCTTCTAAGGCAAGAAAATGTCCATGGAAAGGAACTACATTAGGAACTGGTTCTCAAAATGTCCTTTAATGCCAATCTGTGAAGACAACGTTGTGACTCCCCATTGGCAGGGAAAAAAATATCATGGCTAAGATAGGCTAACTGTTACAAGGAGGAAACTTATTTGATGTTAGAGCCACAAAAATATTATTTTTTACATAACTGAAAGAAAACTAGATGATACAAAGATTCCCTGCATATTACCATATAGGTAATGATAGCTCAGCCTCTTCTTCAGTCCAACAAACGTTGTAGTCACCTCTTATTTCACAAAGATAAAATAAGATGAAATAAGACCAATTTCCTCATCCTGTGATGAAGAAATGAGACTTCATGTCAGTACCGGAGAGTATTTTTGGCACACAGTTAGCTTAGCTTTTATTTGAGAGGTCAGTTTTCTTGTTTCTATTCTGCTCTTGGTATTCTATATGTTATTCAAAAGAAGAAAAATCAGTGTTAACATATCATATCAGTGAGATAATTCTTATCTTTGCAGCCAGAAATGGAAAGCCAATTGATTTTGGAAACTGTCTGAAATACTCCTATGTACTTTGATCATTGAGCTAAAAAGTATAGCAGTTAGAAATAGAAAGGTTGGCCTAGAGAAGGGAAATTACTGTTAAATGGGAACAAATGGTATTTTTTTCTCTGTATGAATACCAGACAGAATTTCTCTGTCAGGTATTAGCCACTCCTAAACAAAGAAGAGGGAAAATTGGGGAAAATTCCTTTGCCTCTAGTGTTGAGTGGAAAGGAAACAGCTGTGACTAGGCAGGTAAGTTTTGGATGGCTGATGTCAGATGAAATGAATCCTACCCAACAATTAATCACCTTCCACTGAGAAACTTCTTCCTTAGCAAGATTTAAGCACTGCACGAAGTGACCCGCACTCACTTGTGCCTTTTCTAGGCTTTATGCCCCATTAAATGAATAATATTATGTTTATTGCAAACCAGCTAGAAACCATTATATTTTGCAGCTGGGGACAAATTCTAAAAATCCCATAACTCCTCTTCTCCAGTCCATGATCCATCTGTTTTGGGTAGCCAAAATCATTCTAAAGCTCCTAAGCCACCATCTGAGATAAGGTTACCATATGTCTATGTTTTCCAGGACACATTGCCTTTTCCAGATGGAAATTTTACCCTGATGGATTTCTGTTATTTGTCCAGGAATTCAGGGCATATAGCAGTTCAGTACAAGCTAAATATTTTCTTCTAAAAAATCCTAGACTGAAGTATGGCAGCCCTAACTAGGGAAAAACCATCTGTCAGTTCTGTAGTCTTTGATTTGAGTGTAGCTAGATATATTTGTCTGGACAGCTGCAACTTTGCAGTTGCTGCACTAATTAATATTTTTTGGCTGCAGCTTTGCAGCGGCAGCACTTACATTTACATCTCCCTAGCTGCAGCTGCATCAATAGGAGAATGCAAAGACAAGAACAAGGAGTCAGAGAATGATGAGGCGCAGCTCCTCAAAAGACTCTTAGGGACCTCCTTGTTCTAGTGTTTGTGGATCAGGGAAAAAGGACTCATCAATGGATCTTCTGGATGACCACAGGACTTTACTGAAAAAATTTGCAAGGCTTTGATGTACAAAGCCAGATCGCCAGAGTGAGAATTCGTTGCCCGCTCACTAGGAAATGGTCATTGCCATACAGAGCCTCCAAATTCTAGCTTGGCAATGGCAGTTGCTATCCAATTTGGCAGAGGCCACTCAGCCATTGATGTTGTTATGCTGGAAATGAATAAATCTAATCCAAAAGGTTCTGTTGCTATAAACTCTAAAACTCAGAAAGCTCTTGATGTTTTGCCACATATGCATGGAGTTGCCTACTTGCATTGGCAAAAAAGCTGGGATCCACATTTCTAGCTTTTGCCAGTGCAAGGCTTGAGTTTATAACCAGTCTTGCAGTTTTCTTCTGGGGACCGGACCCAGTTTTCTTCTGCGGACCAGGGAGCTGGACAGACTAGACAACTGGGCGGTCAAAAACCTCATGAAATTCAACAAGGCCAAGTGCACGGTCCTGCACCTGGGGAGAAATAATCCCAGACACCAGTACAGGCTGGGGACCGACCTGCTGGAGAGCAGCTCTGCAGAGAAGGACCTGGGCGTCATGGTGGACGACAGGTTGACCATGAGGCAGCAGTGTGCCCTCGTGGCCAAGAAGGCTGAGAGGGGACCTGATCAGAGTATATAAATACCTTAAGGGACTTAAGGGAAGGAATGAGGAGGATGGGGCTGGCCTCTTTTCAGTGGTGGTCACTGACAGAACCAGAGGAAATGGCCACAAATTGAAGCATAAAAAGTTCCACGGGAACTTAAGGAAGAACTTCTTGACGGTGAGGGTGACAGAGCACTGGAACAGGCTGCCCAGAGAGGTTGTGGAGTCTCCTTCTCTGGAGATCTTCAAGACCCGCTTGGATGCAGCCCTGTGCCCCGTGCTCTAGGTGGCCCTGCGTGTGCAGGGGGGTTGGACTAGATGACCTCTAGAGGTCCCTTCCAACCTTAGGCATTCTATGATTCCATGATTCTACGAAAATCCATCATGATGTAGATTGCTCCAGAGGAGACAATGGTACTTTCTAGGAACTCTAATATGTCCTCCTTTTTGCAGAACAAATGATTTGCTACCACAGACAACAACACAGATAACGCTGAAAGCTTTTCTGCTCCTAATGAGAAAAAAAATGCTAACCTTCCTCCTCAGTGGTTACTGAAGACTGTCAGGGGCTTATAGATGGAACATCTACGTAAAGACTTGCAAGATGAGCAAAGGAAAAAGAAGAACAAGATGAGCACATATAGAAGTCTACCCACTTGCTAACACTCTACTAGAGCCTGGCTATTTGCAGTTAAGAGAACTTCCTGTGCTGAATGGGGTTTGTATATTTAGTAACATCCTATTAATGCCAATCTCTTCATGAAACAGTGTGAAGTTTTGGCACCACGAAACCCAATTTTGGAAGCAGTTACACAGGCTTAATATTTTCTTTTTAAAATGTTTTGAAACTGACTTCTTCTGGAGACCATTCTGAAACTGACTTCTTTCGGTGACCACTTTTTTTGTAGTCAAAAATGATGATGCAGAGAATTCTGTATACTAGGCATGATTTTGCAGACTGCCTTTACATCCTTCCTGGTTGGCTCCTCCTCTCATATGTTCACATGCATGTTCTTAGAAAGAAAAACACCAGCCCCAAATCAGTTATGCTTTATTGCCATGGAAAGAATGCATAGGGCACACGCACTCGGCCAAAGGGTAAGAGTACGATTCCTGCCCTCGTTAACTTACTCACTTCTTTAATCCATTAAACTGTTTTTACTCTAAGTGGTTATTGACAAGTGTTAGTGAATGAAGAATTTTGGCATCATTGTGTTCGGTTGTTAGTATCACAATTGTCAGTCCTTCCGTCCTTTTGGTCCTTTTTTTTTTTTTTTAGAACCAAATGAGAAAGAGCTAAAATTGTTCAGGTTAAGAACTTTCATTAACTTACATTTCCTCACGTCTGTAAACTGGGATTTGTCATCCTGCAGACTGTTCAGTGTAATACAGCGGGGGAAGAATGGGGAAAAACTGGAGGCAGGAGCTGGTGCTGATGGAAAGGGCTTTCTGTCTGTGGTGCATCCCTTCACTACTACTATCAGCTACTCGTACTGGTACTACTACTAACAGCTACTGCTGTCCATTTGCACAGAAAGGTCTCGAGTTATTCCACTTTTCTTGACTTCTTTATTGTCTTTTCCTCTAATCTCTGAGTTATTGTAGAAGCTTCTCTCTTGTACTGTACTTTTCTTTCTCCTCAGGGAAAATCTCTCAGGAGATGTGCTTAGAGGTTTCGTCAAATTCTCCCAAAAAATGGTCATGATCCTGGGTTTCCGCTACCTGAGCAGACCTACGCCTGCTAAATAAATGAGCAATTGCTATTGTTTTTTTATCTTCAATGAAGGAAAATTAAATGTTACTGCAAGGTTGGGATGATACTTGTAGGATTTCCTCCCTGTCTTGGGGAACCTGAGAAACGGATCCTCAGATCTTTCCCTCCTTATCTGTGATGTGCTCTGAAACTGCAACACTGGTCAGTCTTCTTAGCAAGGCAATTATAATTACTGGGAAGAGGGGTGATCTCTGTAAAGCACTGCTTTGTTACACTTAACATCAAAAACTTGGCATGGGACTTTTTTTTAAGAGCATATCTGGGACATCACATGGTGGAAGTGTAGGTGGAAGGAAAGCTGCACATCATAAAGACTTTTTTTAATTTAAGCAACCCATCAACATATGGGTCCCTTGTCATTTATTTTCTTATGAAGATACTAAACAAATTAGGCCAGATCCTCAGCTGCTGTAAAAGCTAGTGGAGCTATTCTAACAGAGCCTTTTAAGCTATATGCTGCTGAGTATAATCTATTTTTTTATGTTCGGAAGCCAGAATCCATGTTACTGAAGTATTATAAAGACATACAAAGAGAAGAAACAGTACACTTCGGCATTTCATGAGAACAAGAACTAGATTTTGTAGAAAACGGAAAACTAACAACACAAAATATTACATAAATAGTTTCACCATACTGTCTATCTTTTCATATTCAGCAATATTCAGCTACCATTTTTCCTGTTCAGAATATGTCAGATCAAATCTTCTTTTAATGTCCACAGAATTAAAAAAAAAAAAAAAAGAAAAAAAGGAACTCACACAGTCGGGCAAACATTCTGTCCAATACTTACCAACTTACCACATTTCATTAACTATAATTTCAGCTTTGTTGTCCACATATGCTCATTTAATTGTCCGGCTAAGTGTTGCTCTTCTAAGTTACCTCATAATCTAAATTGGGTTTTGCTTAGAACATAAAAGCATCTAATGATGTTTGGGTTTTACTTTTTGGAACTCTATCGCTTCTATTTCATTTATTTCAAATGACTTTGCTATATTTAAAATGTATTTAAATATGAAATAACACAAAGCAGATTTTTTCTTTTGTATGTGAAAATGCTTATTCTTTTTAGTAGTTATACAGCATATCATATACTTCTAATTCTTTACAATGTGTTGTTTGGATAGTTAATCAATAAAAGTACCTGAAAATTAGTTATCATTAGCTTCTCAAAGGCTCCTATTCCTTTAAATCTCCACAGAAATTCTTGTAAAAATATGGCTTGTTTACTATTAATCTTTTTATATATGCTGTAGCTGTCATGCCATTACAATTGCCTTCTATCTTTGCCATCTGGAAACAGAGGGAGAAGAACATATGCCTTTGTAATGTATAAAAATAATTAACAGGGATATTCTGCATCATATCTGAAGAAATATTTACATCACTTCCTGATTGCTGCCTAATTTCATAATACCTAACAATGCATAAGTATTCTGCTATTATCCTGTAGCTTTAAATTTCAGAATTCTTCCATCATCTGGACAATCATATTATTTCTAAATCCTTAATAAAACTCTGTAGAACGATAAAACACTGCTATCACCAGATAGGCTGCACAGGGCCACAGTAACCTGAGGAAATAGAAAAGTTATTTGGCAAAACAGTGCCATTATTTCCTTTTTAACATGATGATGATGATGATAATAATAATAATAATAGAAAGCAGTTAGTAATAATGGACAAATCCCACTAGACTTGAAACCTCATTTAGCTCAGATTAGCAGCTGAAATTTCAGATATTTATTCGAATTTAGTCAATCTATTCAAATATAATGAGCAATAATAATAAAGCACCAATCCTGTGGCTTTATCAGCTTAAAGTAAACTCTTAAACATCCACAGAATCTCCCTGAAAACAGCGGGGTTCCTCTCAGGCTCAAAGGTCTGCCCACATAGGTTTACTGCAAGAAATGTTTTCTCATGAATAATGCAGGGTTTCCCCTCTTAAACAAAAGACCTTGAAAACAAGTTCTTTTGCAGCATTTTGTTTCTTGGGCTTGTAATCTCTGAACTGAAAGAAAAGTAGAATGTGAGCACAGAAAGAGGAGGCAGTGGACCTAGGAAAATCTTACAAACATCCGGGATCAACATTCAGTTGACTTGAATGGAAAAAGTGGAGAATTCCTTGGCACACAAGCAGAAAATGCCTTTCAAATGTCTATGCGGAAAAAGGTCAGCAAAATGTTATTTCATGTCTGTCATTCAAAAATAAAGGGAGGAAGATTCACGTATAAAAACATGATAAGCTACTGACTGGCAAATTGCAAAATATCCTTGCCACTCCTCAATCACCATTTATTGCCATCAAAGGAAACAAGTTCCATATTTTTGCATGATAAGAACAGTGACAAATATAAATATCTGTGCAGAAATTCAAAATTAATCAAATTTTGATGCCTTAAAGGGAGATAGAATTTATAATGCAGTGAAAACAATGTGAAAGAAACAGAAACTGCTATGGATCAAATATCTGATAAAAAAAATGCCCCTGGGAAATTTTCAGACATTCTTTTCATGATAGTTTTACTTCTTTATGCAATGTAAAGACTGCCTTCCCTCTCAATGTGTGATTTGTGATAGCAAAATAAATATCCTCCTACCCGTGGTCATTATGTGGTATGGAGATCAAAAAAAAAAAAAGAAACAGCAAAACAAACATCTGCAGGAAGACTCTCATTTAAATGATTAACTCTAATATAAACTTACTTCATCTTGTCTTGCAACTATTTGGAAAGTCATTAAATTTACAACAGTCACTTCATATGGAAATTGTTTTTCTCCCCTGAAGAGACTGCTAACTGTAGTCACGTATTTCATGGTCCATGATTATATGAACTTGTCCTGTTTCAGTAAAGAGCTTGAAATCTGTACAATATTAATCACTGACAAGTCCTAGGCGAGGAGCTCAGAGAATCTTTCTCGCCTTTTCTTCACTTCTGCCTACAGTGCAGCTGACAGTGCAAGAGCTGCCTTGCTAATTGAGCATTAGATTAAGGGAACTGGTGTATTTGTTGGCTGGATTTTAGCAAATAAGTGGAAGAAGTAATTGCCATCATAAGCACAGCAACAAATCCGCTTTACATTTTAATTTAATGTGTTTGTATGGGATCTTAATCCTTAGAACAGTTACACTCTACTGTAACTTGCTGTAAATGTGAGGCATAAAGTATCTTTCTAATAGCATGTCATCAGCATTTGCATTTTCAGCTTGGAAAAAATGTTTTTTGAAAGCTTGATTCATTTGGAAATAACACGGTCAATATTTTGCAACTTGATCAACCAGTATATTTTCTAGGAAGAAAACTGCAATCCCATTGCTCTTTATCAAAACTGTTAAGAGTAGAAGGCCAGTGAATTTTAAATAATTGTAGCAATGAAAGGAACTCGTATATTTGGCAAATAAAACTATCCACTTGTAAGCAGTTTAAGCAACTAATGCTATCGAATGCTTTTCTTTATTTTTCACCTATCAAAACCATTAGAATAAACGCAAACACATCCCACTGCACTGGGCTTGTGTCTGTAGAGTGTGATAGATATATCATGTAATGCTTTCACTGGTGGAAAAAATATTCTTAAATTCTTGAGTGATGCTTAGTTATTCTTTGGCAAAATCATCGGAGGCAGGGCCTGGACAGCAGCACTGCTCGGGGCCCACAGCCTTGCGTGTGGCCTCAGGAGCTCTGGACAGGCTGAGGCAGGACCCCCATCAGGCTGGGAACATGTTATCTGCAGCCCTTTGCCTGGGACCTGCTCAGCCACACAGACACCAGCAAAGACCCTGGACAGATCCTACCCAGACCCCAGAACGGACCCCAGCACGGGTAGGATTATCATCAAAGCTCATTCACAGATTGTTGTAACTGAGCAGGAAAAACTTTAGCAGACATTGACTCTCCAAGCACCTTCCTGACACTGACCAGTCTCAGCAGGGTGAGACAGCAGCGTGTCTGTACTGCCTCGCGTGGGTGCTGCCCACTCTCTGGGACCACACCGACACAGGGGTGTAAGTGGGCGATAGAAAGATGCCAGACTGGACTCGAGCAACCAAATATTGTGCAATTCCCTTGTTTCAGATAGAACTGCCACAGCAAAACAAACAAATAAATACACAACAAAAAAGCAAGAGTATAAATGCTATCATGCTTGATCTGCGTGGAGACCCAGTGAAGTGAAATTTAAAGGATGTCATTGACCAGACCTCTAATTGTGGAGAACTGCAGCTGTTTTGGACCAGTTTTCTAAGTTTACACATTGCTGCAAAGAAATTGTGTTTGGAAATGTGACCTAGACTGTTCCAACTGGCTTTTATTTGCTGAGAGGATAAAAGAAGTGTTTTATTTTTTCAGTTTTTAATATCTACCTAACTTACATTTGGATGGCAGAATTTGCTATTTGCTGTCATTAGCATACTTCATATAAGGACACTATGTACAATTAATTTTGATCTTTGATAACAGTTCAGTCACCTAAAACGAAGAGAGTCGGTAGAATCATCAATATATGTTAGTGGCAATTAATGTGTGTATGCAACCACTTTACCCCACACATGTGTGTGTCAAGGCATTTTATAAATGGCTCGAGAAATGTAACATCATGAAGGTCCTCAAAAAGCAACGTTTTTGAAAGAGAAATGCCACTACTGTAATTCACAGCAATTAACTTCAGTTACACATTTAGATAACACTAGAAGGGTTAATTCTCTTCTAAGGAGACCACATCTCAATGTTGCATCACTGAGTATCTTCTAAAATTTATATTTTCTAAACTTGTGATGATGAGTACATGATTTTAAATTAGCTTGGCAATGACCAATGGGTTAATAGATAGATTTAGTCATACAAATCTACCCATTGTTTATAAAAGACCTGTAGATAAAATCAGTCTCTCATATATAAAACCTCTATCCTCAGATAGTCTGATTTTGACATATACCAGTCCAGTGGTTGAGATGTATTGCACTAATTTGTATATTAACCCAAGAGCTATGACAATATGATTTCTTAACTATTTTAATTATAAGCTAGTCTATGATCCTATTTCTTTCCTTAAAAGGTTTTTCATACACTAGAAGGGCCTTGTACCATCAATAGATTGAAATACATACGTTTAAATGATATAATGTGTCTGTCTAGCAAATGTCTTGCAGAGCTTACTTGATGCTGATATGCTTCATCAGTAAAGTAGATATCTGATAAGTAATTACAGAATGAAAATATATTGATCATTGAAGGTATCAATATCAACACATATCTAGAGGAGCAGTTACTTTAAGCGGTCATTACAGATGATTGAATTAGAATTGAAAAATACAGAGACTGACGAATGCAAAAGCAAGCTAATGGGGACATACGAGCTAACAGGGGGAAAAATACCTAAGAGTTTTTATAGACTCACAGATGTATGTACATGAGCACACTCTTACAAACAAATGCACAAAAATTTATTTGAATGGGGAAATTTTAAAACACAGTACATGATAACTCAGTTATCCATATCGTTCAACTTAATAATTACACGAGGT
Organism: Crypturellus undulatus; assembly: GCA_013389825.1. NCBI lineage: Eukaryota > Metazoa > Chordata > Aves > Tinamiformes > Tinamidae > Crypturellus > Crypturellus undulatus. The sequence goes on from VWPW01014699.1 coordinate 63,693, forward strand.
TTCTATATGCATATCCAGCAGCATGGGTCATCAGAAAAAGATGCAAGCCAAAAGCTTACTTTGCCAGTTCTGAACCTTTATAGATCTTGTACAAAGAAATCTCTTTTGTTGGCTGAACACTTAGAGAAGACTGAGCCATTGCTCAATATGCAATCAAACCAGACACTTGTAGATTTAATTATGAGTGACAGCCCAAGCCAGAACTTCAGTGCTGGCTCACTTCACTCCTTCATCTGCGTTTCCCCGGGGATTGCAATTCTAATGCCTGTCACAGGGGAAATTACATAGTTAAACTAGCTTCATAAGGAAAGCAATTACTTCTCATATTTTTAAGTTTATTTTTACATCCTGGAGCCGTCTTCAGGACTTCATATTGAAATGACACTTCTTTGGCACTATTGGATTGCTTTCATTTTTCATTTTCTTAGAAGCTGTGTTCACGCTATTCTGATATTACCCCTATGCTAATTACCCACGATAGCCATCTGGGTCGTCTGCCATCTGCCTTAAAAGCATTTATTTAAATGTCTCTGATTGGGCCCACCTTATAGTTACATATATTACATTATTAAATACCATATGCAGAGAACAATTCTTTCTTTTTCAGGCACATCATATCCACTTCATGTACCCTACCCCTCAGTTTAGGAACAGGGTCTCAGTCAGACTTTCCTGCATGTGTGTGCACACGTGTGCATATGTGTGTGTGCATTTAGCTACATGTAGGCATAAACTAAAGTTTCTTGTCTGGTCAGATTGTTTTATGCTGTTCCAATTTGTCCTGTCTAATGAGACAACTTCTAGCAGCAGTCATGTTGACAGTAAAAATAATAGCTTTGCAAAAGCAGTAACTTGTTGCTGCATATTGCTGTGCTGAAAAATGGATGCTTTGGTTTGGAGCACATCTTTTTATTGAGCGACTACACTGAATGATGGAAGATACATGTGAGAAAAGAACATTCCTAATCGCCAAATGTTCTGATAAAGAGAACCAATTAATCTCTGTCTATTGGAAATGAGGATAGGAATTAATTCCTACAAACTAGTCTGAACAAAAAGTTCAAATAAAACTTAACATTTATTAAATTTCTTTGCAACTCTGCTTTCATGCTCTGTGCAAATTACTTTGCACTCATGTCAGCCCATGACTTAATACAATTTCCGAGATTCAGTATGTTAGCAATGCTGAGAAAAGCTAAAAACCATAAATTATCCTGGCAGTGACTATTGTCTAAGAGCAACAGCCTGGGTTGCATTTAGATCAGCTCGTCTTTGCTTGCTGTTATCTTTAGGGAGTTTACCCTTATACAGATCAGCAGGAAAATCGGCTACCTTACAGGAAGCCCAGCTAAAGCCCTCGCAGGTACTGGTGCACAGAGGAGATCCAAGAGCCCTTAGCCTGGACTGTGGCAGGTCCTAATGGTTAAGGTGCTCCTGGTTCTCTGACTTTAAGGTCATATACAGTATTTATGTCTGTCTCTTAGACTGACACAGGGTGCTCTTCTTTGGTCTTCTTCATGCCACAGCCCAAATTCTCACTCCCTTGCTGTGGACACACACATAGTGTTTCACAAATCCTGCGTAATTATTAAATGTGGTATATTTTTGAACTCCAAGTCAGCTAACGTGAAGCCTAAAATATTCCTGCAAAACTGAACTTGTCATTCTCTTTAAGTATCATCTTCAAAGAAAGGTCAAAATAGGATAAGAAATTCCATCTTTCAATGTAGGATAGGCTTTCAGGGGATTCTTTAGATAACAATGTAACTCTGGCTTAACAAGATAGACCATCAGTCTAAAACGTCCATTAAGATTAGCTGCAGTACACTGCAGTACAAGCCACCGGTGAAATTCATTTCACTTGCATGCAATCAGCTATCAGGCTCTATGCAGGAGCATCCTGGAGGTGTCTGGGTGCTACGTTTTATCCTTCCAACCAACCACCTAAGCCTGCACTCCCCCAAAGCTGTGCTCTCCTGCCTGCAGACTAGAGGGACAGCAGCACTGCATTACCTGGAGCCCTAGGACCAGGGGACGTGAGTAGACCTCTCTCCCTTAGCACCCTGGCGTGGTCCTTCCATCTGTGCCCCTCTGTGTGCGCGTTCATGGGCATGCACAGACACATGCACAGGGAGACTTAACACAGCTCTGGAAGGTGTATCTTTCCTTTCAGGAAACATTTATAGAGGAGGCAACTGTATTGGTAGTTGAGAAGACAACTCTAATTTAGGCTTTTTCTAAAAGCAAACTAATTCTTTAGGATGGATTAATAAAAAAGAAAGGCTGAGAAAAAGGAAATTTTATATTGTCTGAAAAATCTTATCAGTATCTTCTTGGGTTTACAAAGAGTATTAGGGATGTTTCTAAAGCTAGATATCATGGAGAGGGGTATTGGTATGAATCAGTGCTCACCAACACCCTGAGTTATGACAAATATTTTTTCCTCCAGTACTTAGTTGAACATACTTAAGTCAGATTTGAAAAGTATCAGCAATCACCAAAAGAAAAAATTGAGCCCCTTGTTTCCTCTGGAGGAAACATTAGAGAGTATAGTTTTTGATGCAGTGCTACCTGCGATTTGCTTAAAAATCACAGCAAATTTCATGCAAGCCTAAAAAGGAAATCTGGGCTATGGCAGTAAGCTCTAGTCAATGGTATGTCATCCACTCTGGGTCTCAATTTATTTTAAAAAGGCTTAACAGCTATCAATTTGGAGAAACAAGTTTGGAATTACGATGACCATCTCATCCTGTTTATTGATTTTAGCTGTTTTATTATGTTTTAAACTCTGTACTCAAAAGCAGAGCCTCCCCACTAGCTTTCAGAAATACTTACAGAAAACCCTTAACACAAGGGGATAGATTTAGAATAGATTTTTCCTGCCTAACTAATAACTAAAAAAGTGTTCAACAGTAGTTAGTTCTCCTTACTTAAGACATTGTCAGTTGTGAAGCTATAAAATAAAGACTGTAAATAATCAGTCTTGGCTTTAGAAATAAGGTTTGTCTTCAATACAAAACTGAAGGAGGGGGATTTACTGGCATTGACCTCAGGAGATGTGTTTCTCCATTGCTTTGTTCTCTCAGTCTACAAAAATCTTTGACTTTCACCTAAATATCATATCATCATGATTTTTTTTTCTCATTTTTCAGTTGATTGTGTACATGTGTTCTTTTTGTGTGTGTGTATGTGTGTGTGTGTCCTCAGAAGGATCTTCTAAAACAGAGAAACGTTCCTGAGTTCAGTATATATTTACCCATTTACTGGTATCTTGTCATTTCCTCAGCACCCAATACAATAGGGTGAATGAGAGAATGCGAGAATGCAATAAAAATTTCATGACTTCTTTACCATGAAGACTGAACTATTATGAAGACTGATTTGGCAGCAGAGAAGGTACAAAGAGTTCTTAAACCAGCAGGTTTAAGAACAAACTGACAAAACGAGGATGTTACAGGGCAGAAGGGGAAAGGCCCTAGGAATGAAAAGCAAAACAGCAGGATAGGCAAAAGCAAGTGAACATTAATGAAGGTTTCAAAGGTTTTCAAATCAGGACAGAAGATGTAAAAAAGAAATAAAAATAATTAAAAAAAATAATAAAATAGAAAAAAGCGCAAGTCTGCCAAAGGGGGTTTAGTCTTCCTCTTTATGGCATTCACATGAAATTGCCAGTATAATATCAGCTGAATGCAGCAGTTACATGTTTGCCTTTTTGGATTTATGTCATATTGTGTACTATCCACCAGCTTTAGCCTTAGCTGCTCTTCGCTGGGCTAGGGATGTAAGAGAAAGGGAGTGGGATTTCATAATTTTTAAAGTGAGGGAAAACAGCCTTACATGAGCATTGTCTCATTCTAAGCAGCCAGGTAACTCCCACTTGCAAAGTTTTCGCTTTTTGAGACCAGCAAGCAGCAATCACACAATCTCTGCTCTTAAAGTGAAAACATGGATCATCTTTTCTGTGTGCAGTTTACAACACAAAAGTGACTAATATGTCCCAAATATTCCAAATAGCCTGAGGGAGAGGTTTGGCTCCTCCTGCTGCTTTTATCATTGCTACCTTAACTGCTGACAGTTTTCATATAATCAATCAGGCCCTGGCTATTTTTTCCTTTTGTGGTTGGTACTGGTTATTGCAGTGGAATTTGAACACTGCCTATGTCCTGTGTCTTTCTCCTATATCCTGCAAACCTCCTACTTGATAGAGTCTTGGTATAATGCTGAAACTTGCTTTACTGAAATCACTTCTTTTTGTGGAGAGTTAAAGGCATTTTGCCAAAGCACATGGACTCAAATCTTCTAGAAACCATCCAGAATTTCAACATGGTTTTAAGAGACCTTGGGTTTAATTCACAGTGTGACCTAAAAGTAAGTCTAACAAAGGCATCTGTTTTTCCTAGCTAGAAAGAAACAGGCACTTTCCTCTTGTTTATCTTTCTCCACTGCCTATAGAGTGGGATTTAATTTTTATGTGAGCTGAATCTCATCCTTTTTAGGTCTTTGCATGAAGAACGTCATTTAGACAACATCTATACTAATTACTGAAAGAACCTTTAAACAGCAAACAGGTAAAAATATTAATATATAGCTTCTTTTGTTCCTTATATTTATTAACAAAATAAAACATTGATTTTAAATGTTAAGGAAGAAGAGAAATTTCAGGATAAAAATAAAATTGTTAATGCATGATTTTACAAATTGCACTGCTCTATGCACACTCCATGAAATCCCAGCTGCTATTTGTACTCATCTTATTCTATCAATAAAGATCAAAACAAAACTATAAATACATCTTCACCCAATTTTGAAACATAGTTGTTTCTCTCATCCATGAGAAAATTAAACAAGTGCTCTAAAGCATTTCATTATAAGTAAATTTTTTTTGACATTATTTTTTTCTTCATATCTCATCTAGACTTTCTCATTTTTAACAGATAATGAACCTAAAATAAAAGATTTGATCTGCCACTAGAGTTGTCCAGTTTCAGTAATGAGCTAGAATCTGGAACTGCATCTTGTTTGATTTTATTGTATCCTTAGTCCTGTAACATAGGTTATATTTGGGAGTTTAATGGAGATTTGTATGGATGTGGTGCAGAGAGTTTTGACTAATCTCTTCTAGCACTAGCACTAAGATACCTGACAATAGAGTTTTTTTCAGTGAAGTATAACCCTCCATTTTCGCTTCTCATGATGATGTTTCCCCCGCATACAGTTTTTTACCATTTTTCTTGCTTTCTAAATGTCTATACTCCTATTTTCTTGCTTAGCATTAGCCCTAAAACTATTGAGTATTTGGTCAGAGGTAAAGGAACCAAAAGACAAACACAGTTCCATCTTCCTCTCCTGGCTGATTCAGTCCTCTTTCCTGCACTGGGAAATTGTGGCAATGAATAGTGTATAGACCTCTATTAGGCATGGGCAGTTGATATTATGGCTTGAATTCCCAGCATGGATGGCCCTTCAAATTAGTACCAAATGCAGTAGGACTGCATTTAGTTGGCAGGAAGATTTTCAGCCCCTTGTACAGCTATTATTGCCAAACATCTTCTGCTAAAGTGAGTTGTAATGTTTCCCTTACTGAAGGGTGCTACAATAAAGAAGTAAATTGCAATAAATGTTCACAGAAATAAATGGATCTTCAGGGCAGCAATGGCAGGGGGCAGAAGAAATCCTTTCTTCAAGTAGAGCTAAGATTGCATTTAGCAGCTGGCTTCATAAAGCATGTATAAAATATGTGACAAAAACTTTGAAAGACCCACAGGATTCTGCAAGTTCCACCCCAGGAGTCCAACGTTCTCTAGCAGAAAACAGGCTATTTAGAAACTGTGTCTACTGTGGGAAGAGGAACAAAGGAAAGGCCAAGATGCAATCTTCATTCTGTGCATTGGGTCTATTAAACATTAAGCATTTATTTTCAGATACAGAAGTGGAATCGAACAGGAACAATACTTTATAGATCTGCATTTCATCCAATAAAATGTCAGATTTCTCAAGAGTTGGGATGTGATATTCAGTTGAGATGCAGTATTTTGTATTTATTTTTTTGATTAAAATAAGAAATTGTAGGTCATTTGAGAGCTAGTATTAATCTTCCTTATTACTTTGTTCCACTGGAAAAAAAATATAACAGCTACAAATCTTTGCAGCAATTTAAATGACCCTTTTTGAGAATTTTATGTCACGGATAAACTGTGAAATTAAGCATTTTTTTGCCTTAATCATTCCTGCAACTTGCCAACACTGACTAATACAGCACTCTAATTATCCATGTCCTATAGTTTCGTATCAGTTACAGAAGATCCATGGTTTAAAGCATAAATTTGATAAAAAAATAGTCACAATCTAGCTTTATTAATAGAAAGTGAGACTTTTTCTTTTACATTTACAGGTGAAAAGGGAAGAAAAAGAGCATTTTCTGGTTTTGAAAGCTGAAACAATATAGTAAAATATGATGGAGCAGCAAAATGAGGGCAGATATTTTCAGACCTGTGGTTTTATTTTTCAGAGTTGTTTCTCTTTTTCACTAAGGACATCTAGCTAAAAGTTAAAGAAAAAAAAAGAAGAAGAAGTAAGAAAAGAAATACACATAAGAAAGAAAAATGAGTTAAAAAGAGATATTTTTGTGAAATTTAAGACTAGGAAAAACTAGCCAAATTGCCAAAAGCACATGAGATGATACACCAAAACTAAAACTCTTTGTCTCTAAGTATTTTACTGCAGTCTTTGACCAGGTGGGTCCCTTCCTGTGTTAGCCTATTTTTTGAGCCTTTATCTAAGTGTATCTGAGATGCCCTAGGGTATCCAAAGTACTCATACATTGACATCAGATATAATACAGAATTTATCTGTTTTACAGCACCTGAGATTCTAGCCAGGACATTTCATGGCATCATTGTCTCAGAAGAGCATTGCCCAAATAATTTACAGAATACTATGATCAGCAAAGTTGTGAGACCACTTCTTTCACAGAACTCCTTTCATAGAACTTTGATTCTCTATATCTCAAATAAATTTGAACTAATGGATTCAAAACTCTGTAAAGTTGCCTAGAAATCAAATTACTGCATATAGAAATTATATCTGCCCCCCAACAAGTCAGGGGTGCATATGCCATGGATTTAGAAGGACGACTGTTGAGAAAACTCTATGGCTTAATGAGTCAAAGACTTATTTGGAAAGAGTTTTACATTGTGCTATTCCTCACATATGCCTGGAATGGAGCAGAGCATATATTGAGGGAAGGCAAGGAAATGGGCAGAGGGCTGGAGAATTACAAGGATGCCAGGTCCTATTTGGATGAGTAGCAATGTCCTCCATATATGTGGATATACTATACAGGACTCCCATCATTACCCCAGTGATATATTTGATTTAAATCTAATGGCAAGTAATGAATAACTGAAGGGCCGACCGTGGCACGTAGATTCCATAAGTCAGATGGCAATAGGATGCCCCTGGGCTCAGTGCATCCCCAGTGCTTTAAAAAGTTCAGCTTTGGAGGCAAAGAAAAATGAGTTTGGGCAAAGAATCTTAATGAAGTTGCTGAACACTGCCAAGACAAGCAAAGTTTTCACTGCAGTTAGAGAAAGATATAACATGGAAAAGGGGGCAAATACATAAAGAATCAGTCACTTGAAACTATGCTTGTTAGAGCCTTTTGTATGAGAAGTGGCAAAACTCTGAGAAGAGCCAGAAGGGATATGCAGTGATGTCTTTGATGCAGAGGACAGAAAGAGTTAAAGTGACTGATTGCAGCAAGCCCATGGAGGGTTATCTGGGAAGTGAGCACAAATATGAATACACTGTGCTGCAAAGTTCTTCTGTGATTGTATCTCTAGCGCATTCAATCTCAATATCTCCTCTTACACATAGCTCACAGAATGAACCATGGACGTTTTCCCTCCTCTTAATTGACTTTGCTGGAGTCATAATTCCTTTTTCATTTTTTCCTCCTCCTGCTTCAAAAAGGTGACATAAAACACACAATTTTTTTTTTGTGCCACACAATTTTAGCATTTTATTAGTTTTTATAATGTAACCTCATGATTTGTTTGGAAAATGCATGCTAGCATATTTGTAATACTGTACTGTGATCTTTATATTAACTCTTTGATTTATGGTTGAAATTGAGGTTGTATTTAAATGAAAAAAGAAGAGAGAGAAATAATCACTAAAGTAATAAAAAGTGCTTTCCAAGGAGACAATAGTCTCTATTTTTTGATCTATCTTTACAATTATAATATGCTTCAAAAACAGATCTGAAAATAACCAATGACTCAAAACTCTTCATTATATCAAAAGCCTTCATTATGCTGATAATCATTTTTTTTCCAAAGAGAGAGATTTTAACATATCAGAATTTTCTAAAAAGTGTCACAGGTTTCACTGACAAGTATTAAACTTTTAGCTATCCAAATCTATATATTATACTATAAATTGATCTCTCAAAAACAAGTTTTTCCTTTATGAAAGGTGTAAAGTAGATCTCTGTAACAAGCAAAACCAGAATCAATTAAAATATTGATTTTTTTAATGTTATTCACACTTTTTTCTTCTCTCATTTCCAAATGCTATTAAACCCTAGGGTTCATTTTTACTCATAATGGGACTTGCAGTTGCAATTACTGTATATGAAGCTTTCACAGGAAACCTTCAGTTTATACATCTCCCAGATGGGTGTTATACATGTCTCTGTACTGGGTTGCTACAGATGTAATTACTGGGGTCTAGGTTTCATTACGAGACCAGCCTCAGGTAATTAACAACCCACGGGACCACCCCTGAAGAAACATCTCAGGGAGGAAGTTGACCCAACACACTCCTACAGGGAAGAAGATACATTAAGTTTGTGCTTGCTTGTCAAAAGCCTTCCAGGGAACCAGCATTTTCCCTCTTGTCATCCTTTTGGAGGAGAGTATATAAATACACATGACATGTGTAACATAGGATCCATGTTTTCATTTTAGCTACCCAGCTCATCATTTCTGAACTTTGAGGACCTTTATGGAGTAATCCCTGCATCTATACACTCCGAAATTGATGAAGAAGATTTCTTTAAGTTCTCCAAGAGAATGTCTTGTTTATTTAAAGTTATTTCTGCACAAGACTCCTGTTGATAACTGAAATAATTTCTTTCAGTAGGATGGTCACAAGAGGCCCCTAAAAGCTCAGAATAAATTATGTGCCTGAACTAGGAAGACTGGATTCCACCCCCTTACTTCTACAGGTCTACATCTATTAACATAACTAATACTGTTTTAGCCAGTTATTAAAATGTTAATTATATAGGACAATATTCTCATCTTCTACAAGCATTGCATGTTTTTTTTTTTAAATTTGCCTGAGTTTAATCACTATGAATGTAATATTACTATCCATATAAAAATACATTCTAACAATTTTAAAAAGAGTAAGCCACAGTAAACCCTACTAAATTTCTGGTACTGCAGTTCTCATTTAGCTAAAAACAACAATCTGCATCCATTCTCTCTAACTTTTATAAATACAGTTCAGCAGTCATGAGATGTTATTTCCAAACATTCCTGCTGGCCTCTTTCCCACATGTGTCTTCAATGATGGGTAATTTGCAGGAATAAGAAGGATTCCTGTTACTCACCTACATACAACACAGCAAGAGAAGGCCATGATTTATGTTCATTGGTGATGAACACAATTTTATTTGATTAGAGGAGTGTCCTGTCCAGTGGACAGCAATCCAGATTAATCACACTCGTGCTGGCAGCAGCTTGCAGCTCCCTCTCCTCTTGCAATGTCCCTGTGCAGACCAAAGGTGCCTTATATCCACAGAGATGCTTCATTTTCTGTTCATATGCAGCCTGAATAAGAATAGTAAAAGATGCTGAAATAAAATAAATGCATCCAGTCAGAACATAGGAAAAACAGCATGTCAGTATGTTTGTCTGTGAAGCATGAGTCTTTCCAAAATTTGTATCAGGACTAAAATCAGGAAACACTAAAAACTGTCTCCTCTATAATGTCAGAAACAGCAAATATCTTAGGGCTGACATTCATTTTGTGCCCCTGCCTTCTATGAAATACATAACCCGAGCCCAAAATCTCATTAATTGCCTCGCTCACTGGTCTGGCCCCAGTAACTGCAACATAATTCTGTCTTGCATTCTGCCATATAAACATGTAGAAGTACTCAATTATTTATTACATATAATAATAATAATTTTCATTTTTAATGACTTAATCAGTTTTTCAGGTGAGTGTGCTAGACATCTAGTAACTTTTTCTAAAAAGTCTTACAAGGATATTCTCCATAATAGTGACTATTTTGTAAGTAGACTGGGTGTAAACTTTATATCATAAGATTCAGCATTTAGCTGATCAAACCTGTCACTTGAGCTGGTTTACATTTGGTTCAAATACATAGTTAATTAATCTAATTTCTTAATTTTCATTTAGCAACACATGTTTTCTGAGCAAAATGACTTTTTGTTTTTTTTTCTTTATTCTATTTGCTTTAATATTTTCAAATACTAATGTTCAACGGTGCAGCTCATCCATCGCTCTGACTGCAGATTTTTCCCTCAATATCCTGTCGTTCTCCTTCCACTCTGATTGATACTGCCGCCACTACCCTTTTCTTCTAACTAGCTGAAGATTATCTTCATGTTGACTGGTTTTACACGCCCAGTACGAACACTGGAGAGAAATAAGTTCACCGAAGTCAGATGTAGCTTGTAAATACATGGTTGAATTTCGGTCTCTGTTCACATCTGGATTCACTCCCAACCACCAGGCACTGCTGTTAATGACTTCCTATTGTAAACTCTGTTTGGCCATAACCCAAATCTGACTCCTCTTCAGCATTTGCTTTCTTTTCACCTCTTCTTGCAATTAAGAATATCTCTGGCAGAAATCCCCTTGCAATATTGAATTTTTTTCTCTCCTAATTCAGCTCTGCCATCTTGTAGCTAAATGTTTCAACAATTCCAATTTATTTGACTCCCTTGCTCTTTGTGTCCAACACAAGTAATTTGTCTTCATTTTCAAGGCTGTCTTGCTTTTTTTTCACTTCACCTGTCTCATTCACTATTGCAAACTTTATAGCTATTTCACTAAATTTTCAAACTCCTTCAAACTTTCTCTCAGGCCAATCAGGATTTGGAAGAACCCAATTTAAACATCCATAAAGCTATTTCTGTATTCAATTTTGAACCTCTGAAGCTTCTTTTGTTGATATTAAAATAACAATTTGTCAACCGGCACTAGAGCAGTTATATAATTTATATCATGTATTTCCATCATGATCTGTATTGCCTTATTGATTTATCTGAACCTTCAACATTCTGGTCTGTGCGTGCATCCTACTTCTGTTCTCTGAGATAAACTATATGCTTTTTTAGGTGGAGTGTGTTTTTGTTTTCTTCTTACAGTTTCCAGTACTTGCCTATAAATGGACATCATAGTCATCAAGATGATGACAAACCTCTTACAGTAGCTATGTTTGGTCATTGATGTAGGAGGTGAGAAGCTACTAGGCACAGTTCATGATATACTAAGCAAGCAGTTGATTATATTGTTAAATTTGTAATGTGGTATAGACCTTTCTAGGACCCCATTTTTTTAAAAAAAGGTTTATTCAGAAGAGAAAATCCACCATCTGGGTGGATGCTCAGATTCAACTGCTAATGCATATTGTACTCTTTTCTATTGTCAATGTTAAATTCCTATATATTTTTTTTGCGCAGGGAGTTTTCAGATTATTCACTGTTCTTAAATTAAATCCATTAATTATTTCTGTTTTTCAGGAGCTAAAAACAAGCCCTCATTTCCTTTTCTGTCACTTGTTAGTGATCAGAGTTCCAATGAGCCATGCTCATATGATAAATAGTGCTAAAGTTTTAATTGTACTTATTTGCCACTATGTTATCTGAAAAGGCTCCCATTTCCTAGTTTTCGTCTTCTTGGAAAGAACTTTACTTGAGGCTGTGGACATACCAAATTAGCAAAATCTGCCTTTTTACATCCATGCAATGTTAAATGTAAAATTTAAAAATGTAAATAAATAAATAAATAAATAAATGTAAATACATAATAAATAAATACATGTAAATACAATGTAAAATTCCTTCATTTTTACATATATTAAGACCACTTGGTCCTTGTAGAGTGCACAGAATTAAGAATAGATTCCCACAGAGATAGTTCTGTTTTAATTGTTTATAAAATTTTTATTGTATTTTTCTATCTCCTGAGGGCCATTCATCCTACCAGTCTAGAATAAATATACGGATACTTTACTCTCTGCTTTAGATGTAGCCTACAATATTTAGCCTGAAGACTAAAAAACCTAAAGATATATCAGATTATTTTATGAAACAACTCCTGATACTCGTATGATACAAACAAGAGACACTATGAGAACAAGGCAACATGTAAATGCAAGGAAAAATGGGATTTCAGAAAGCCTTTTGTTGAGAAACATATTTGATGAGAGATGAAGCCTTTCAAGAAACTCTTCTTGATTCCTCACTCTTGAGCCCAATAAGTTTTTTGCCTAAGGGGATGTTTGAAGGTTAAATGACAGAATTACAGCCAGAATTAGAAAAGAAATCATAGAATCATAGAATCATAGAATCACAGAACGCCTAAGGTTGGAAGGGACCTCTAGAGGTCATCTAGTCCAACCCCCCTGCACACGCAGGGCCACCTAGAGCACGTGGCACAGGGCTGCATCCAAGCGGGTCTTGAAGATCTCCAGAGAAGGAGACTCCACAACCTCTCTGGGCAGCCTGTTCCAGTGCTCTGTCACCCTCAAATGAATTATACATGGACATTTGTCAAAAAGGAATTGAAACTATGCTGTAGCTGTTAGAGGATAGCAAAAACAAAGGATTATATACAGGAAAACAAAGAGGAGGAGTGACACAGTGGTCTGGTGGTAAATTGCTTCCCCGTCTCTTAAACAGAAGACTTAGAGCTCTTCCCTCCATAATCACTTAAAAACTTCTTGTTTCTCTAAGAGTACTTACAAACATTTCTGAAGAGGTTATGGTCCGGTTGCTAGCAAGTTAATTGTCTCACAGACCCACCCAACCAACTAATGAAAATACATTTCTATAAATTTCACATTTTCTTTTGTATTAGTTAGTGTAGGTGGAGTAGAATGGTATTCAGAACATCTCAGGCTAATCAGAGACACAAAATAAGAGTGAATTCATTGTAAATCTGTTTTTAGAAAGTTTTTTTAAAACAAAAGATTAAAGAATTTCTATAATTTAGTTTAGAATCTTACCATGTAATAAATTTGTAATAAATCTTTAACTATCACTTTTAGAACCTACAGCTGTTACTAGGCCAATGCTATAGAGCGCAACCATAGTAAATTAATGGAAAGTTGTAACCATTCAATTATAGAGGATTTATTAGTACTTCGTTCAAAGCAGAGTATGAAAAACCAGCCCTTAAATTTTACATTTGACAAGAATCCTTGTTACCAAAGACAAAATTCTAGAGATCAAAGCTTAGGAAAAGAAAGCCTATAGAAATAAATGTTTGAAAAAATTTAGAAGTTGAGACAAACACAAAGTGTCAAGAAAACAAATAATTTACCAGGTTGCACCAATACATAAAGTCGACAAAAAAAATGGAAAGAAAAAACAGCAAATCAATTGAAAGTTGTTTTAACTATTATGCAATATCTGCATCACCATCTGAGCTGAATAAAATAGACTTTCTTAGTCTGGATAACATAGACTTTCTTTTTTTTTGGCAGGAGGATGGAGAGCAATAAACCCTAAAAATGTGATTCACCTTTCCTATTTTAGTTGTCTATATTAGGATGAGATGAATTCCTACTTAGAAGAATCTATATCTCTCCATTGACTTAAAAAAGGAAGATGAGAAGAGTTTAGGTGCAAAACTTTAAAAACAAGGGAGAGAACTCCTGCCCATTGTGTCCCACTAGCAGGGTAGCCAGCTAAAATTCCCAGTGAAATAGTAGTCTTGACTTTGTTTTCCAAATTGACTTGTTTTCAAAGCATAAGAAGTATGCAAGAAGAATAAATCTTATGAAAGCATATTTCTACATAATATCTCTTTATTAATATTACTCAGAATACTATAAATTCTCAGAATACAGAAGAGCCAAAAAACTTAGAGAATCAAAGTAGGTGAATTTTTGAAAGAATATTTTTTTAATTGTGTGATAATTTATACTAGATCTTATTGCCTGATATCAAGACTAACATATACTATACACAAAATACAAAGACTATCAAATACAAATTTTTAAATTATTTTCATGAAATGGTCAAGACACGAGTATCAGGGAATTAGATGTTCTGCATATAATCTTATGAATACATAAAGTTAATCTTTCGGCTAGAATCTGACCCATTACCTGAAAGTGGAGTGTAATCAAGAATAAATTCTTGGTTATTTATTTACAACAGTGTGTCAAATATTATTAAATATTTCCAAGTTAATGACACACCAGTTAGAAAAATAAAAAAGAAAATCATGAATCTATTTTCTATCAAAAATAATTGACATCATTGAATTTACTTATTGTTAAAATAATCTTTAAAATTTTTGAAGACTCATTCTCTCTAAATGAATATTTCTGCTTGTTGGAGAACTACGACATAGATAACTGGGAATCCTTTAATAAGAGGCAAAAAAGGATAACTCTGGTAGAAGTTACTGTGGAAAAAAACAATCACAGTTCCTTCAGAGATTTCTTATAAACAGGGGTTTGAGAAATGAAAAAAGAAAGAGTTGCAGTAAACTATGTGTTTCTTTTAGAACTGCTTGGTATAAAGAAAGAAAGAATGCTGGAGGGAAGGAAACTAACAAAGTAAGAGTGTATATAGTGCAGACAGCAAAGAGAACAGTGCAAGAGAAATCTGTGGGTACGTAAGCCATCTAGAAAACAAGCAGAAAAACAATTTCTGTATTAAACTAAGAGATCTCACTGCTTTGAAATAGGTACTGGAGAAACACCCTATAAGCAGTAAATTTCAACTTAGAATGTCCTCTTATTTGCCTCAACTAGGTAACCTGCACATTGTTTTGATAGCAATTTGTGATCCAAGATTAAAATAACATTATTAAAAAGAATTTTAAAATACACAGAACTGAGGGATGCTACTGCAGTAAGAAATCTTGTAGTTTATTATCCTCCCTCCAAAAATAATTCCTGTTATGTCCATCTTTTTTACCTCTTTTTTTCAAAAGTTGTTATTCTGTGTAAGATTTGGGGACATTAGGGTTGCTTACTATACTTCCAATGTCCATTATGAACAGATGTACTGGATTTTGTCATTGAACAGAAAGACTTCAAAGAACTACTCTGCTTTCTGGCATGCCTATTTAGATATATTATACTTAGCATCTTGCTTCTTAATCTGATGAGGTTATGTATTTATTTGTTTTAATTTAAGAGCAATGACATAATCTTAGGATGAAATAAATGGTTAATTTAACAGCACAGCTCTGTCTTTTGGAAGTATATCTTTCTTCAGATCCAAAGAAAATCTTTTGTTTTTCAACTTCAATACGTATATGTCCAGTGTCTTTATGCTCCAGTGGTCTCTTGAAAGGGTTTTGAATGATCAAGAAATCCCAAAGCAGTGGGTTTTCTTAATATCTATATTAACAAAGATATGTAACGCAAGGTAATAATAGAATAGTCAGTAATCCTTACCGCAGTCAGATATGAGTGACCCAAATGTTCGTTTCAATGCTGGAGAAAGTTCTTAACCTGTTTTCTCCAACCAGCTTCCTGCAAAGAGATAATTTCCTACCCTTTCTAATTAAATCCTTTAGTGAAGAATCCCGTTCCTCAGTAAATTTCAAATGTATCTTTGGAGCCATCTGCTTTCCCAGACATTAAATAACCTCATAAATTCATTTTCAGGAACTGAATTATGGTAACAGGATCATTTAAAGGGACACAGACATATCTAGTTTCTAAACTGGTAGCACTCAAATATTTGAGTTGCTAATACCATCTAGGAATATTTAGTCTCTCTCTTTACTGTAGCAGTTAACGGGAAAAACTAATAGTTTTAAGAAGTCTTTTCCTGTTCCATTGAAATTAATGGGCAAGTGGTCTGGAGAATGTCTATGAGATTTAATGCTACTAATATTAAAATATGCCACAGAAAAAACTCAGAGTCAGAAAAGTAAAATGCATAATAGGCTGTCATCTTACTCTGGAAAAAAATGGGACTGAACTAGTATAAATCTAAAGGATCATCAAGAAAAAGTAGTTCAGGTATAAAATAAGATGCAGACTAAGAATCATTATTTCTTTTAGATTAGGTTTAAATGAGGCTTAGGTGTTTTGGTTTTTTTGGTTACTAAGCATATGGGTCAGTAAGAGATACAAAAATAAATTGCTGCATTGTGAATGTTGTGTTTTTTTATTAACATTGAACGAGAAGTGGAGACAAAATGTCACTAACATGAATCTTGAATTATGTAGTTTAGATGTAGGTCTGTAGAAGCAACCTGAGCATTTAAAAAACACCCAACACTCTAGCACCCACCCCAAAAGAAACTTACAACGAAGCTTCCTATCAGTTTTGAAAAAATTGTTTTTTCCCTCTGCCTCAAGGATGCAAAGGTGGAGCAGATAGATAGAAAATGAACCGAACCTGTTCTGTTATGAAATGATTAGCTGGTGAGTCACCTCTTCTTCCAAATGCGCTTAGGAAGAAAAAGGATGAGATTATTCTGAGGACAAAAGCATAACACAGAGACCTCTTTCAGGGGAGAGGGTGATATGGTATATCCTAAGTGACTCCACACCTTGTAGCACCAAGAATGGTAGAAAAAGTGGGAGATTTAAGATGTCCTACTCTCTGCTGCAGCTCTCAGTCAACTATAACAGAGGAAAGTGTTTGTTATGTATTTTTTTTCAAATGTTTTCAACCTACAGATGCTTACCTCTCACCATACACTGGATGTGAACCCTGAGTACCATTTCAGTCATATGAGGAGCATGCCTAAAAATCAAAGTGAAATAATGAATCCTGTGGTATAGATTTGATGATACCATTTGGATACAGACTGAGTAATAACAATAGCAAAATCAATAATAATAATAATAGTAATAATAATAAAGATTTGAACTGCTCATCATAGATTGGTGAATAGTTTTGTACAGAAGAATCTAAATTAAATGAGTCTCACTTTTCAGGAAGAAGCACAAGAAAAAGTCAGTAAATAGCATGGTTAATAAAATATTTACTTTTGGATTTGGAAATTAGCTAGAAGAGAATTTATAGGAGCTCTACTTTGAAATACAACGTGTCTGAATTTCAAAGCTCACAAAATTTCTCAATAAAAACTAAATGTCTGTATGTTTTTAATAAAAGGTGTCATAAATTAGTGATAGTATATCAGACTCCTAAATAGTGTATCAGACTAAACTATTGATATAAAATCAATTAAAGAAGGAAAATGAAAGTAAATATTGCATTTAGTATGAAAGTGTTCCTCGGAGATTTACTACAGTTGTGTTTATCTAAGAGAATAATACTCATATATATCCATTTCTTTATGCCTTTGGAGACAATGCAGGAAATCAAACATTGTGACAGGAAATTGGGAGAGGCAATATCTACCAAAGAGAACATCTCTTCATGAAACACAAAAATTAAATCTTTCCTAAACAGAATTGGTGAATATGCTTCTGTAACATTGTATCATAAAATAAAATAAAATAAAATAAAATAAAATAAAATAAAATAAAATAAAATAAAATAAAATAAAATAAAATAAAATAAAATAAAATAATAAAATAAAAAGACACTCCTAAACTCAACAAATCAGCAATTTGGGTATAAAGGAAATAGCCTTACCTGTGTTAGAGGTCCCACTCTAAAACTTTTCAAATGAGCAAATATTTGAAATGGCCCAGTAATCATTACTTATTCATACTATATATTACAGTACATACATACAGTACATATATACAATACATATATACAGTACACATTTACAGTACATATATATTACAGTAATCATACTATATATTACAGAACTGGTGTTTGATATAAAGGCTTTTTCTAAAATTCCTGAAGTCTGTTTTCAGCATCAACTGATTCCAAATGAGGTCTTTAGTGAGTACTCTTGACTTAATAGCAGTCTAAAAAAAAGTGGGGAATAAACATTAAGAATAAGAATACAGGAATTTACAATAGAACACCATCTCTTTATACTCCAACTTGCTCTTGACGTTTCACAATAGCTGACAATGAAGAACAAGAATAGGGATGATTAGGCAGCAACAACTTTGATATAGTACTGCACAGAAAACTGTTGTTATGATTGACTATTATTTATTTCTGAGATAAAGGATTACCAATGTAAGCAGAAAACGTCATCACATCATCTTCAAAACATGAATAAGCCATAGCAAAGATAATAAAGAAACATTTCAAGCAGAGAGTGACCAAAGAAATGAACTGCAAGAAGTCAAAAGCAAGTACTGCAGCTTCAGATTTTTTTTAGTTCCTCATATAAATCTTGCTGCTTCTGAAGTGTGTCTATGCTGATACTTTTTTTGCATGTATTAGCCACTTACATCCAGCAATCATTTCTGTATGTGTGGTTCAATGAGAAAATAAAGCTATAATTATAATGTGTAATGAAATTTATTGAATACTTCATAATGACAAGAGGTATTAATTACATTACAGACAACATTCTAGGTATTTCTAACAGTAACTATAATATGCTTACACAGAAACATAGGCTTGTGCACACATATGCTTGTCTTTCCCCAGATGAAATAAGTTTTTGCTATACTGATAAAATCCAAGGAAAGATTCCCATATATTCAGCTGTACCTTTGGGCCTTTAAACTAGACTGCCTACTTCCTATTAGCCAGTAAACAGGCAGCACCAAAGTTTGTTCTACTACTAGGAAGACAGAGAAAGTAACTTTTGCAGTTTTGCACATTTTGCAGTTCTCAACTCACATTTTTTGAATAGGCTTAACATGACAAATGTTTAGAAATGACTTTTCAGGAGGACTATAATTTTGATAGCAGGATTTTTTAGTACACCTACCAACTCTTATATAAAAGGCTTTTCTCAAATTGAGAATATTATTACAGATATTATAATTGTCATAGAAAATTTCTAATATAAAAAAAAAATAATATGAAAGGGAGGTGCATTCAAAACTGTGGAAGAAAAATTCCAAAAACAATGTGAGCAAACAATACTATAAATGTACCTTACTATTCAAAGTCAAGTTAGAGAATTATGAAGAAAAACAGTTTAGAACATTAATATAGGATGTGGAAAAGGACCTGAAATGTGTGGTGAATGATACACTTATGTATAGACTTAGGTAATATCTAGGTAGGACTGAAATAATTGAGCAAAACTGACAGATGGTACTAGAATAATAGGCAAATTATTCCTTTTTTTTTTTTTTATGTGCCTGAGAAAGCAAAGACAAACAACAAGCCTAAAAGAATCAAAGAGGACATGTGCAATGTCAAAAAATCTATTATTCTTTTAAGGGGATTCGTGATGTTTGTAATTTCCTGGGAAAAACTAGTTTCAGTGTCTGTTTCAATGCTAGATGAGAACTGCAATATAATAGGGAGACTCTCAGGCATGTCACTGACCAGGAGAAAAGCTTTTTTTCTCTCTGCACAAATGCCAGTTTAATTTTTATACAAACAGTTTCCTGTCATGTAAAAAAAATACTCTAAGTCTTTCTTCCTGATTTTCAAAAGATTTTTTACTTATTTGGTGGTTATTTACAACTTGGTGAATTTACAGTATTGTATTAGTCTCATTTTTAGTTTTCACAGAATCATAGAACTGCACAATGGTTGAGGTTGGAAAGGACCTCTAGAGATCACCCTCTAGAGCAGGGACACCCAGAGCACGTGGCACAGGGTGGCATCCAGCCGGGTTTGGAAGATCTCCAGAGAAGGAGACTCCACAGCCTCTCTGGGCAGCCTGTGCCAGGGCTCTGGCACCCTCACAGGAAAGAAGCTCTTCCTCATAAGGGGATGGAACTGCCTGTTTTAATTTATACCCACTACCCCTTGTCCTGTCACTGACCACCACTAAGAAGAGTTTGACCCCATCTTCTTTACATTCTCCCCTCTGGTATTTGTAAATATTCATTAGATCTCAATCTTCTCTTCTCTAGGCTAAACAGGCATAGCTAGCTTAAGCTTCCCTCATAGGATAGATGCTCCAGAGGTTTTGTTCTGTAAGCAGCTCTGCAACTTTTGAGAAATGAATTTTGAAAATTATTCTAGCTAGACCTTTTACCCTAGAAGCTTCTCCCGACTCAACATTACAAAAGTGATAAAAGCCCGGAATGAGTTTAATTTATCTGTTCCATTAATATCTGCACAGACAAAGCAAGCCTGATCTCTATGTGAGAATTTTATCCAACCACAAAGGCAGAAATCATAAATAATGTGTGGTCTGCTCAAGTCTCAGAGTCCTTTTGCTTCTTTTGCATAAGCAGTAGCTAGTGAAGAAGGTCATATGTTCTTCCACTGTGGAAGAAAGCCCACCAACTTCAATGAAACCCTCTTCCCTGGCAAGGAAGAGAAACCTTCTTCCTCTTCCTGATTACAATGGCATCAGTGCAATAGCTCCAGTAATCTCTGATATCCTTCCATTTTTTAAGTTTCATTTGGAGAGCTTTAATTTTCCCAGAAATACTAAATTTTTGGTGTTCCAATTGTACTTTCTGCACTTACCTCTGTAAAGGGGGACAAGGCACAGCAAATACTATATATTCTCAGAAGGAAGAACAGAAAAACATAAGTCATTCAGTAAAATTTGCAGAAAATCAAGAAAAAATTCTGGTTTGGAAGGTGATCTGACTAAGTTTAGGTCAATATCTGTCAAACTTGTGCTGCATAAGTGAACTAGCTTTACCCTTTTTATCCTTTTTTGTGGGAAAAAAAATAAAAAAAAAGTGCGTGGGGAACAGTGGGAGCTCTGAGAACATATGTCGTTTCTTTCAATTTTGGTGCAACAGGAAACAGTAATTAAAGAAACCAAAGAAGAAAAAACTTCAGCAACATTGTCTAAAGTGTTGCTGTTGTCACTTTATCGCAAACTTCATGCAACTCCAGGCAAAAAATTCCAAAATATTCTGCTCTGATTGCTAGAAATCCTGCCCCAGTCAACCTTAAAAAAGAAAATGTGGTCACCTCACCACCCACAGGCTCTGACTTGTGTAATGGGAGGGTAGAAACTAAACCTACCAAACAGATTTGGTCATGGCACTTTCAGAAATGTCTTTTAGTGTATGCTGATCTCAAAAGATGAGCTATGCAGTCAGTGGCAGGTCAGGTCATTTGCAGTCTGTCTGTGAGATCAACAGATGCACCGACAAGCAGTGGACAGACCACAGGCTGCTGTGGTCGAGCCCACCACCTCGTTGACTCCCCTGTCTTCACTGAATTTGCCTGAGCTGTTTCAAGCTACAAAGATCCCTCCCCACAATTTTTTGTCATCTTAATTTCCAGCTGGCTTGGTGCACTAAGGCAGTTCTGTGCAAGGCTATGGTCCGAGTAAGATAGGGACAGTAGTGACAGCCAGTGCCCTTGCAAGCCCAGCTGATTGCACTGGAGAGCCCAAGGCAAGACCATACTGCAATCTATGTTCAGCCTTGCACCAAGCACTTAGCCGTCGCAGGGCTTCAAGATGTAGTCTCACAAACATTTTTTTTCAAGATCACTGCTTCATTATTCATCCCTTCTCATGTTGGGCTTTTCTGCTTGTTCCCCTTTCTTAAGCAGTCACTCCAAAAGCACTCATACCAGCTGATTGCACAGCCTTGCATACACCAGATTATGGTACAGGTTAAAATTGCACCTCAAACTCCAAAACATTCAGCCTAGTGTCATAGGCTACAGTTATATGATTTTCCCAGCCTCACTATTTTTCACTTCTAGCAGATAGTTGTGGTAATTTGTTTTAAAGTCTAGCTCTGAAGAGCTGCTGCTCAGTGCAGGTCAGGTCAAGCTGTGAGCTTCAGCAATAGGGTAAGACCCATCATCAAGGATCAAGGGAAAACAGGATGCCTCACACCAGTCTTGTGTCAAAAAGGATGTCATTTTAGTGTATTTCTTCATGCATACTCATTTTCAACATCAGTATAAATAAGACAAATAATGGAGAATTCAAGCAGGCAAGGTCTGGATGCACATTCCCTTCTACCAGATCTGTTGCAGAGTAGATGTCTCTGGTACAGGGGTGAAATGAAAGGCTGAGGATAGGATATCCTAAACTTGCAAAGAAGGTTTTCCACTGCTCACCACTCAGGACTTTTAGGTGCTCAAAGCTTTAGGTAGGAGCTGAGACAGGGTTTTGGGATCTAAATTTTGGACATGGGTACTTTAAAGGTCATCTGTGTAACTGAGTCCTTCTGCCTCTCTGCATTTTATTCCACAAAAGAATATGCTATTTTCTTAATGGCACTTGCGTTGTAGGAGGGAGAGAATAATAATTAGCCCTGGTCAGGCAGCTGATATGAGAATTTCTTTCAAAATATGCTGATTCATAGAAGTCCCCCCCCTTTTTTTTTTTTTGTGAGAACATTGGTTTAACTAAAAAGTTTTAACGAACTATGGAAATGTATTCTTTAGGTATCATTGAGTTATTTCATTCTAACATCAGAGTACGTGCTTTGACTTTCTAGTTTTGACATTAATCTTGCTATGTAAAATTAATAATAAAAGATATAAAAGTTGATGTGGGGAAGTCAAAATGCAGTACTAGCTTACTTCAAATAGGTAATTTTTTTACTCTTATCAAAGTGAAATGCTGTCATAAAACTTTTGAGACATGGAAATGTTGCTGAACCAAAAACATTAGGATGTATTCTCATTTTTTTTTCCAATCCAGTGAAAGCAAAATTTCAAAAAGTTGCATCTTCTTCCTGAATATAAATTTTGTTAACATTTTAAGCTGACTAGATATGATATAAAGTGTTTCCCAGAGACAAATATGTTGATGACATAATAGATGTGTTCTGTCGACATATTACTGATGTTTAACTCATGGGTTTCTTCAAAAGCCATAGCAAAGCAATGAGCATTGTGGGCCTATCACTAAAATTGCTCTTTCACCTTTTCTTAATTACAGCCAATTGCAAGCATTTACAGAGTGTCTAAAATAAATAAAGAAACAAGTTTGGACAGAGTGGATTCAGTAGGCTAGCATAGAAAAGATACTAAAAACTATTGATCACTACTTCTTACAATATAAAAATAGAGAATTGATGTAAAAAATAATTTGTCAACACATGACAAATTTAATTTGAGACCTCATTGTCACTCAGTATTGTGTGTAGCAAAAATATAAATGGTTTCATAAAGGATTAGAAAATGTCTACCATGGACAACATGGCTATCAAGACCTATTACACTTACACAGGTAAATGCAACATATTCCTCAGATTGATAATTTGATAGCTGGAAGCTGGCACCAAATATTTTGGGATGTGCGGTATATGTAGCCCACTCTTATACTCTTTTAATAAGTAGTCATCTATGACTTTCATCTGATAGCTAGATGGTCAGTATTATTCTTCTTATAATTAGTGGAAATACAGTTCTTTAGTGCAGCAATAAAGTTTTCAGTGCATCAATGATCATTGAATAGTCTCTATATATTCAGAGTCTCCCTGGCAAACCTGAGGGGCTGATGTTGCATTTGAAAACAAATCCATCTATTTAAACTGATAATGAAACAAGAGTGTCAACTCTTTATGTGAAGAAAGTGTTCCCTGCTTTTTGCTTGCTTGTTTTTAGCTAAATAACAACTTTCCTCCGTGCATCAAAGCAATATAGCTACAGAAATCTCACGTGAAAACATGCTGTTAGTTATGTTATTGGATATAGTGATGGAAAATTCTGCTTTACCTATGATTTCAGAAACAAAAAGTTAAAAAAAAAATCTCATCAGAAGTATTGTTGGTTATCACAGAGAAACTGGATGCGCTGAGTTCATTGGGCAGTCACTGAAACTGTGAAAATGTCTCCTTTCATCAGGTTACAGATGGTGTGGTGTGAAGTTTGAAAAAAATCTTGGATCCACCACACTGTACCAATTATCGTAGTTCTTCTAATGCTTTTGCAGGTGATATAAATAGCAATGCCAGCAAAGCATCATCTACGGGCGTCATTTTAACAGTGTTTTGGCTGTAAGAAGTACTGCTGTATTTCTCTGAAAATTAAGCTCTTTGTACTGCACCATACTCATGACCTCTTGTTCTTTTCCAAAACTATAGATTTGAGCTCTCTCGTGAATATGATTTATTATTTGCATTTTTGTCAATAAAGCTAAATCAAAAGACCTTCTGCCTAATCCCAGTTCCCTCTCCATATAGGGAGTCGAATTTAAAAAGCTTTTAAATTTAAAGCATTAAAACAAGGAACTATGGTTAGCAGAAAATATGATAGGGAGAATGATAAAAACAGCCCCATTCCTGGGGAAGAAATTCCATAAAATGAAGGGAAATGGTATCCGGGGTCAAGGAAAACCCTATTACCATCAAATTACACAGTCCAGTTAGGAAATCTGGTAAGCTACAGCTGAAAACCAGTGAAGTTGGTCGTTCTCATTAGAAGACTATTTTATTAATTCATTTTAAGATTTCCAGCTTCCTACTTTTATTCAAAGTCAATTAAGAACTATTTCTTCTTGAAATACAAAAAAAAAAAAAATAGAAAAAGAAAGAGAAAGTCCATAGGGTAAACATTTATGGCAAGAGGCTACTACAAAATCTTGTACTACAGTTTTCCTATTTTATTCCTATTTTTATATTTTGTTCTTATTTTGGCCAAAGTTCTTTTTCTTTTTTTTTACCATTTATTGGAAAGCCCAGAATAAGCTATTACATTATGACCTTTCTGCAGCATTTACCATCGGGGCATTAATAGTACGTTATTTATCATTTTGCTGGGAAGGAATAGATTTCTTGTCTCTTCTCTTGGGGAAACCTTGCTTTTGCTTGTTTCATTGACTAAATGTGCTCATTATTTAGTCTCAAGTGTATGCCTGGGGTGTAGCCCCAGTAATGATTAAGTTTTCCTGGCAAATCAACACTATGGCAAATGTTTATGGTACTTAAATATGTCTCACAGTTCATTTATTTTTCTGGCCTCTCTTGATTAACTTCAAGCTTGCTTTTTCGTTTGTTTGCTTGTTTCTTTATCCACTGGTGACATCTCACTTGTAGCTTTCATGATTAGTTGTCATTGTTACCATTTTATTATCATAAGCATCCAGGACAGAGAAGCCCTTTAAAAAATAATTTCCTAAGGGTAACTTTTGTACATGTCTTTCTTGCAGATGATCTTCGCAACTTTTACAGTGTGGCAAGCTATTTAAAATCTTGTATGGCAAAGCAAAAATCTCTCCTGCGCTTGCCCTATTCCTATCACACACATTCATACACAATGTGCAGCGTGTTATTCACCATTCAGACCCACTGTCTCCCAGTACAAAATCTCCCATCCAGAATTACATTAAAAACCGCGACCTTATCTTTGCCCTAGGGCCAAGATATATATTTTTAGCCATACAAATAATTAACTTGCATTAACAATGTAATTATTTTTAGTGCTGTTAATTAATATTGTAATTACTCTCTGTCTTGTGGTATAGTAGCACACCTTTTATGTTTGCTGTCATCATTAATTGTGGCCAATAGTGAGTTAGCCAGAAAGATCTTTGTTGGAAGTGTTTTATAAAGACAAATCTTGATTTGACTTCCTGTCTCCCTTTCTAGCATTTTCTACCTTAAATTGATATACACTATTTATGCTTCTAAATTAGAGCCAAAATGTCCAATCTCCTGCTTGTCAGAATGACTCAGTAAAGCAGTAAAGTTCACAGATGCACAGTGCAATCTTTCCATGATATGTATGACAATAACTATATTGATAAATACAAGATCTAGGACAAGAGTTTACATATGAAACTTATGATTATCTACACTATTTAATTTTTAGCTCACTGTCCAACTGTACTTTGGACTATTCCGCCTACTTCGCTCCAAGATGAATCTGCTACAGCAGGACAAGCTTGCAAAGATAATGGACCCCAGCCAATGTGCTCCATCTGGCCTTGAGGCCAGGGAGCCGTCCCTGGATCTCTTCTAGTCAGCAGTATGTATAAAGCACAGGTGGCAGTAGGCACACGCAATAACACTTTTAAGCATTCTTAAAGGGTAGAAAACACAGAAACTGTATTAGAAGGCAATGCAGTAAAACAAATGTGAAGAAAATGATTTTTCATTTTAGAAATTGGCTGTGAAACCTAAGCTAGAGATACTTTATTGTTGTATAAAATGTTAATAGGCTCGAAAGACTGCGACTGTAAGGACCGTGATAAGCTACTAAATAATGATATAGGGAAATAGAACAGAATTGTTGTTCTCCCTTTCCCATATGAAGAGAATAAAAAGAAAGGAAATTTGAAGGGGAAAATTTAAAACCAATAAATATACAGCTAAACAATGGAATTCATTGCTGCAATGTGCTGCTATGATCAATATTTTTTGGCAAATGTGGTAAAAAGAAATGGGTAATGACATGTGAGAGATTTTTATAAAAAAAGTAATTTGTTATTGTTGAGTGGTCAATACATGAAAATTCTGTAGTGGGGCAACATACTCTTGTTTTTTAAAATTTCAAATTAAAAGATTCTCTAGGAAAGAAGACACTGAATGAGGCCAAATTTTGGGTTTAGCCTTTATTGTCTTAATTTGAGCTTAAATCTTTCCCCTAGAGTACAGAAAGAATTAGATATTTTAAGGCATAACCCACCTTTTAAATAATAAATGCCAGCTTATTTTCATTTGAAGGAAGTTTATTGTTTCCTTGTTTACCTATGATAATCTATTGGAGCTTTCTTTCCCTAAAAGTAGGGGATTTCTGAACCAGTATCAGGTTCAGATACAGAGATAATCCCAGGCCTCAACTGAAGGTAGAGGGCAGAAAGTAAAGCTACATACACACATCATGGAGAAATCCCCAGCCCTGTAACTTATAATTGAGATGTAAAAATCAGTTTAGATAGCAATTTCTGTGTTCTTACTTACAGTTAATGAATAAAAATATTTGCAAGAAAGATTAACTATCAATAAGCATGAATGCAACCTGTTTGTCCATCAGTTGAAGTTGACCTGAGCTGACGTTACGATCAAAAGAGGATGTCCCACCACTATGCTGGTCATGCTCCGGGATGCTTGAATGAGTACAGGCCATATGGCAAACTGAGGANAACCTGAGCTGACATTACCATCAAAAGAGGATGTCCCAGCTGGTCATGCTCCGGGATGCTTGAACGAGTACAGGCCATATGGCAAACTGAGGACTCGAAAATTAATCTAAAGAGAAGAAGAGTTTATTGGGTCAAATCTCTGATCATTTTGCATCCTGTAGGAGAACCAAAGCAGGACTATCATTCACAGGGGCAGAGATACCAAGTTAACCTGATTGTGAGGTTACAGTTAAGTATCATAAGGTTATGATAGCCAGCAATCCTCCTGGACTGAAACATCAACAGAAAAAAAAAAAAAAGTCCAAGTAAAATATTGCAGGATCTCCTACTTTATGAAGGATTTATGCTTTCCTCCAGGAAAAACAAAATAAAAATCTTGTTGCACTTTCTAAACAATTTAGACTGTATGGCGTCTCTCAAGCAAATTGTGCTTTGGAGATCAGATTCCCAAGTCATTTACACAGTTGATTCCCCAGACTTCTGTGTTGTAGGGCAGCAAGATACAGTATTTAACATGAAAGAAATCCTCACAGAAGTTTCTGAGCACAGGATCTGATCTGGTCAGATAAGCCTAGCCAAACTGATGCAGCTCAACAGCCACAAAACCCAATTGATCTCATTACAGTGGTACAGCACAGATAAATTGATTAATCCAGAGTATTTTTTAAAATGACTCCAGGATATAAAACTTTTGCCAAATGAGCTGCAAATATAATTAGTGCAAAGTGTTAATACCAGCATCACTCCTTTCTTGTAGAATTCAGTACTTAATTCAGAATAAATTCAGGTATTCACCAAACAGCTAAACACACCGCAATCATTAATCACCGAAAAATCAGCTACTAATGAATAAGCTAACTTCAGCATTTAAAAGGAGTAGGATATGCTAATCCATCCTCATCAATGACTAAAATGTAATATAAGGGTAGGTATACTCCATTATTTCTTAATAATTATATGCCACTCTAAAACAAGTAATATATTTAATAAGCAGTAAGGTTTTTGAACACACTGACAGTATATATGTTAAAGAAACTCCTTCATGATTTATGAAGAGCAGCATGGAGTGGGAAATAAATGGATTTTGAAGCAATCACATAATTGTAATAATAATTAGGTGTAAGGTTTGCAATACAAAGTAGTTTTAGTAGAAAGGACCTTTTTGCAGAGTCATTCTATATGCTTTACAAATTTGTTTCATGTTAATTTGAACGGTGATGAAAATACTTGAAATATTCTCTTTGGCCTATTAAATACACTTATTTCTGAGATGTCTACATTTTGAAAGACTTTAAAAAAATGTATTTTCTACATAATTCTCTATCTACTAGTTTTATCACTAGTAAGTGATATCACTAGTCTTACTAAAGAGAATTTATACCTTCTATATGAAATGCAGGTTTGACAATGTAATCAAAAGGACCTACAGGCTAATGCATTTGCCCAACTTTTATTATTATTATTATTTTTATTATTTATTTATTTAAGCTATGCACAGAGTATATAACAAAAGCTTTGGATTTAAAAGTCTGCACATCCAGTTTTGAATCACTTAGCTCTTAACACACTGGGCCAGAATGAAATCTAAAACCTGGGCAGGTAATTAGACTTCCTCTACAGACTATTTAACATGAAAAAATCACTTTGCAAAAAAAGATAAAAAATAGTCCTTCGGGGAGGCTCTTGAATCCAGGTCTCCCTCCCTTCAAGAGATTGACCTAATCATTGAGCTACAGACTATGCCATCCTTTGGACTTCTCTTTTCCTAAACTCACATTACTGGACAGAGAAGGAATAGCAGGAAGAAGATGACCACTGTGGTCTCTTCTGTTCCTCAATCATTGTCACTTCTTTAATTTGGGAAGCTGCTCTTCAGGGAGTTGTAGACTCACATCTTTTAATCTTGAGACATCACTGAACAGAAGTATCCCACTTCCTAAAAAAATATTTTCTAATATTACTACTAACATTTAGTCACCAGTATATTACAAAAGAAAAGCCTATATATGCTAAGTAAGGTCTCCTACCTTGTCAGCACTCAGCAGGTACACGCTATACTTCTGCCAGTCAGAGTAATTTTCTGGTCTGTTCAATGAATCAGTGGACTTGCACCATACTGTACTACTGAAATCTACAGACCCATGATGTTTTCTTGTGTGTGAACTCCCTTTATAAGCTAATAACCATTTGCTGTTTGGGTTGATAACTGTAGCAGCCTGGGAAGAAATCAGTCCTGAAGCATATAAGCATAAAAACTTCAGATATCAGCCAGAGCTGTGCTTGCTTATGCTACAGTTTAATGTGATTACTTTTGTTGTTTCCTTAACAAGTAGTGAAATTGATGATAACTGTAGACCCTGTTTTTAAACAGATTCTTTTGCTATTTTAAAAAATAGCAAAAAATGTAATAATTACTCAAACATTATAAGCCCCTTGTTATCTTTACACACTCTTTAAAGGAGCTGTGCAAACTTTGTTCTAAGAGCAACATAAATTCAGTTTTTTACAGTAGATTTCTTTGAGATCACATTTGACTTGGTCGAAAGTAAAATCTTTTTCTTAAGAATAAGAAAAAAAAAAAAAAGATGAAAGCCATAGAGTGGTCCCATACCTTCACAAACATACAATATATTGTAACTGTCTATTGTTCAGAGGAGAAGAGATAGAGAAAAATTTTGGTCACACCTGACAAACACATATTTCTTAGTTTACTTGGCAGGCATTGCAGAGTGCAATGGGGAAATTAAATTCAATGTCACAGCCCAAAAAGTCAGTAACAAAGACTATGAGAAACAGCCCTTGTATGTTTCTCCAAAAGGGTTTAAACACCAAGAACAACTTCTTCTTTGGTAAAAGACATTAAAATATCATGTGAAAACATGGTGGGAAAGATATTAGTTTAATTCCAAATTTCCTGATCTCAGAGTGTTAAAGATTGGTATTTTCTGCAGTAAGGACCAGGTTTACTGTGGTGGTGGCTAAGAACTTGGGCTTAAACCTTGTCTGATGTTACTACCCTTTCCTGCTGCATAATAAGAGAGGACTTGAAGCAAGGTAGTGCTCATGTCAGGTTGCAGGTCCCACTAAAAATAATTTCTGGTGCATTTCAAAGCGTGGAAGGCAAGAGTACTCCATTAGGCAACACTGTTAATCAATCTCTTAGCAATAACTACCCTTCATGGAAAGCCATAGAAGTGAAGGAACCATGACAAAAGGCTATTGAAAAGAAGATGGGTAGCAGGAAGATATTACTCTGCCTTTCGATATCTTCCTGCTCCTATCTATCTCAGGTGATTTCCAGATTGAAAGATAGGAGAAAAAGCTTGAGACCCAGAGGATGAAAGAAACGCAGCTTTGAGCTAGAAGCAGAATACGGAAGGGAGGGAGCATATGCTGCAGGGATTGTTAGTTTAGCTGCTTTCCCTCTGAATGTAGCTTTTTCAGAACATCACCTGGGGAACAGATTTGCAACCTAGTGGTTAGTGCAAAACCTAATTTACAGGAAATATTATTGTAATCTAGTTTTAACAAAGCATATCAGTTATTTTTTTTCCCCCATCAACAAATAAGATTGCAATCTATTAACATCCAGGTATGCATCTGTCTGAGCCAAATGTCTTTTTTGTTAACTTATTTCACCATTGTAATTCTTTGTGTTAGAATCAATTGTAAATAGCAGCATCTGCCCAGAGGACAAGCATGAGTTTATGTTTTGGGCATGACAAAGTCCTACAGACTGTTGAGTCTGGCACATGACTGACCCACACCAGCACCTAACAGTGCTATATGGTTCAAACTTCATAGAAAACATGAAGAAAACAAATTGAAGTGCAAACAAATAATTGGGATGAGTGTTTACACGGGAATACATTTTAAAAAAAACAGATCCAGATAATTCTCAGTAATCTACGTATAATTTGTTCAGGATTTTTTGTGTTTTTCATAGCCTGAAGGCAAGATATGCTGACATAGCACAATATTCAAAAGTGCTTCAGTTTTGTCTGCATTTTCGTACGATAGGCAAAGAAATTCAGTTAATGATAGCAAAACATGAAAGGAAAACATTTGCTTTCAAAGATGGACTAGCATGATTTGTCTCTTTTCTTTTATTATATTATCATCTTTTTAGTCGGGTGAACTATGTAGGCACAGGAGTAGAGAATCTGCAAGCCAAGCTGACCTTCACAGAATAAAGTGTAATGTTCTAATATAAAATATATTTTACCCTCTGTGTATAGAGTTGAAGGATAATATCCTCTGTTGCAAATCTTTTTTTCAAAGGCATTTACAGACATCAATATAATAAACTTATGTGAAATAGCTCTTTAATATTAATAGAGTAAGTACAAGAAAGGCAATGACAGCTTTCTTTCCCTGAGTGAATCTGAACAATGGGATGAACAAAGCTATGTTTATATGCTGTAATAAACATTATAAAAATTATAGGAGCAAAGAATCTGAAAACTATTTTAGTGTGAAGGTTGATGTCAGCAACAGGGTCTAAAGAAAAATCTAGCTTCTAAGGTATGTTTATTATTTGTTCCAGCTAGAAGCATCTAGTACAGCAGGGGAAACACTCTCCAGAAACTTGAAAATGCTTATTAGTAGGATGATCAATTGGTTTTCCAAATCATCGGTGCATCAAATAGCCTACCAAACACTGTACAAAGGTGTAGCTGAAGGTCATAATCCTCTTAAATTTACCCAGTTATGCCAGCTGAAGTCCACTGAATCTGCCGTATGCAGGATCACTGACCAATGGCTGGAACTGAAAACTTATCTTAATTTAGCGCATGAAAATGAGAATTTCAATGTTGTAGGAATGCTGCAGAGAATGCATAGTTATGAAACACACCCTACATACCTGCTCTTTCTCAAACTAGTATTAGCTGACATGTAAGAGCTCAGAGAGTTCTTTAGAGAAAAGCCATACACAACCATCTGAATTGCTGATGGTCTGTACTTTGATATATGTTAAAAGGTATATTATTTCTATGTGCCAAATGATTCAGTACTCATGGGGCAGTTAGAATCATAGAATCATTATGGTTGGAAAAGACCTTTAAGATCATCAGATCCAACCATAATCCCTTTGACACCCTGTCTGCTAAGCCATGTCCCTAAGCGCCTCATGCAGGGGAACAATCACTCCCTGGTCCTGTTGGCTACACCATTCCTGACACAAGCCAGGAGGCCGTTGGCCTTCTCGGACACCTCCTGGCTCATGTTCAGCCTGCTGTTGACCAACACCTCCCAGATCCTTTTCTGCCATGTGGCTCTCCAGCCACTCTGCCCCAAACCTGTAGTGCTGCATGGGGTTGTTGTGACCAAAGTGAAGGACTCGGCACTTGGCTTTATTGAACCTCATACAGTTGGTCTCAGCCCATCAACTCAGCCTGTCCAAATGCCTCTGCAGAGCCTTTCTACCCCAAAGCACATTAGCTCTTCCTCCCAGCTTGGAGTCATTTACAAATAAGCTAAGGGTGCATTCAATCCCCTCATCCAGACCATTGAGAAAGGTGTTAAAGAGGCCTGGCCCCAGCACTGACCTCTGAGGAACACCGTTCCTGACTGCTCATCAGCTGGGTTTAACTCCATTCATCACCACTCTCTGGGCCCGGCCATCTGGTTTTTTAGGTAAGACAGAATACCAGTTGTTCCACACAGAGTATTTCACAGGCAAAACAATATAATTTTTCCAAGAAAAAGACAATTTCCTTAGAATTTGAAAACATGATCATTTTCATAATGATAACAAGAAGAAGATAAAGGAACATTTCTCTTAATAAGAAAAATTACTGAAATGATTTTTTGTATTTTGGGTCAGGGGAATTGATGCCTACCAAATCACAAAAAAAAAGAGCATGAATCTCCTGGTATGTAATTTTCGTGGTAATAGTTACATTTGCTGTGCTACATCTTCATTTAGGTTTATTTAGTACAAAAATCAAAGTACTATTACTAAAAAGCTCTCATATTTCTTCAGATAAACTATTTCATCAGTAAAACTGACCTGCTATGCTGATTAATGAAATGATTTATCTACAGAAATAAATATGAGAAACTTATTAAAAAGTGTGCTTTTAACCTGGGAAACATGCGACAAAATTGGATAGAATGAAACCAAGTTGTTAATATTGGATGTTCTTCTAGCTAATTTCACAAGACCTTTCAGTCTCCGTTTTCATTTGAGTGAGCAATTTGCTAGTGAGGTGCAACAAAACTGAAGACAACTAACTGAAAATACTGGTATCAAACTATTATATTTTGATGTGGCTCATGAATTAGGAATAGGAAATTGACATGATTTTTCTTTAACTTTTATAGCCATTTGCAAAAACAGAAAGATTTTCCAGAATGTATTGTCCTTTCAAAAGACCTTCCCACTCTTGAGCATTTTTTATGTATCAGTTTAGGAAATTTCTCAAGAGAAAAGAAGGCAAAATTCTCCTCTTTGCTTTAGAGAGTGTTTCCTTAGATATTCCTCAGAAATAGAGCATATTGAGAAAGCCAAATGTGTGAAGGCAGGCAGGGCTTAAAATAGGAAAATGTGAAAAGCAAATAATGCTTTTTCTTTTACAGAATTCGCTTTATTAAATCCCAGTTGTGTGAGGCCCCACAGCAGTGTGTTGCCACGAGACATTCATTTCACTTTGGAAACATAAACTAACAGTTCTGAAAATTACACAGTGGGTGGCACAGGGCATTTTCTAGGAATGACTTTAAAACCAATGGAAAAAAAACATAATCATGTGCTAGGCATGTAAAAAGAATTTGTGAAATTATTCTGGGGCTTAGTTCCTTTTTTTGTTGTTCATTTTATATGATTTTTTTGTTCTATATGCAGTTTTGAATTGAATCACTATATGTAATCCTTCTCTAAGATAGTAATTAGTGCACTGCTCCTAACTACATTATTATATCTCTGAAGAAACATATGAATTTGATACTTCCATTTTTAACCTTGATTAAAATATGTTTTGTGTGCCTAAGTTTTCATAAACATCAAGCTGAATTTATTTTATTCTTAAAACCGAGGAGCAGGCATGATATCGCCTGTGTAAAATGGCCGTATTAACTAAGATAAGGGAACAAAGTGGGGGAAAATGTAGTAGGAAATGCACAAAGACTCTCCTATTTCTTGAGAATTTTGTGACCAAAACCACAGGAAATAATTCTAGGAACATAAGCTGTTATGATATTGTTCTTCTTTTTGTAAACTGTTGATGTATGTGAGAAAAATCATTAAAGGAATCTAATGTATCAGAGGACTTCTGTTTTATTGATTCTCATTCACTGTATATAATCTACTCTAATTTGAAACAGCAGCTTGGACTCTATCTATTGTGAAGGGGTCAAAGTATTAAGAACTGCATCCTAGCACAAGAACAAATTCCATAGTAGACTTCTAATGAAGGACATGCTCTATAGTTTATTTATCTAATTAACTTATATTCCCTTGACCCTGAAGATCATTGAATGCACAAGTCGAACAGGTTTTACCTCTTATTTTACTTCTTGCCACATGGAAAATAGAAGCAAGATAGACTTTTGAGAGAGTGCTGTTGATTTTGTGATGTCTAATAATGGATGCTGAAGTTTAAAAAAAAAAAAAAAAAAGAGAGAATGGCCTTAGAGATAATACTGAACAAAGAAATATTTCAAGGGACCAGAAAATGTGGTGATGGAACCACAATAACAGTTTTTGAGACAAGACCATACTCTTCATTTGACAGCTCTCCTTTCCACACCAACTAGCTGGTCTGGAGCCTGTCTAGCATGTACCTTTTCCTATTCTGCTTCTTCTGGTTTGTTTCAAATCTTTGAAGTATTCGATGCTACCGGAATAACAGCCCCATACCGAGCCACCTGCTGTAAGCAGGAATGAAGGGCATGAGAAAGATGGAGAAAAAGACGAGGGACATTATGGCTGGTCTGAAGTGAGGTGACAGTGGGTCCAAATATTGATGGCTTCAATAGAACCAAAGCACAGCAAAAATAAGTCTGTGTTTTAGTCTGTGTTTTAATGGAGTGATACCTTTCCTCATACACTACTTTGAAAACAGTTAATAAAATACTACATGACAGCAAGTTGAAGGTGATGTGAATTTTTTATGTCATTTAAAATGTTTTTCATAATGTTCAAACTACAAGGGACATGGAAATTTGCTTAAACTCACGTTCTAACTACATTGATGAAATGAGCCTTGTTTTGCTCTGAAACACTTGCATTATGAATGAAGTTTGTATGTTTCCATTGGACCCCAATGCATGCTCTCGGGCCACCATTTCCATGGTATTACAAGGGCAAGAGTGACGTGGCCTATCACCATGGAGCAAAAAGTCATACATCTTTGTCATATAACATATACCTTTTATCTATCTGAAGAATGTCACCATAAAATCACTTTAAAAAAAAAAAAAAAATTACCAGAAATGGTTTCCTGCAGGAAACAAGAAATCAATGAGAATTGTAGAATTTTTCCTTTTATGCTCTAAGACATGACCTTGATGGGAATTGGCAACTTGCATTGCTAAAAAAACTAACATTACATCAACCCAGCCCCAAGGACTAATCCAGAGGGACAAGCAATAGAGCAGAAATCCTTTCTCCTCATGAATCAAGAAAACAAGTATTAAGAATCACTTTAAAAGCAACTGTGCCATGATGGTAGCTATCTCTTAGTATCAAACAGCAGAGCAGGATAGGAATCTGATCCTGCAATAAAAAAAAGACTGATATGGGGAAAAAGGCTTCGGATTCAGACAAAAAAAAAAAGAAGCTGCTCCCTGGAACATAACAGTGACAAGTCAGGATTCAGCATTTGTTACATTCAACAAGTTGCTGTGAGCAAGGTATGATTGTCAGGTGAGAAGGCAGTTCAGGATGAGATTATCTGAGCGGCATCATCCTGTTTAAAGCATAGTTATGAAACATCCAAATGTTTATGTGGAGCATGCACGCACAGAAAGGAGGCTAGTAGGCAGTGAGAAATTTTGATTTTTTTTTCCAGGATCCTAAGCTCCATATGCGCTAAGCGCTAATATTTGATGTGTCTTTCTAGTTAGGATTGGGAACTGATTGGAAATGTACTAATAAAAAATAAAAAAGATTTTGCATTCATAAATATGATCACAAATTAGACTTTGTGGTTCACAGATAGATGGGTAAATAGTCACTTGGGTTTGGCATTATATTAAGATATAATAAAATTTGCATTACTACAATTAGTATTACTAATCAGTGATAAAACATGAATCTGTAATTTGGATGGCACAGGTGAATTAATTCTAGAGTATTCATGTAGACTTTATGGAAGACTAACATAACTAATGACAGGTTAAATTCTTTTAGCAAGAAGAAAATCCATGCATATTCACCAAGAGCAACAAAAAAACTCTCTTGACTACATTTTTGGAAGTTGTAAGATCTTGGAAAAATACAGTAAACAACACCTCAACAAACATAATGAGCTAGGATAGACCAGTAATGACAAAGTGAAGATCTTACAGAATTTTAAGAAAAATATGAAGTAAAATTTGAAACGTGATCATTCATAAAATACTGTATTTATATATATTCCATATCTTGCCTTAAAGTCCTAGCACCTTTGGTTTGCTTTCTGTTTTGATTTTCTTTCTGAAAATATCTAACGTTGATACAGACTAGATAATGCACCTTATGTGAATAATCTAGAATTTATAAGAGTAGGTTCTAATGAGATTATTTTTGCCCCTCTGATAATAATGAAAATAGTACATCATAACAAAAGCACGCAGTCAAACAGGAATCTGTTGGTATTTCTGGTAATAGTGGAAATAGCTCTGTCAAAGTTCACCTCAACATTGTGACAGCTCAGACTATCCATAGCAGACTTAGACTAGATTGAAAGTGGAACTGATGTGGTAAGAAACTTCAGTTTATTACATATATGTAGTGGCACAGGGGAGCTGCAAAAAATGCCATGCAAAGAGGAATATTTTATTTGTCTGTACAGACTTGTGGTAACTATTTTTTCCTAAGTTGCACTATGAATTGCTTTCTTCAATGCTTCCTTGGTGGAGATAGAGATGAGGTGCTTATTATAGAGAAGAGTAAATATTATTTATCCAGGAAATTAATTCCTTATTGTAAGAGTAACTTTAAAAAAAATCTCAATTTCCATTTTGAAGAGATTACTATCACAATCTGCTCATTTTGCGTTCAGATAGCATCTGGCAGGGAGGTAGTTTTCAAATGTAATGGGAATTGACAGTCTTTATTTTGCAAATGCAAGTCAACCAGAAGTTGTGGTCACAAAAGTTTCTAATGACTACTCAGACAGACTCATGGCATGTGTGTTTCATTGAAAAGCTTGAGTGTGCAACTGTTGGTGACCAATCTGAGATTATGGAGGACATTCAAACAGGATGTGAATCAGTAATTCCACATTCCTCAGGGGATGATGTTCAATGCCCATGTATGTGCAGGATGGCAAGCAAAAGTATAATATTTCTAAAGTTAGACACAGCTATCCAGCTGGGTACCATACATTATAGGTCGGTTATATAATTCTGTATAATTTATTTCATTTATGAGAGAGTTTTTAGTGTAATGCTTGACAAAGGATATATTCAAAGTTTTCCAAAAAAACTTTTAATCTCCTAAGGTCATGCTGTTTTCCTCTTTATATTAACTAAAATACCAAAGATTAAATGAATTGGACACCATCAATTTTGAGATTTGAGACTAAAAACTGCTTCCTTTCCATTACAGAAAAAAAAAAAAAAAAGAAAAATGTAACCAAAGAGATGAAGAAAACTGGCTAATCTTGATTCTTTAAAAATGCAAGAGTAATAGGTGCTAGCTATTGTATTTGCTAAGGGACCACTTCCGGCATTCCACAAAATAAAGTGGACTTTGGTCCAAAAAGGCCAGTGAAGTCTGATATGGGCTCTGGCATCTGGCTAAGGACCTTCTCTGAGCAGGCCAGATTCACTCTCCCATATGGCTGGGTTTCCTTCATACAGAAATTCTTCAAATCCTGCAGTTTTGATAGAGACAGTATCTGCTTACTTTTTTAGGAAATAATTTATTCCTATTCCAGTCTGTGATCAGATTTTGTCTCAAAAGGCATTTGAATGTTGCACACAGCTGTGACTTATTCAGCTATTATTATATACGGATTATTTAGCTATTTGCTCCTGAAATTATTCCATTTTCTTTTAAAGAGCTGTCTTTGTTTAACTTAGGTGTCCCAAATGTTTGTCCAAAGTAAAGTTATATAGTTCACTTACTCTGCTCTCTTTTTAGTGAGAAAGAGTGTCATGGGGATAATAGGGTAAGGAAATGCTGTTCTGATGATCTGAATGAAACTCATTTACTTTACATCTACTGAGAAAAAAAAAAAAAAACAGAAAAAAAAGAAAAAAAGTTAAAAAAATATGTAATCAGTTACATTTTCAACATTATAGGTATGTGTGAATGTTTAAAGTGAATGTTTAATAAATAACAGTTATGTTTCACAGTGTGTTCAGTTAATAGGCAAGTGCTGCTAAGAATTTTATAAGATAAAAGTCTGCAAATACCCAGTATAGGCAGATAATATTACTTCTTTGACACCTGGCTTATTATTTTGGTGCTTTAGTGACTCCTCACTTATCAGATTCACTGTTACAAAGAAAGAAAAATCTCTATTTCACAGTTTCTAACTCTGAATCTAGCATCTAAATTTAACATGACAACATGGGCCAATCAATTTTCCCAAGCTATTTATTTGGATGAATATTTACTAGCTTGACATAAGAAACATTTGGATGTTTTTGCCCACAGGATCTTAGCTATTCCAGACAGTTCTACCTAAAATTCAAGTCAGTGCTTGGTTTGCATCTACGCCCAAACAGGCCTTCTTCTACTTTCAGAGAGAAGCCGACTGTTGTCCACCTTCACACTGTGGATGTGATAGTGAGAAGACAGAGATAGAAATGGGAAAATGAGTTCTATCGCCTGACATGCTTAGAGATAGTTCTTGAACTTATTCATATTGGGATAATGACCCATTTACAAATTTCTGCTTTTCAACATCAAACATTTCGGGAAATCACTGAGCTACCTGAAGAGTATGAGTGTACTGAAAGTGGCTAAATAGGCAACAAACCTCCAGTTTTTCTCATAGCTGACTTTCATTTTGCTTTTGACATTTTGTTCCTACAATAAATGTAAATCTCAAACTCTGCTTATTTCAGAAATTAAGAGCATAAAGTTGTGCATCTTGGCATGACATCTAAAATTATTTTTAAATTACCCTCTAAATATGATAATTCAGCATAAAGTATATGAATAGCCCTAGTGAAATGAGATCCAGAACTGCATCCTTCCATTAAATCATCTTAGCCTGTAGATTGCATGATCATACTCCTTATTTTTTTCTCTCTCTGGTTATAAAAGACTGGACTATTTTTCTGTATCATAACACAACTTCACTGGAAGGTGTGGGATGTACCCCCTGTGCCTTGCTTTATAACAACCTGTATCTCAGTAGTTAGGGCCTTGCTGACTAGATAGGAAAATGAACAAGCCTTGGTCTATGACTTGGTTCTAGACTGAAACTAGACTTAGATCTCCCTTTGCTTAAATGCTTTTCCTGGCCCTGCTTAAAAAACAATTGCGTGCTCGATCAGGGAGTAAAAAGATCCGCACACAGACAAAATGGATTGAGGCACCTCCCTGCATCCCTGAAAGCCGAGGAGTTTTAATAAATTCCTTTTGCTGAATATTTCCTGATGGCTACTTCTGCTTGGCTGGGAACATGCTGATTTTATGGGCTAGTCACCTTTTTGACTAGTTCTGAACTTCATTTTGAGGCATTTATCCTTCCCTACATAGAGTGTATATGATCAGACTATTTATATGTCTCAAGGTTTGGATTCTACTCAAGAGCAGGGGACAGACATCTAAAACATCTAAGAGCTTTAGTTCTCATTTGGGATCTGACTTTAGTTGTTAATGTCAGAAACCCAAGTTTTGTCCTGTTCTTTCGCTTACCTCATTTGTTCTGATTAATGTTAATATGACCTTAATGACCTTTAGCATAGAGATTTTTCTCTCCAGACAAATTCTAATGTCTTCAATCACTTACGTAGTTCCTGACTACTTTGGAGGAGGTGCAAAGACTGCAGGCCTGAACTGATGGCAAAGAAGTCAAAGATTTGATGGTGTAAGAGCTGTACGATTTTCCTTTCCTTTTCAATTCATATCAGAATCTGATTATAGAAATGGAAAAGATATTCATGGGTGAAAAGCAAAGCAGAGATGCTGAAGAGGTTTGTTTCAAGTTTAACCCACCTGTGTGAACAGCAACATGACCTTTTAACTCTGCTACCAGCTAATTAGAAATGAATGTTTCTTGAGAAATTATGCTTTCTCCAGGAAGCTGCAACTGCACTCTGATGAAAAGTGATATCAAATGAACAGAAATATTAATTATCTAACACAATAAGAAATTATATGATTCTCTGAATAAGTTAGTTTTCATTAAGTGTGGTGAATTATTCAGTGAGCAGCTTTTTTACAGCTTTAAAGTTGCTTGCAGATCATAAGGAATTAAATAAATTATTCAGCAAATAACAGCAATAATGATATAGAAGATGACAAATAGTCTAAATGAGACTAATATAGAAATTATGGAAAAAAATAACTGAATCTAATCAGGTTTTATTGTCTATATTATTCAATTAATTTTGCAATAATTCTCCTATTAGCCTTTCTATTTAAGATTTAGTAAATTGGTTTGACTTTGGATTTTTATCCCGACTTTATGCTTCAGGTAAAGATGTGACACAGAGCTAAACTCAAGCCTCTGGCATGCAGATGAGAAATGACAGTGATACTCCAAGGGCAAAGTTGATGGCATTTCTATCGCACTCCCTTCAGGAAGGGTTTTTGTAGGCCTAAACACAGAACAGATTCGACGAGCAATAAATACCTCCACGGTAAGGAATTATTCATGCAAAACCTTTCCTTTTAGGTTGTGCACACTCAGATTCACTTTGTGCTGCTTGTGATAAACCTCTTACTTTTCCATAGCTCTAGATGCTAATGCTGTAGGGAATTTCAACTTAATTTGCATGGGCAAGTGAATACACCTTTAAAGTTATACCAGAGTAGATCATTACAAGGTGTGTCTGTCCAAGCAGATATAAAGAGGCACAGTTTCCTGTGCTTTAAGTCAGCTGGATAGGGTCAGGTGAAACTTTGTCAAGTCCATAGCTACATTGCCAGTTCCTGTTGGCTTGGCTGACTTTTCTGCATGTTCTAGTATTCCACACTTACCATTTGTGTTGTGTTGTTCTTACTCCAAAAGAATCTGGAAAGGCTGCACTTCTGTTGTTATCTGCGTCCCATTTCCTCTCTTCCAGCAGATGCCACCCCTGGAAGCCCTTCCTGGGGGATTTAGCCTGAGTGGTACATATTTTCAGGCAAGAGAATTCTGGCTAGAACACAGCATCCACAATGAGGAAAGAATGACATTTTTTGTATACAAGCTAGTTATTTGAAAGAAATGTGCCAAACGAGGAACTGGCTGGAAAGACATGTCTTGGGAATCGATAGGATGGTATAACAAGACCGTGGCTCAGCAGGCAGGCCCTAAACTGGAGAGGCCTGGATGAAGCAGAGCAGCAATTCCCTCTTTCCATGAACAAAACTGGTGACTCGGTGACAAGGTGACTCGGATCATATACTCAGGGCAGTGCCTAAGAGTACACATAGCCAGTGTCTGCTGCATATATATATTTATACATGAGTGTGCATGTACGTATGTGTATATACATGTATTTATAAATATAGATAGATAGATACACACATTTTAAAGTACAAATGACTTTTAAAACACTAACTGGTGCCTGAGGTAGCATAAAGATAACATTAGCAAGAGAGAGGCATGAAAATATTCTATAGTTCCAAGAAGACAAAAGAATGAAATCATGTTCTCATATACTTCAGGTTACTATATTCCCGATAAAATAAGTCAGGTTTGATTACACTATGTCTGTGAATTTCTTTGGCAGCCTAATAAAATCAAAATGCACTGGCATGCCATGGCAACATCCCTGCTGAAACCTGCATCAGGACTAGAATTGAGAAAACATCAGTAACTAATAATAGAATAGAAATATCTTTTTAATGCTCTTCTTCTCCCTAGGGCAACAAGAGGCACCAAACCTCTGAGAACATTTGTGCAGCTCTTTCTTTTGGGATCACCCATTTGGAAATCTGAGAGACAGAATGAGCCCCTAGTTATGCAGGCACCGTCCATCCTACTGCCTTCAATTAAAAAGCACGTCTTTGCAGAGCAGTTCTACTGGATCCCTCTGTCACCCTGTTCGATTAATGCATTGAATAGGAAGGAGGACTATATACTTCAGTACTTACAGAGAGATCTAGGGTTTGAATCATTTTAAAACAGAGCTGTTGATGTTTTGAGAAAGTGAGTTCCATCAAGGAACATAAAATCATAGTAGAAAAACTCAAAATTAGCCAAAAATGACTGTAGTGTTTTTTTTAATACAATAAATGAACTTATTCCAGCTATTTTCCTTCCATGTTGCGTAGAGGCTCCACAAGGACTCCACTTTGTTTGCAGAAAGGTAGAAATACAGAAAAATATCTTTGAGGAATCGCTGAAATCAAACCTTAGCTTTGTCCTGAGAAGTCTGTGCATCATGCTGTGCTAACGCAAACGTCTGGAGGTGCAGGTATGAACTTCAGCAACTTGTGCTGTAGCCATCTGTCTGAATTACAGCACACTCAT
Source organism: Crypturellus undulatus (assembly GCA_013389825.1). Taxonomy (NCBI): domain Eukaryota; kingdom Metazoa; phylum Chordata; class Aves; order Tinamiformes; family Tinamidae; genus Crypturellus; species Crypturellus undulatus. The sequence goes on from VWPW01014699.1 coordinate 106,757, forward strand.
GTTCCCTGTAAATCAGCTGTGAGTGAGGAAATGTATCTTTATGGAAAAGTGAACCTGCTTATTAAGGAAAGGAAATGGAATGACCTCATGTGGCTACTTCTGGGCAAGCAGCACTGTTCACATTTTCAGAACCATCAATCTACAGAATATAGTGCTTGACGTGTTATTTGTTGAATAAATGTGAGGAAAAAGAGAATGAGCCTATTGACTAGATTATTTGTTGTGATTCATTTATTCACATCTATTACACAGTGCCTGAAAAGCAGCTGTCTTGGAGTTGATGTATGCTCTTAAGGGTGTTGGCATAGCTACCCTTAAGGCCTGACCAGATGAGCTTCCCTAAATTAAAGTAAACCAGAGAAATAAACAAGATTGAAATAAATATCAATAGAAAATAAGTTCATAAATAATCTAATATGTCATATAAAATATAGGAAATGAAGAATATGGCAGAAAATTAATAGATGTGCTAAAAGCAAACTCATGGCCTATTACCCAGTGCTGCAAAATTTACTCACATAGAGATGCTATAAATTTATGACAAAATACTGGAAGGAAAATGAATGGGAGGAAAACCAGCAAAGCTAGTGCTCAAAAGCATGCAATATTGGAAATTGTTTCCACTAACCACACTGCTGTGATAGCTAAGAAAATTCTGGCAAGAAGCATATGAACCTGATTTAAGTCTAGCATAGAAAAATATTTTGACAGATATAGCTATATAGGTATAGAGAGGTATAATAGTTTTCAAATTTTGAAACTTAAGGACTTAACTGCAACGTATGTGATTATTTTAGTTTTGTCTTAAGGATAAAAAAAAAAAAGCCTTCTCCTAGAGGCTTAAAGAAATGATTAGGAAAAATATTGTGAATTTTTGCCTCTCTGAAAATGCACTAAGGACTCCACAAATTTTAAGTCCTGGTTTTGTGTTGAATTCCTGTAGGTACCAATTTGTGGCAAATACAACTTAATATTCTATTTCTTGGAGCTCCAGTTTGAGTGGTCAAATTAAAAACTAGTTCCTTTAGATCTTAGGAAGATCAGGATGCTCTTCGTGTGGAAAATGAGTGTTTCCCTATCTGCCTAAATGCAGGGTAGACTGTTATGTGATTCTTCTTTCTGTCAATAAAGATATGGCAAATTTCATGGGTAAAAGGTAGGACATGGTGTGTCCTCTCACACTCCTACTAGCTGTACTCAAAAGAAAAGACCTGAAAGGAAGCTAAAAGCACACCACAATTCTAAGTTCATCTACAACTACCACTAAGTCCTTTTGGCTGCCTGTATACAGTTCAGAAAAGAAAAGAGGGCTTCCAGAGGACATTGCTTTCCAAATGATATTGACCAAAAGAAGAAGTTAGGAAATAAAAGTTTCCCGTGCTTGTACCTCCCATGCTACAGCTCTTCTGTGCGGTAACTCCTTTCATATTTAAATTATTTCCTCTAACACCTGAAGAACCTTATAAAAGAATAAACAATATGCCAGCAGGTAACAGCAATAAATATGTAATATTTCCTAACGCTGGCAGAAGAGAGTTTCCTAATTCTGTAATATGACTTCTCAAGCATCTTTTTTCTCACTAGATTTTAAGGACAACAGTCCATATCTACTGCCTATGCTCAGGGATGGTTTCCATTGTTCTAAATACATGGAAGATGACAGGTCTGCTCATCACTGCGGTATTAAATTTGTCAGAAAGTAGCTTGACAGCTTCAACTCACCTAACTTTAGATCTCTACAATGCAGATTTTTGACTCATCTTCTGATGCTTTTATAATCAGTGAAAATAAAATTTTTAAAAAAGCAGTGATTCATCTGACATATTTTAGGCACTAACTTTAGGCTGAGATCAATCACACTCTGCCAGTGCCTATGTCTCCTCATTATATAAAGGGAGTTTAGGCCACTGGCTCAAATCAAGACATGTACAGTGAATCTTACCTGAGGTTTCTTCTTTCCAGTTTGAGTATTTCTCCTTGTAGGGGACTCAGAGTCTTGATACATGGTAGAGTTGTGGGAATATATCAGAAAAAGGTTCTTTTTGGTCAGCATTTCTTCTATTGCCTAATCACTGGGTACTCCATATGGTACTACAGGTTCATAAGTGTTGTGTTCTGGTCCAGCAGTCTCTTAACACAGATGGTTTAGACAGATTCTGTTTCCAGTTTAGATCATCATCCAGCCCTAAAATGCCTATAGATGAGCTGGAATGCCTGAGCAAATTTCTATGAAAAAATCAGACTGGATGATCACAGTGGCACCTGTTAGTTTGAAAACTGTAAGTCTGTGTGAAAAGGAAAGGCACAAACTCACCACATCCTAGAACTCAGTGTGCTCAGTGACACTGACATTTCTTATGATCCTGCCTGTGCATTCCTTCTGCTTGCTAAATACACAGGTGCATGTAAGTGTGTTAATCCAGATGTGGGCCTGAAACAGCAGCTGTGGGAGTGAACATACAGAGGCATTCTTGACTTTGACTTGACTTTGGACTTACTCAACAAGAAGAGAGGCTTCTTGGACTTGCCCTGGTGAAAACTCTATCTATGCTATCCTGCATTGAAGGATGAGTTGCCACATTTTCCCTGATGCTGACTAAAAATATAGATTTCCTGTGATTGCATTTCTCTATCTGACTGGCTATAACCTATCATCAGCCTCAGAGAAGTTGTCTGACGTTAATTTCTGTTTCTAAAATACTTAAAGATATCTGGAAAAAAGAAAGATACAGAAGACAGACAAGCTGTTATGGTAGAAATATTAAGGTTTTTTCTTCAGTGTATGCGAAATTATAGGCAGCAATATATGTAGTTATTACAGATGTAAAAATAATAATAATAAATAAATTTGATTCCATATATTGAATGTTTTTCAATCATATGAAGAATATATAAAAACAACAATAAAATGGACTATCTGAGAGCAGTTAAGCTGTATAATCATCTTACTCTGATTTCTACATCTATGTGAACATACTTCAACCATTTTAATCACAAAGAATTGCTGTCTGAGTATGTATATGTCCTCATAAATTTGACAATCTCCCTCTCACTTAAGGAATGGTTGTCGCTTAGGCTTTAAGGTACTCCTTGAAAAGCAGTACAAGAAGAAGATCAAAATAAGAAACCTCCACTGATTTAAACATCACAGCCTTGGCACAGATTAAACACTCATAAAAGTTTACAGTCAAGATGAAGAGATGAGACTTCAGATAGAATCCAAGAAAATGACCTATTGGTACTTAAGAATGTGAACTAGCCCTCATAAATGGGATCATACCAGCTCCTGGAGCACTGGATTTTCCGACCCAATAAATGAGCCTTTTCGTTGTGTATGATTTTTATTTTGTTGTTGTTGTCATTTTTATCTCTGTTTGATGATGTTGGCAAGCCTGAACTGAGAGAAGAAAAACACTTTATATACATATATATATATATAACTTCCAATATTTATATATTGGAACATCATTCTAGATAAATAAGGAGAATGTAAATCAAACAAATACATATCAGTTAGAGTGTGAGTTGTACCAGCAAATATTTGGGAAGTCCAAGGAATCTTTCAAGACAATAATAATCTTCATATTCTTGGACAACTAGAATCCTATAACTTGAACTTACTGAAGTGTCAGTGACCTGTTGGGAGTGTAAGATGTGTGCAACAGTATAAGTTCCAAAAAGTATTTTTTCCTTATAACTTTATTTTCATCAACACTGTGTATCAAATACACAATGGTATCTGAAATTTAAAGAGATAAGGAATATATATCTTTACATTCTCAACCTGCGTGCTTAAGAAAGAGTACCTGTGTAAAGAAGTGTATGGTTAACTCATGATGTCTATGAGTCTGCCTTGGTTTTCCATTCCTTCTGAAAACACCTTGAGTGGACAGACATATATTCTTAAGAAGAAATATATGGAAATATTATTAGTATTAGAAAATTATGGTGCTAAATGCATCTTTATTCCAAACAGAGATTATCTGTTTGGAATGAAGAAACACTTCCTTTGTTAAGAAGATTCTTCTTATCAACATTTGTTGATTAAAAACTGTATTAAAAACTGTAAGAAAAGTAGCAGACTGGGATGCCAAGAGTTTTTTAGATCACATTCTAACTGCTTAGTTGTCTCATCTATATTGGTGTAAATTTCAGAGTTGTTTGCGATGAGAATTAAAAAAATGAAATTTAAAAAATTTCCCTTATATGAAAACTGGAAAATTAAAACAAAACATTCCATTTTTTAAAATCAATGTTTTCAGTGTTGAATTTCTATTATTTTCATGTCATCTCATTACATTTCTTTTAAAATTATAAACAGTAGCCATGTGAGCTATAATCAAATCTCTTCACACCCTGCTTTCCCCTGCTTTTGATAGGCCGAGTACGCTCTGATATGCTCTGGCAGAGGCTCGCAAATGACCCTGACAGTAGTTCCCCCCGTTGCATGAAGCACGGTGCTGGGCTCAGTGTGCAGGGCTGAGGCTGAGATGGTCCTAGGGAAACCTGGGAGCTAACTGGCTTCTGGAGCTGCTTTGCTGGCTCTTTTCCTCCTGCAGTGAGAACTACAGAGTGCGCAGCAGTTTGCGTGCCAGTGCAGCCTGCTGCAGTCGCATGATACAATGCCAGAATATTACCCATATTTCAGCTTCTTAAAAGCCGTATGAGTTCCATAACCACAGATTGACTACTTCTGCCTTGGACAAAGAAGTCAACCACAATTAAACACACGCAGTTTCCAAAGGTAAAATTTAGTCCAGAGTAATTATCAAAAACAGCACTTGAATGCCTCTGGGCTGAAGCCAGGTAACTGGCCTTGATGTCTAGTGCCATCAGTGTCAACTCTAAAGACCTTTATTTATAGCATTAGCAAATCAGTCTACATCAGTGCTGTACCAGAAAAAATACACTTGTATATGTAAATGTATATGCATATGTAAATGTATATGTAAAACCTAGGAGGCTTCATAGCCCAGATATTCTTACTTGTGGGCAAACCATAACATTGTTCTGGATCATATTGAATAAATGACTGTACTGAGTCATTAAATGACTGTACGAAAGTACTGAGTATAATCAATCTGTTTCTACTTCTAAATAACCATTATATGACAGTATTTACTCAGGACAATAGGTCAAAAAATGTGTCTTTTCCAAGGACATTCCTGTAGCTCATTCAAGAGATTGGCAATAGCTGCGTGATATACAGCGTACTCTGCATTTTTGCTTCCCAAAATACTGTTTATGTCCAGTATCTTGAATCTGCTCTATAATACATGGTAGCAAGCATTAAGTTGCAGTATCCCCGGGTAAATATTTTTGTTTTGAGAGGCAAGCTGTTATGTCTGACAGAATTGCTTGGTATTCATTGACTATTTAAAATGGTCATAAGAAGTAGAAAAGAAGTTAAAAAGAGGTTTTGACAATATAGGACCCATTTCTTTTCTTATATCCTCTATTAGTGATACCTTATTTTATCAGTATTGATGAATTATTTCATTGAGTTGCTGGTTCTGACTATCATTTTTATAATGCAGTGGCAGAATAAAGGAGTTTTAAAGTGCATGTGAACCCAGAAGGCTGTAAAGGACTCAGAATAAGAAGACATGATGAGTGACATTCATCTCACTTTAAAGTCAGTGAGGAGATGTAGGGATATTTAAGGAACACAATTCATTTTATCCTATGCTATACACCTAAAATAGACCAGATGAACTGTGCCCTAAATGTACCTACTCCTCTCCATTGCCTGCAGATGAGAATTTGATGACTAATTCAGATTTAGTGTCTACCGTGTAGGTGTTCAAAGCTACACAAGGCTAGTTCATTTGACTTGACTATCTGGAAAGTAATGTGTAACTAACTGAAACAGATATACCAGAATCTCTTTCCAATTAGAACAGTGAACTTATGTTCCCTATAGAAATACAGTTCCAATTGTAAGGAGCAGAGAATTTCCACTAGCCTTTAACACATGTAAAAGGTTCACCTAATTTCTAGTTGGCTTTCCTGTACTGCTTACCCCATATTTCAGCCATATGACCCCTTGACACAGTACTAAGATTGTAAGTTTTCTTTTGTAGGAAAATCCTCTAATAATCCTAATCACAGTTATTTAAAAAATGTACTTAATTGCTTAAAACATTGTATGTCTTAGCCTTTCTTAGCTTATTGTTCTGGTAGCTGAGACAATATAGGCAATAGCAACAACTGCTAGTACTCACTGTTTAGAGGATAAAGGACTTAGAGAATTAGACCTGGTTTTCAGGAAATAATTAACGTTATATTTTGTAGTGAGACAAACCTAAAAATGTGGTTCTCCTAACCTATATTACTCACTTTCAAGAAGCAAAATTCTCACTCCTGACAGCAGGCTGCACAAAGACACCAAATGAATGCTACTCCTTCTGTTCCTAGAATGAACAGTGCTGAGAGGTTGTCTCTTCTGTTTTCCAAAGTGCAGGGCAGTAAATGGAAAAAGAATGAATAATCAATGGAATAAAAGAGCTTCAATATGGATGCAAGTAAGGATGTTTTCAGACCCAGAGTTTCAGGAGAAAAAAAGACAGTCATTCCACAGGCGCACTGATGCTCATGGCTGAATTGATGCACATCTAAATGGAAGAGAAGATTTATATGAAAAATCATTTCTTTCCCTTTCTCTTGATATGGGATTCTGCGTATCAAGATGCAGTCCAATGCAGTGCTGCTAGCAGCCATTCCCACCCAAGAAAATCTCAGTATTAATGCAGGATGGAGACTGCAGCTCACTGGTCCTGCAATAAATTAAGCAGTTGCGTAATAGAACTCATTAATGCTGGAAGTTAAAAAAACAATCCTTTGCACAAAGACAGTTCACTGCTAACCATGGCTATCATTAAGAGGCAGAAAATTGACTATCGCTGTAATAAATTATGGTCAGAAATGAAAAAAAAATTCTATATGGAAATAATCTGATTTATTTATTTCAGAACATAAAAGCTTTCCTCATTTATACTCACGTTTGTTTCTCTGTTAAACGTAGTACAGGATAACTGACTTCAATTCTCTTCTAATATGTAGATTTAATTCCCGCCGAATAGATATAATTCTATCAAAAATAGGCAGCCATGTCAGGTGGAGCACCAGAATAGATCCCCAGGGAGAAAGCATTAGAGCAAACTAGAGACTTGGAGGCCATATACTGCCAGACACAACTGGGATAAAAGCTCTTTAAAATATAATGGCAGGAAAAATCAGAGTATCTCAGAACCACGTTGATTCCAGTTGGTTTGGACTTCAGGCACACGGTTTTAATGGAGATGTAGCAGACGAAAATGCATAGAATAGTTGATGTATTACTAGTGCTCATGAGAACTGTAGGTCAAATTCTTCACTTATCCCCTCTCAAAAATATCCCCACTGCCGGGTATTGTGAAAGTTAAAAGCTAAGAGCCCCTTTGAAGACCTAATGAGCAATTTCCATTTATTCTGAGGGGCACAGACACACGTGAAGAGGAAAATCCAGTTAAGTCAAAACCTGACACTTGGTCAAATTGCATCTGACAGGAACTATCCTAACTGAATGCTATGTCAGCCCTTCACACAAAACAGTTTCTCCCCTTTTCAAAAACTGTTCCCTTCTTAGCAGGGCAAAGCTAGTATGATCAACAACACCCTGAACTCAGCTCCTATAGTAATGCATGAAATTCTGTGGGTTGAGGCAAGGGATACCATATTGTCTAGCATAACACTGCATGCTTAAGATGAAGCTTCTCAAATAAGCACTGTATGCAACAAGAAAAAAATAGACATATTTCTCTCAGCCCAAGCCAATTGAACTAGTTTCCATTCTCCCTTTAGATATAATAAATGGTGTATGTAGAATACATTGCAATCTGTCAAACTTCTAAAAAAAAAGTCCTATCCAAGTATCAAGAGAGAACTTTTTAATGTCTTCATTAATTATCTTGGCACAAAAACTTGAGTATGCTCTTGAAATTTACTGGTAATATAAAGTCAAGAGGCATTATCAGGATAAGGCAAAATCCAGCTTTTATGCAGTAAGGCATGACTGACATTAGGGACAGAGTTAATGGAAATGATTTGAAATCCAGAAGTGCAAGACTGTGTTTTTACGGACCAAAAAAAGATTGCTGCTGCAGATTTGCAGCTCATTCACTGAAAATAACTAGAAAAGGATGAAATTTTAGGTATCTAGTTGGGTCCAAGGTAATTATTAGCCCTATTATAATAAATAATACTTGGCTTCTTTAGTCTATCAAAACAAAGTGTGAAAGGTTGCTGCTAATGGAAAATGCTAACATGAGACTAAATATTCATATAACAGATAACTCAGAGAGATGAGCATATGGAACACTTTTGCGAAAGGAGCAAATCAAAGCCAACTGTAAAATCTGAATGGTTTTAGGATGCAGTTTTGCCCACTTATCAGACAAAGGCATGTCTGTAAAGGATTGTTGCATCTAAAATATCTTCTCAACTTTCTACTCCCACATAACAGTGTACACTTCTGCTGAAATAATCAAAACTGTGATCGGTTACAAGGCTATGTTGAGTCTTACTTGGAGGTCTTAGAGGGACTTCTTTTTACTTTTTACTATTTATACTGGACCATTCTGTTCAGACACATACTAAAAACACATCCATCCTACACAGAAGATTTAGCAGTCTAAAATAATGACCAATGAACTCAATTTTATTTCAGCAATGATGACAAAATTTACCTTCCTATCTAGGGCATACCTATAAAATATCGGTACTTAGTATTTTGAACAGACACAAATATACCTATTATATAATAATTACTGTTTTTAAAATATTTATTTAAAACGTTTTTTAATTAAGAGTTTAAAAAAATATTTGAGACAGATGATAACAAAAAAAGCAATAGGTGATGGATTATGGAATCTGCTTTTTGAATTTGCCTGAAATGTGATTTGGAATGCCTGAATTGGTCATCTGGTCAACATTTCTGACTCAAGAAGTCCCACAGCTTTGGAAATAGGAAAGTATTAGGACGTACATCTACAGTAATAGGAAGTACATCTACTTACCCTGTCTTGTTACTCTTTCTTAGTTATTTGTTACTGGCCATTTTGAGAGATACAGTCTGGGGTTAGATGGACCTTTGTTCTGACCCAGGAGAGATTGCCAGGAACTTATCTCTCCTTTCCTCTCTCGTAGGGAAGTTTTCACACACCATGCTCCATCAAGGCAAGAAGAAAGACCTATGCTGTGATTTTTTTCTTATCTGTGGCTTTGCAATAGCTAAGAATGTAAGAATACCACAAACAACCATATATGTCAGTGATGTTGTTTAGGTAGCTATAACAGAATGCTGTGAGTAGGGAATACATATGCCAAAGAGTAATCTAGTGATCCTTATCAGAGGTAAATGTAATTTCAGTTGCATACCGCGCAGTTCCACATCTGAAACTCTCAGAAACAGATAGACACTCTTTTCTTTACAAATCCTTAAAAACCATATAGACCCATACCTTCCAGTTTTCCCAATAGACTGAAACTATAGACTACAGTCACTGTAGACTAACTGAAATATTTAATTCAGTTAACTTTTGAAACTACCCTTGATTTTCCTCAAGTATCTTCACTAACAAACAGCAATAAACCAACAACTTTTTTTTTCCCCAAGCAGTTTTGATATATACTCATCAAATTACAGTCAAGAGAATATTTGATGACACAGTAATCAAAATTCAGTAACATGAGACAGACCAGCCACAGAACAATTCCAGTTTACCAACTGTAAATTTGTCTATTTAACTTGCACTGATGTCCAGACAAATTTGTTATGCAGCCATATTTGAGCAAATAACTCACAAATAGAATTGAGATGTCCAGGGAAAGAGAATGGTTCAGTGTAGCACTCCTGAGAGACTTCCTGTGAAATAAAGAGAACAGCCTCATCCATTGTGTGCCACTGGCTATGGCTGATGGTGGATTTCTTTCAGCCTGCTTTTCTGATAGTTGATAGCCTTAAAAGATTTCCTTATCTTTTTGATTAGATGAGACTTATAGTTTACCATAAATTTTCATTACCATATTTTTCTTCTGCTTTTTTTTGTGGTCTGCATCAAATAAAATGTGACTTTGTATGAGCTCCATAATTATTCTTTCATTTAGCAGTCCTATTGTTTGATATGTGTATATTTGTATATGATAAATAATATTCCTAGAATGAATTCTTACACACATATTGTGCTTAACTGTGACATAAAGTGCATTGCCATCTACCTGTTCCTCAATAAACACAGATAATGAAGAGAGACAATGCTTGACTGACATTTAGCTAAAAATAGCATTCATCTTAGGAGTAAGAACACACTGGAAACTTTAAATGCTATAACAAAAAGGCTATTAGCTCAAACATAGCACCAGAAAAAAATAGGCACCCGCACAACGAATGCCAACTAGGATGCACAAACACACCTGAACTACTTTGTACACAGCTCTAAATGGAAGAGTAAAACTTGAGTAGCTTGATCAGACTTCTTATGCCTGTTTTCCAGGTCTGTGATTCAAGAGGTCTCCTACATCCACTCAGCTACACGTAACCCTAGACATTTCTGGACTTCCTGAATTTTTGACCTTCAAAATATCTTAGATGCCAAGAAATGCCCATGCAGCTGTACTTTGCTCGGGACAAATACAATCAGCTCTATGCTTTCCTCACACCTACCAGTGATACAGAAAGTTAAGACGTGATTTATTTGTGCTAAACATAGATGATGAGCGACTAGTGCAATGAGGTGTTGTCTAGCTTCTGAGTGCTTTTCCAAAAGGGCATGGGCCTCTTAAAAATCCTGGCAGCAGCCTACCGGGTTCTGAGAGCTGCTCTAAAGACATTAAGCACCTATGCAGGATAAATGGATTTCCATATGAAGATACATACATTTGGAAGCCATTGTGTAGAATGAGAAATTATAATGAGTTATATTCAAGATCAAAAGCACATGTCTCCTAGCTGACTAGGTTTTAAGCCAAATTGTCTAAACCAGATGATATCTCAGACACCATAGGATAGCAGAGGCTCTGCACATTGCTGGCACATAAGAGGCAGGGCCCATAGGAGAACATGTCATCTTGGAGGGGCATTTTGAAGTGAGGCTGGAAACTCCAGGTCAGCTGAAACAGCATTAAACACATGTAGGAAAGTGAATCAATTCCCCATATTCCCTGACCTTTCTGATTTTCTTTCACATTCTTCCTGAACCTCATGACTTGCTTCTGAAAGATGAGAAATCAAGTTTTGCTTCCTGCTGTGGCTGCAACTGAGCTGGATAAAAAGATTAATGCCTCTGTCTGGGTACTACTTCCTCCCATCTGCCTTTGAGATGTCTGTTGTTATCCCCTGTAGGATCTGCCTGTACAGCTGCTCTCTGACCCCTCTCCACAACAAAGATCAGATAGCTCAAATGCTGTTTATAAACTGCTGTCTAACCTGGATCGTATTGACAAAACTTGCTTAAATAACAACTAAACAGACCATTATGCTGGCAGATTTGAGGGGGAATTAACTTCCAATGGTAAAGAAAAGGTAAGGGAAAAGGGAGAAAAAGAGGGAAAAGTAATAATAGCTAAACATAATCCAATGGTAGAGCTGGGACTGCAGGCTTTGCTACAGGTTCTGTTTCATGAATAAAAAAAGTAGTGGTCAGCTTCTCTCAGTCTGATTTTTCACTCAGGTTAAAGTGTTGTTAACTTCTCTCACAATTCACTTTATCACACAAACACCATATTTTTGTCAGACCTTAACTCCTGAAATACGATAAGGCTTCCATTCTAATTCCATTAGCTTCAATAAACAGTAAGATTTAATTCTTCATATATCTGCAGGAAGTCCTGCTAAGACAAGGAATGAATAGGAAGCTGTCTGTGGAGAGAAGTATGTTTGTTGGAATGATAGCTACTTTAGAAAGACACAAGTTCCCTTTTCCAGATACTTTAGCTTTCATAACTCACTGGAGAGCGTGTACTTTCTAATCAGCTCATTTAGAAATCAACATTAACTGCATATTCTCTTAGCTCTTCTTTTTGTTTCCTGTGCAAGAAGTCAATGATTAGACTCAATTTTCTTTTTCACTATTTCCTCAATAACTGACTACAGAGACATACCAGCCATTGTCTGTTTTCATATTATATGTGTATATGATCCTCTAAAATGCAATAGATTCTCTTCTTGTGTCAGTAAGGGAATTAATGAATGAGTCCCAAAGCCCCAAGATTCACACTCTGGAATCCAATCTGTGGCTCTTATGTTTGCTATTTAGTTGTTCCTGTTTTAATTGAAACTTTGCCTTTTCTCTTTGCCCTGTCACCACTCACCAGTCCCCTAGACCCATACTTGCCAGCTATAAACAGTGCTCTTTAATTTAATCCCATTATTTTCTGAAACCTTCCTCTTATTTCCAATTTTACAGCACAAGTGGATAATCAGTTCACACATTCTTTTCCATATTAATTGAAAGTAGTAACTCTGTCAATCAGTCTTCTAAAAGCCCTGTATTCTGTCTCTCAAGCTATTTACACAGTTTACCTGAATTGATTTTTTTGTAGTTCATCCAGCCTTGGTATAACTTTGCTCCCTTTCTCATTGCAGTGTTACTTTGTTGAATTTTTATTTATTATTTCTAGATGTGTGTGTCTGAATAATAGAAGAAGAATAGTAAAGGAAATCTGATTTATACCACGTGCTATCTCTCAGGATAACCAGGATTACGAAAAAAAGAAAAGAGCAGAAACCGCAACACCTCATTTTTTCATTAAAAATTATTGTGAGTCTTGAAAATAGCATAGGATAGTAATGATTACTGGCAAAATGATAAATGGTATTAATTTTACCCATCTTCACTCTATAGATTTTAATTGTGTGGTTTCCTCTGCTTTTCAGTGAAGAAAGGAGTCTGCACTTCTACATAATTATTCATTAGCCCTTGATCCAAATTGATTTCACACACTCATACCATACTAAGAATGAAAATAAATCTTTTACAGTTTAAAACACATGCACAAACACATACACACACTCAACCACAGAACACTGACACCAGAAGATAATGAGTATTTTTGTCTAATTCTTAGCATAAGAGTCAGTCGTACTGTCATGCCATGTCATCATTATGTCATAATAGAATAAAATATAATGCATCAAACTATTTTCTATTATATTAAATCAGGATAAAGCACCAAATACAGTGCCACAGCAAAGAGCTTGCATCTTGATGTGATCCAGCTCTGCTCTAACCAGTTGCTTACCTGTTAGGAAACGGACTTCAAAATCTAGCAGTATCTTTCAATCACAGTAATAGTTGTTCTGAGATGGCTGTATTTTTTGAAATATCAAATACTAACAGGGACAGGAGGAGGAAGGACAACTGTGTAAGTTGTACAGGATTCATTACTCTTCAAATAAATCATTTTCCAATAGTTTCATACTAAACTAGTCTGCATATCCACAAACTATTTATTTACTTATATTCCAGAATGACCCCTACATAAATCATTGAGAGAATTATACAAGCAGATATTTTCCATAAGCCGTTCAGTTTTCTTTGTTTCACAACACTCTAAACCATTCGTATATACCAGTATGCTCTTAAATTCATAGCTCTGTTAATCAATAAAGATGCCACATTTATTTTCCACTGAATTTCAGATCAGCTGATTGGTCACCTTCAAGATACTCAACAGAATCAGAGATACCATGTACATTTTTAGGTCATTCCAATTTCTAAGGAAACACAAGTTCCTCAACAAATAATTCTGCTGAAGAAACGGAGTAAGTAGTGGAAACTGTTTATACGTTGGTGATAAAAACAGTCTGTGTTCAAAAGTTGTGTTCTATCTATCTTATCTTGACACCCTCCTGCATCATGCATTCCCTGTTCAAGAAATATCATACAAGGTGATTTAGGGTATCCACAGGAAACTTAGACTCCTACACAAACTCTGCAGAAAAGACATCTCTTAATTTAAAGTGATATTTTGATGACATTTTGTTCACAGCAGCAGAAGGACCTCCCTTCAATGCATAGGAGCATGGCATAGAATTATTATTTGGAAGGGTGCATGGAGGCTAGCTGTTAAACTGGACTGCTAGAAATCTGTTCCTCCTGTACACTAAAACTGCTGGGTTGGGAAAAACTGGAGGGATAAAACTCTGAGTTTCCAAATAGATATTTGGTACAAATAACAATCCTGGTTGTGAGTTTCATCTTCCTCATTTGTGAATTACCTTGTCCTACAGTGTGAGAGTGGTCAGTGAGGACAGCTTCTTTCAGAGCAGGAAATTCTAATTTTTGCTCCCCATCTATGTGTCCATGATGTTTGACTAGTGATTAAGACTTTATGTAGCTTGAGAAGCACAAAATATGCACGGGTAGATTGGCTTTAACTCTTATTTTACGACATGGTCTTCATGAACTGCCTGTCCTTAAGTCAAATAACACCACATTTCTGTAGTTCAGACACTGAAGCTTTCATTTACCAACTTTAGCGCTTTGGTGGCTTTATAAATGTTATTCATCTGTGAGAATTTGTTTTTGTCATTATGTCTCCTTAGCTGTACAAAAAGATAGAATAGAAGCATGGATTTGGCCCTCCATTAATGCATATTTGTATTTTCTATTACACGATTGCTTCATTTTCAGGCTTTTATGAGAATATTGGAGTTAAATAACTGAACAAGAATAAAAATGCTCAATGTACAATTTTACTTGGAAATGTGAAACAAATATAAAAGTTTGAAGGAAGACTCCTTTTCAATTTAGTAAGTAAAAAAAAATCACTATAGAAGAGCTTATTTCAAAAAAGCTTTGTTTTGAAGGGGAAGGATTACACAAAAGTCCTTACAAACCCATACATTTAAAGATATAAGCATCTCCAAAAATCATGTTACATTTAATACAGTGACCACAGTACAGCTGTACTTGCAAGTCACCCAGAAGTTAGAAGCTCTGACAAGAATTCAGTTTTAAGCAATGTTTCAAAGGGGCTTTTAACTTTCCTCTTTAAAAAAAATGACTCTGGCATGAAAGTTGGTATATATAAAGTTCACAACCTGGGAGTACTTTTTTAAACAAAGTAATACACCTTCATTTTTTAAAAATGAAATTGTACAGGCTGTTAACCTATATTCTTAAGCATAGTTATGACATTTTCTGTACATCTATCAAAGGAGTGTTTAATTACACATGGATAATGTCAAGCTAGTTAGAAAAATGCATATTTCTGAATTTAAAAAGACTAGGAAAGGGATTTTAGCTAGACAAGCATGAGAGAAAATGAGTTGTTTAACTCCATCCAAGTTAAAGATTAAGTGCTAGATTAAGTGCTAGGGATTTTTTTTTCCTGAGTTCTTTCCTAAGCTCCTACCCTGATGAGCTATATCTTCTTTCATACAAATAGCATTGTAGAACTGATCATAAAAAGTATCAGCTGGTTACAGTGAATGATAAATGACATTCTCCAAATTCTACATAATAGTCTTAGATTTGCACTCCAAATCTAACGAAGTCAGTGGAATCACCCATAAGTAATATTAAGTTTCAGCCTGTAGCGCCTGTAGGACTTGGGCTACTTTTCCTCTTATCTGGCTTGGAGTGCTGAGGGTCTAAACGCTCTACACTATTTTATTAATAATGTTACAAAATCACATAGCACTGAAGTATTAATTTTACCAGAAAGAAAGTTGGACAGCACGACTGGGATCAAATGTGCCTTCAGCCTTCTTCAAAGGATTAGGAGTTGTTAGACAAGATGCTTTTGTAAAAACAAATCCAACCTAACTGTATGCTTTTGGAGATCAGTTTATTTGTGCTTCATTTCATGCCATTTAGTACAAATTATTTGGTATTATTGAAGAAGAATTACTCAGAGTATCTCAAGGTACAGGCCAAGCATGTATTATGTAGCAAACACTTTGATTGGGCCGCAATTAGAAGACAAACTAAAGTACTAATTTCTATTATTGTAGCAGACAATGGAATATATGCATTGAACTTGAACTATACCTTTACCATTGACACAATGGAAAACCCTAAGAAATATTTAGAATTACTCTTCTGAATTAGGAAGTCATCAGCTTGGTTTTCTTTGAAAAGGGTGAGCCATTACTGGATGATTCATTAAAGTACGAAGGATAAAAAGCATCAAGGGACCCTTGAGCACCCATTTGCAGTGTCTATCAGAAGGAAGTGATGATTCCTCCCCAATTCCTGACATTACTGACTTGTCAGAAATAAAGGATGTGTTGGAAGAACTCTCAACCCTGCATCTCTTAGGTTTCTTACTTATTTATTGTTGAATTTTAGCACTTCTAGCCATGAGCCGCAACAGTCAAATCCATCACTATCAGAGAGAAGAACTGAAGAAGGAGAAAGCAGGTCTGCCACTGCCTAGCAGCAAAGATAACTTCTTTTCTTGCCCCTCTAGAAAACCTCAGAGCTGCCAAGACTCCAGTGTGGACTCAGTTCTGTTCTCTGTGGGTAGTGGCTGGTACTGCACAGTTCAGATAAACTGTGAGTACTCACTGAGTACATTTTTAAACATGGATATGTATCTTAATACACTCAAAGGGGGACCTATTCAGTGCAGGTAACAGTGACAGAGTCTGACCATAATAACCATTGTTTCAAAGCTGCTCTTTTAATCTGAACAATGTCTTTATTCCTTTTCATAAACCTGCGTCATCAGTTTAGCTACCCTTCATTCCTCTGTTTCCTTCTTCTGTTTTAATAAAGACATAATTAAACCACCTCCTTTTATACGTGGGGATTCATAACAGTCATTGGACATGTGGTTTTTTTTCTAAAAAAAAAAATTGTGAAAGCTATTTCAGAGAATTTATAGTAGTTATGAGTTAAAAACAATTTTTGTACCTTCATCAGTGTTTGTTCAGTGGTATTTTTGGTTTCAACAGATTGTTAGTGGATCCTGCACTGAGACAGTTTTCCATCAATATCAGCTATCACCACAACAAATATATGAGTTATGGATTAGAAGAAATGGTTTCCTCCAGATAACCAGAGCCACGGTCATCCTGTTGTCAGCTGATATTTCATCCTGTGAGAAGTTTTTCAGATAGTCATTTTTTTTAATTATTTTTTTCATGGATTTAGGGATTACAAGCTTCTTTCAGTGGATTTGCTATAAAGTGTTAAAAATTAGACAAGAATTGTCTGGTATCACCTTATTCTATCACAATGTTTATGTGAATAATGTAAAAGAAGACAGGAGGTGAAAATCATTTTTCTCTTTATGTCAGAGGCTACATTAAATATATTAAATTCTGACTTCCTTTCATTGAACAGAGTTAATAAAACCATTTTCCAGATTGTTTGTTGTTTAAATTTGACATTTCTGATGAAAGCAAGCTGAAAAAAAAACCCTTCCATCCCCACTCCCTGCACTGTGATAATATCCACAAAGATGCTCCAGCCAATTACAGTTAAAACCTTCAAGAGAAGTAGCTGGCAACAAGGTCAGAAAAATGGGGACCACTCAAACACATGACCTAGTCACAATTTCAAAGTTCTCTGAAGCATTTACCTTCTGAACATGCCTGGTTGGGAGCTTCTTAGTCTGTTTCACTGTCTTTTACTAGAGTCTCTGTAAGTTTTTTTTCCTGACGTTCCTGAGGGTAGTGGTAGTTCTGTCCCTAGAAATAATAAATGCATTTTTGTGTGTTTTGTATCATGTTAGACAACACTACACTAAACACTACCGTCTGCTCTGCTATGGGTAAAAACAATCATCTGATGAATTCAAAGATAACAAAGAAATTTATTTTAGACCACATATTTCATCTCGGAGCTTCTATTGACATCACTGGTCACCCTCCTGCTTCGAAAACACTGTCTGGCTGAGCCTGAAATGTTTCATTCCATAAAATTTAGGCAGCTCTGAAGCCTGGGTTTCTGACAGGTCTACCTGCAGATCAGGAACAAGGAATGCCAAGAGAGTTTGGCCCAAGGTCAGTGGCCCAGGCTGAGCCATTCCACCTGCAAGTCCCAGACAGCTGCTCAGGGAAACATCTGGCAAGACCAGCACCAGTGGACCTGCTTCACTGAGCCTCTTTAAGGCCCGAGGAGCTTTACCTTCCCTGGATATTTCAAGTAAATTCCAAATTTAGAATACATTTTTCAGGAAACTCCAAATTTCTGCCATTTGAATGAAAAACAGTCTTTCGAGCATACAGCATCACCAGGGAAGAAGTCATTTGTTACTGGAGTTAGAGGAGCTGAATTAATTCAGTTAATAAGAAATAGTGGCATTTGCTGTAAATAAAGAGACAGAAATGTTAACTAGGATGTACCAGATCTGCTGCTAATAATCACAAAATCTGTGGCTTGAGATAAGAATGAACACAATTTCTAAAAAATAAAAAAATAAAGAGGACAATTCCCACAAAAATTAAGCAAAATATCAACTCCTATTTTTCCCCTCTGCCTCTGATAGATTATCCTCCATCAATGCTAGGAAAGGCTAACCATGTAATATAAATGTCAATTTCATTTATCTTTTTCTTTTCCTTTTGCCTTTTTCTGAAGCAGGCTTGCCATGGACTTAAAATGTACATTGTTTGTGATGGAAGAGGTTCTTTCACTCTCTCTATGAGTTAGTCCTTCTTTTGAAAGAGAGAATAATGGACAGGAGAATAACAATCTCAATGATGATTTGAACTGAAAATTTACACTAATAGCTTTCCTGCTGTTAAGATATTTCATAATCTTTCAAATACTTTTTTCTCTATGGTAATGTGCTGATAGTATCACCACAAACATGATGCTACAGGTCAGTAATGAAAATAGTCTGGAAGAAGGGTTGGAAGTACTAATAAAACAAGCTGCGCTAGTTGCTTTCTTAAGGAAGAAACCAATAATACAGCAGAGTCCCACATAGCCTTCACTGATCTTTTGGAACTAAATCAATTAAAAAATTATGTGAAAGGAATATTATAACCATTTAGAGGAACATTTGAGGAGAGAAAATTAGATTTACTTGGCCTAGAGTTCCCTTGTTAATGTACTATGGAGAACAAAGGAACCTCAAGGGGATTGAAAAACTGCAGAAATGTTCCACCTTTGGCTTTTAAAAATGAGATTTTCAAACAGAGGTGGGAACACATTTTAAATATATGATCCCTGGATTTGATGTTACTCATTAATGATAAAACAAAGAAACCATTATGAAAGGGCTTGTTTCAGTTTTCAGTGAAAAGATATCAGATCAGAAATCTGTGTTGATTCAACTAAAAAATGTTGGGGTAAGATCTTCAAAAGAAAGAAACAAAAACATGAAATAGTGTCAAAGATCATAAAGAGGTACATTAGGCATCACCAAAAGATGGGTGTCTGGGTTCAGACTTATTTAGGAGACACCTATTTAGGAGAAGAATGGTCAAAATCCTCCTCATCAGAGTATCGATCATTAGGCTCCTTTAAGAGTAGGTTAGACAAACATCTGTTAAAAAAAAAAAGCGGAATATAGTTTATCTTTCCTTAGAGTGGCTCAGAATACTTACTTATCGAGTGGTAGATCATTCGTAGCTCCTGTTCACTTTGCCTCATAAGAATAAAATAAAAAATAAATGTTGGAAGGAAGTTATAAACTCAAAATATAATTCAATGAGTATGTAATTACTAGATTATATTGTAACTTGGTTACAGAAACTATCTCAATCAACACCTTTAGATTATGTATAGATATACTCTACATAAAATTTTGAAGTGATAATTAAAACTACTCTGACTTCACTGAAAAAGCCTAGCTCAATCCTATAATCTGTCTACTTTAATCTTCACAAAATAACTTGTGTGACACACATATCCTCTGTCATGTTGACAGAAGATTACCTTTTACATTAATTATCTGCAGGTAACTTCAAAAGGTAACTTTTTTTTTCTCATTTGAGGCCATCAGTGATGATGACTTCTAGTCAACCAGTTGACTGACCGATCAACAATCCAAAGAAATGAAACGCAACCAAGAAGAAATCAGGAGAAAGCTTGGTGAAGAGAATACAAGAACAAGATATATAAGGATTCATCTCATATTAGGTTTCTGTTGTTTAACGTGATCTAGCCACTCCCTCATTGAAGAATCTGAAACATCCATAACAAATGCTTTTCTTCGCTATATCTAGTTTCATTTTTGAAGGTGCTAGTTCATAACAATAACTTAGATTTGATAAAATTAAGTAAAATTAGTTGAATTCTGAATCTTTACCTAGCTATCCAGTAGGTCAGAAAAATCTTTCTGAAGTTCTATTTACTTCATAGCAAAATATGCAAGTTTAAATGTAATTAAAAAAAAAAAGGAAGAAGAAACATACCATTGTAATGTAATTTTCAAAATTTCAGCTTCTTTGGTAGATAAATAATTAATTGCAATTTCATACTTTCAGTATCTCTTTTGAAGAAATGGAATTAGAAAATCCTTTGTGGTTGTCCATTTGTTGCAGTATGTCATTTTATTGTTTGAGGGCTTATTTTGCAATGCACTTCTTTCATTTGTTGTATTGCTACTTTAGGATTCTTTCATTTTAAACAGGTTTGAAAGCACTTCATGTTAAAAGAATATATTTCTATGTTAATAAAAGTATTTCAAGCAGCTTTTTATCTTACTTTTTTCTGCTTTTGAAGTGCTCGTGTACTAATGCACATGGCATGGGTCTTACAGCAGTTACTGGGCTATGATCTCAGTGGGATCACAGAGATGTGATGGGAATGTTCGCACAACTATAGTGCTGTGATGGATGGATACGGACTCCTTTTGATGGAGTTGTCATTTAAGTGACAAAGCAGTGAGCATGCATGAAGGGAATGAATGACGGATTAGCTGAGAGTTTATGGTTTAGGACTGCAGACCAGCATGGGTTACATGGCAGTGGGTGACTTCACCACCCCAATATCTGCTGGAGGGACAATGCAGCAGGGCACAAGCAAGCCAGAAGTTTTCTAGAGTGCAGCGATGACAACTTCCTGACAAAGGTGACTGACAAGTCAATGAGTGCTTTGCTAGATCTCATGCTTACAAATAAGGAAGATTTGAAAGTCAGAGGACAGCCTTGGTTTCAAGGACTACAAGGTGGTAGAGTTCTGGATCCTGTGGAGAGGAAGAAGTATCAAGCTGGATTACAACCCTGGTCTTCCGGAGAGCAGCATTTGGCCTGCTCAGGGCCCTGTTTGGAAGAATCCGATGGGATAGGGGCCTGGAGGGAAGAGGGGTCCAAGAGAGCTAACCGATATTCAAGGATCCTTCCTCTAAGCTTAAGAAGCAGGAAATCTGACACAGGTGGCATGGATGAGCAAGGACTAGAAGGCTAGGAAAAAATGCAGATTTGCTGCTAAATGGGCCCTTGTGAGGCAGAAAAGGCTGAGGTACTGAATGCCTTCCCTCACCTCTTTATTCGTGAGACCTGCCTGCAGGAATCGCAGGACCCTGAAATCAGAGAGAAAGTCTGGAGCAAGGAATACTTACCTTTGGTGGAGGATATTCATGTTTTCGAGCTATAAAGTCCAATAACTTCCAAAGTTAATTACAACATTTCTATGACATATAGTGCCTCTTAGTTTTAATTTTTACTATGCAAAAAACCTTGTTGAACTTCTAATCACTGTTATATCTATATTATTTTGCTGACTACTACAAACTCCTCCTTTTCTCTGGCAGTACTTTAAAAAGCCACAGGCTTTAACTAGGGAACCCTGAAAATTAAACAAAGAAGCTTGTAATCACTCAATCTTACAGAGCTGTGCTGACAGCATTTATATCCATGTGCCACAACAGCTATAAGCCCAGCCTTGGAACCTCCTCTGGTGGTGAAGAGCTGCTGCCTGAGCCTGTAAAAAGCCTTGAAGTCATGCTCTAAGGCATGGTTGGAAGGCAGTCTGGCAAGGGATGTTAAAAATAACAAGAAAAACTTCTTCAAATATATTAACAGCAAATGGAAGATCAGGGAAAACGCAGGTCCGCTGGTGAATGGGATGGGCGCCCTGGTTACGAACAACACAGAAAAAGCAGAGTTGCTGAATGCCTGCTTTGCATCGGTGTTTACAAAGGTCAGCCCTTTAGAGTCCCAGGCTCTAGAGACGAGAGAAGAAGCTGGGAGAGAGGAAGACTTGCCCAGGGTAGAGGAAGATTGAGTAAGAGATCTCCTGAGGAACCTCGATACCCACAAATCCATGGGCCCTGATGGGATGCACCCCAGAGTTCTGCATGAGCTGGCGGACGTCGTAGCCAAGCCACTCTCCATCGTCTTCAAAAGATCCTGGAGAACGGGGGAGGTGCCAGAGGACTGCAAGAAGGCCAATGTTATGCCAGTCTTCAAGAAAGGCAAGAAGGAGGATCCGGGCAACTACAGGTCGGTGAGCCTCACCTCCGTCCCCGGAAAAGTGATGGAACGGCTCGTGCTGGCCATTGTCTCCAGGCACGTGGAGGACAAGAAGGTGCTCAAGACTAGTCAGCATGGATTCACGAAAGGGAAATTATGCTTGACTAATCTGATAGCCTTCTATGATGGGATGACCGGCTGGATAGATGAGGGGAGAGCGGTGGATGTCATCTACCTTGACTTCACCAAGGCTTTTGACACCGTCCCTCACAACATCTTCCTGGACAAGCTCCAGAGGTGTGGGACGGATGAGGTGGATTGGGAATTGGCTAGATGGCAGAGCTCAGAGGGTGGTGATCAGCGGTGCGGAGTCTAGTTGGAGGCCTGTGTTGAGCGGTGTCCCCCAGGGGTCAGTCCTTGGTCCAGTTCTGTTCAATTTATTCATCCATGACCTGGATGAAGGCACAGAGTGCTCTTTCAGCAAGTTTGCAGATGATACGAAGCTGGGAGGAGTAGCTGGCACCCCAGAGGGCTGCGCTGCCATCTAGAGGGACCCAGACAGACTGGACAACTGGGCGGAGAGAAGCCCCATGAAATTCAACAAGGCCAAGTGCATGGTCCAGCACCTGGGGAGAAACAACCCCAGACACCAGTACAGGCTGGTGATCGACCTGCTGGAGAGCAGCTCTGCAGAGAAGGACCTGGGCGTCATGGTGGACGACAGGTTGACCATGAGGCAGCAGTGTGCCCTCGTGGCCAAGAAGGCCAATGGGGTCCTGGGGTGCATTAAGAGGAGCATCTCCAGCAGGTCGAGGGAGGTGATCTTACCCCTCTACTCAGCCCTGGTAAGGCCACATCTGGAGTACTGTGTCCAGTTCTGGGCCCCACAGTACAAGAGGGATGTGGAGCTGCTGGAGAGAGTCCAGCACAGGGCCACGAGGATGATCAGGGGCCTGGAACATCTGCCCTGTGAGAGGCTGAGGGAGCTGGGTCTGTTCAGCCTGGAGAAGAGAAGGCTGAGAGGGGACCTATCAGTGTCTATAAGTGCCTCAAGGGAGGCAGCAAAGAGGACGAGATCAGTCTCTTTTCAGTGTTGGCCACTGGCAGAACAAGAGGAAATGGCCACAAACTGAAGCACCAAAAGTTCCACAGGAACTTAAGGAAAAATTTCTTGACAGTGAAGGTGACAGCACTGGAACAGGCTGCCCAGAGAGGCTGTGGAGTCTCCTTCTCTGGAGATCTTCAAGACCCGCTTGGATGCAGCCCTGTGCCACGTGCTCTAGGTGGCCCTGCGTGTGCAGGGGGGTTGGACTAGATGACCTCTAGAGGTCCCTTCCAACCTTAGGCATTCTGTGATTCTATGAATTTACATCACTTGAGAATCTGACTCAGTGCCTACTGCTCTTAAAGAAAAAAAAGACTGCCAGAAGAAAAAGAAAATTAAGACAAACTAAATCTGTAATTCATTGAATTTTCACATTAGCAGAAATACATAGCTTCTAAAATGGTGTGTATGAAAAAGTCAGAGCCAATATTCCATCCTTGTCTTTTTCTCATATAGTGCACAAACATATTCAATTTACTGATCATACACTTTCAAACATAGCAGTAGCCTACGTTCTCCATTATTTCCTATGACAAACTGTCAGGAGGAAAGCTTACATGATAAAAGCTCAAAAACTGCCAATCAGAACAGAATATAAGTGACAGATTCAAAATTACACAAGCACTACCTCTTCCTCAGAGCTAAATGAGTACATTTCACTCATATTGTCCAAATATAGGCGGTAAAAGCACTTTTCCTTTTGTATTAGTTAGTATGAAATGACCTCTCTCCATCTTCTTCCTCCTTGTCACTAGACTCAGAGCTATGTTTTGTTCACCCTTCTGATATAGCTGTGAGATACAGAGAAATCTTAAATAAAATAGACTTCTAAACCCACAATTTTTATTATTATTTATTTAGCACTCCCCAAAACAAACCAGTAGGAAAGCAGATCCTTATCCCATAGCACTTAGATTAAGGAATCAGTTATAGAGCAGCTGTGAGCACAGACCTGAGTGTGAACTTGGAAAATATGGAATACTTTATAGAAGTTACTGGGTTTGACAAACATCATCATCTTCAGAATATCCCAGTTAGACAGGACAGCTGAAATCATTTCTTTTGGCATTTGAATAGGCTTGAGAGAAAAGCAGTGGTGGGGTAGGTTGCAACTGTTGCTGCTCTTTATTCTTCCTTTTTAGAGAATGTCCTTTAAATGTAAGCCTCTTGCAATGCATTCTTCTGCAGTTCTAGAGACATTGGGTAAAATAAAAATCTTCTAAATATAGTATTTTTAATGATTTTTGGACTACTTCTCCACTGACAAATTTTGGGCTAAAAGTACCCCAGAATAACTTTAGTAGCTACCTGGAAAAAAATCTTAGTGTTCAGGATTTCACAATTTATCTTTCTTTGTAAGTGCTCTAAACTGCTATTTACAGCCCAGGTTTATTTGGATTTTTCCAACTTGCGCATTCTGACTGAATGTCTTGAAGTTCCTTTTAAATATGACAAAAGCAGAACAGCATGCTTGTTAAAAAATGATGAGTAGTATTCTGCTTAATTAAATGGTCATGAACTTTATGTACTGCAAATGTGGACGTACAGTTATAAACCCGCACGCAGGACATACATAGTAGCCTTTTATCATCATAGGCAGTGTTGTCTTTTCCCCTACTATGTCTTTTTCTAGACATCTTGTAGTTGAAGGTGAGCAGTGCACTTAACAGCACTTGGACTTTTATACTTTCGATTACAGAATCTACATTCTCTGTCATGTTCCCATAATAGCAATATGCCAGGCTTCCACTGTCTGCAAATGAGTATGAAGAGTAGTGCTCAGGAAACCTATACCTTTCCTTTCTTCCTGACATTTTTTTAATGAAATTTACTGCTTTGTGAATTTGAATATTTGTATTATGTTGAGCTATAGATTTGCATGGGTTTGAATTTTTTGAAAGCAACAACTCTTCAGGGTGTTGATCTCTTGCTGAAAGTTCATATCAAATTTTGGAAATCAAATAAACCATTGTTTCATCTAACTCCTTCCTTTCTGAGACAATGTGTTCTGCACTGTGAAGTTTTTTCCATGGTTTCAAAATACATGACTTTATATATCATAAAAGCTATTATTTGTGCAACATTTATGGAGTTATAGTATCACCTCACTATGCTGACTTTCTGTAGAGATGACATGTGACAACCTAATAATTCTGCTTAATAACTTGGCATTTCTGCTTCACTCCTGTCATTTTCTTACCTCTCCTCTTTCAGCCTTTGTCATTCCAAAAGGTTCAGGCAGTCACAACTTTTACCTCTCCCAGAAATGCCTTCCGGGACATGCAGCACACAAGACATTTTGAGTAGAGTTGGAAGCTGCAGCTGCCAAAGAACCAAAGAAGGGATATTTCATGGGAGATTTCACTTGGAATCTTTTTGGAATCTATTTTTTTCCTTAGGATAATAAATAAAAGTGAGGAATATTTTTTGATTTCCCTCTTGACTGTTGTCATTAAATCATAGAATCACAGAATCATAGGATCATTAAGGTTGGAAAAGGGTTTTAAGATGATTGAGTCCAGCCATAAGCCCCTCAACACCCTACCTGCTAAACCATGTCCCTAAGCACCTCATCTACATGTTTCTTGAACGCTGCCAGGGATGGTGACTCCATCACTTCCCTGGGCAGCCTGTTCCAATGCTTCGCTACTTTTTCCATGTAGAATTTCTTCCTTAACCTCCCCTGGTGCAACTTGAGGCCATTTCCTCTTGTCCTATCTGCAGTTATCCTGGAAGTTGACCCGTACCTCACTACAACCACCTTTCAGGTAGTTGGGGAGAGCGATACAGTCTCCCCTGAGTCTCCTCTTCTTCAGAATAAATAACCCCAGCTCCCTCAGCAATTTCTCACAAGCTCTGTGCTCCAGCCCCTCCACCAGCTTTGTTGCCCTCCTTTGAACGCACTCCAGCACCTCCATGTGTTTCTTGTAGTGAGGAGCCCAAAACTGAACACAGTATTTGGGGTGTGACCTCACCAGCCCTGAGTACTGGGGGGAGATCCCTGCCCTGGTCCTGCTGGCTACGCTGTTCCTGATGCAAGTCAGGAGGCCGTTGGCTTTCTTGGCCACCTGGGCACACTGCTGGCAGATTAAAGGGCATATCTTGCTTTCATATGACTTCCCACTGTTCTAACAGTGTTCAGTGTCACGACGGCATATATTGAGTTGTATGATGGAAGGACTGGCACATTTTAAATATGGTTTGTTGGTCCAACTGAGCAGGTCATTACAAAATGTTACATGTAGAGGATGTTGCTGTCAAAGCCACTACTGTTCTTCACCACGCATCCTATCCCTGCCTTTGTGTTTATGCCATCTGCATGTAAAGAATTAAAATAATAGAATATCTAATGTATTCGTTTCGGTCACTGTTCTCATCCAAGCTATATGTATCTTGTTAGCTCGTCTTGCTAACTCACTATAGCAGTTTACCTGGCTCAATATTACTAAGCGGTGTCTGATTACTGTAATACAGGTATATAGCACCTCTTAGGAAAACTTAACTTTTACTTTTAGCACACTACATTCATCACACACTCAAAACAGAAATATAATATGGAGTAAGTATGCAGGGAATACAAAATTCAGTTTCTAGATGGAAGCTTTAGCATCTTTCTCTCTTCTTGACATGATAAGACTTGGTCAAATCCTGGAGGCTGGATTCTGCTTCCGGTTACAACTTTGTGACTTGCAGTGGGAGCAAATGAGCACAGAATGCGATTTTGCAACAGGATTTCATATCTACGTATGCCACCATTTCCTCGCGCAAAGTCATTGTTAGGCTACCTCAACTCGGTTAATTTGAGGACCTATCTTCCAGTGCATAAACTTCAGCTCAAAATTCTCTTTAAATATTGAAACATTTGAATCATGTTTAAGTATCCAGAACTATATTAGTAATAAGATTTTGTATGTATATGGGTACTCCCTGGTCCCATAGAATTAAAAAAATAGGCTTATTATAAATATCTCATTTTGTATATATTTTATTTTGTATATATTTTATACATAACATAAAGCTTATAGTAACCTTTAAGTACATGGCATTCCTATCAGTATGAAGCGATAAAATACATTTTCAATATGGAATAAATTTTTACATCTGTGTTGTAAACCCTTAGAAACAGAGACTATAACAGAAATGCTGACACAAGTTAAAATGTAATAGTATTAGTAAGGTATATAAGGAGATAAGACAGGTTGTTCTACACCATGCAACAGACAAAAAGGAGCATTATATATAATGATAACTATGTCAAACAAAGTTTGATCTATGCTTTCTCTTAATTGTTTTCTTTAACCTAATAATATTTATGATGGATTTGATGATGCATATTGAAAATATTTTTGAACAATTGTTAATTATTCTTTCTATTAAGTTATGTTTATTTATTTAGCAGTATCAGGAACAAAATACTGTTAAAGTATCAGGAACAAAAGTGTGTTACTATGGTATTTTTTATATATTTTTTAAAGTGACATACTATATACTGCTTAGTTTTATTTTTTTCATGTCATGAAGCATTAATTGCATCTGAACAGAGTTCATGCTACAACTGTATAAACACAATGATCATTTGATTTCAGGGAACAGAGGAAGCATCCAAGATTCTGTCAACTCCTTTAATGTACAATTTAAAGATTTCATTTAGAATTAGCAACTTTGGACTTGATTTTCCACTTGGATTGGACATTAGCCAGCAGATGGAATCCTAGGAAATCACAGAATCATTACAAACAAAACTCTGTTACAGGAGGACTCAGATGTTTCTCATTTTCAGGTGCTACTTTTGAAAGAGTGAAGAGTGTAGGATGAAGAACACCTGCTCTTGTTGAAAACTCAGCTTTGGGAACAGAACTCAGATGAAAAAGACTTTCTCAGCTGTGCAATGGAGCAGAAAGGTGGTCTTGCATGCGCTTCTCTTCTCTGTCCTTTTTCATCTATGTATTTAGATCTTCCAGCACCTTAGGGAAGGAAATGTGTCCATGTGCTCCTGGAAGCACAGCAGGAGACACAACTATAGTTGATAGAATATAAATAAAAACTTTGTCAAACAAGGTTAATGACCAAAATCAAAACTGAATAACACTTATAACAGTGTGAGTGCTGCACAGCTATGGCACGTTAAATCTGAGATCTGATTGATTGTTATTTTTAGAGCACATGTAGTGCTGGTGAACAGCTTTTACTTTCATCATTTTCCTCTTGATGTTGTTTGAACTGTAATGTCACCAAGCAAAGTAAATATCAAGAGCCAAGAATTCAAAGAGGGATAATGTTCAGCACTGGTACTTCTCCATATAATCATACATTTTGCAGGAGAATCAGGCAAAAAATAGCTGTAAATCTACGTTGTCCTGAAAGTATGTGTCTACTTAAATAATCCATATGGTGCACTGGGGGTCCATCATGATGGATATCCATCATGATATTCACATGTAAATATCCTCAGGTAGGTGTCTGCCTGTGAGTGAGATGCCTGAATTCTCACAACAGTTGCTCAATATCTACAGAGGGATTCAACAGCTAACTATAGTACTCTGTTTCATCTTGAGTTGAACAGCTCTCTAGACTTCATCAAGTTATTAACTAGATTTCTGGAGAACCATTCAGCTCATCAGTAATCTGGGGCTTGATTCAGTTGCCTAAAAGGGAGTATCCCATGCTATTTGAGACCCCAGAGAGAATGTGAAACATCTGCAATCTACCATCAGTTCTGACACAGGATTTACAGAAGACCCATACCTTTCTACAGAGGCTGGAGGCCAAGCAGGACAACTCATAGTTCCCAAAATTACTATAGATACCTCATTTTGGGCAACTGAGCCACATTTATAGTGTCTATTTTAGGGCAAACTAAATATGCTACTGTTTCTTATGGCTAGAAGCATGATTCAATTGCCCACATTTAGTTCTAGGTTAATTTACCTAGGACATTACACATGGATTCCAGCTGCCATTCTAGAAGGACTGAGGACTCTTGAAGAATATGTATTTTCAATTCCAGGCCCTTGTGGATGTCACAGATACCTTAGTTGTTCCAAATCGCACCACAGTCTTAAGCTTAGACAACTGGCTCCTATCCTGAAGTCCTAGACCTTCATTAAGTACAATGCAGCTTATACTGAAAAAGAATGTAGAGATATATAGCACAAACTGTATCCTACTCCACCTGACAGTTCTAGGATCACTTATGAAGACAGTCAAACCTTGGAGTTTGCTGTAGTTTTTGATAGGAAAATCAGGCAGGTAACTCCTGTAATTGAGAAGTGCATCATTTGCGTGGATCTATTCAAAAGAAAGTGTGAAGATCTGTGGATGGATTTTAGTCAAATATAGGTGTCTGAAAATTAGTCATATGTAGGTTTCTTAAAGGTGTGCAGAATACTCATAAGTATTGTCTCCACTCAGAGGCCTACAGGCTATCCATGGGCTATCTCACCTCGTCTTCAGTTGCAATCCACCAAGAACCATGGTGTACCACCACGAAGCATAGTCCCTGTGTCACATCTGTCAGCCCTATGCAAGGTTGACTGCTCAGGGCATCAATGGCACTAGATACCTATGTGTCAGCACATAACTCAAGTCCCAGGTTTTCAGTAACAGTAAGAAAAGTCTAGCTCACATCTAGGCATCTAAATTTAGATAACCAAGTCTGGAATTTCATCCCACACTGGTTTTACTCATTGTTCATAACATGATCTCTTTGTTATTTCTGCGCAGAAATCAAAACACCAGAGGAATACCGAAGAGTCTAGGTTCTATATGGGATATTTTACCTTGGTTCTCAAAGACTGAAATGCAGAAGACAAACGGAGAAACTGTCTATATCAAAAGAAGGTTCTTAGGCTAATAGTTTTTCTTAAGAAAGTGGACACCTCCAGCTTTTGTCAATGGCTCTACCTAAAATGCTGTTAGAAAAATCCACCCCTTTCTTTATCCATTCTGAACAAAACGCCCAACTGGAGCAATCAGAACAAATAGCTGTCCTATAACATCATTACACTTGTTTTCTCTTTTACCTACGGGGTCAGATTACTGATAATTGTTCTCCTTTGTCATGGATACAGTTTGTGCTACAATTAAATCACAGCCATAGTTGGCACAAGCAGTTTAGCTGTAGGTGGGAATGCAACATTTTCTGCTTCAGAGACGTGCTTCTTCCAGCGGGAAGACTGTAGCTGCCTTTCAAGCCTATCTGTTATTTTGGAAGACGTGTGTGCAAAAGCTGATCTAAAGACCAAGAATGCAAAAGTGAGGGAGCTGTGAAGGTTAGTGGCTTCCCAAGACTGAGGGCTGGTGGTTGCAGGGGCTGACCCTGGTACCAGAGCTGGGCATTGCCATCCTGCCACCATGCAAGGCAGCGCAGGCAGTCCCAGACATGATGGCCAGAGGCAACCAAGAATCCAAATCATCAGGCCCCTCCTGGATTTGGTGTCAGTTGCCTCATTGTCTTTGTCTTGGAATTCCCTTTCAACTCTCTGGTACTAAGATTTAAATTTTAGTTAGAAATGCTTTATTATATGCAGATAAAGGGATTCCCTCATATCCTCCTTAATTACTTATCCACCTCTTCTTTTCTGTTGTTGATGATTTACAGGGAGGAAGGTAAAGAAAATCTGAGAAATGTTTTCACAGTCAGACAGAAGAAACAATACCTTTTTCTTTTCCTTTTTTTTTTCTTTTTTTTTTTTTTGCATTAACAGTTTCTTTGGACTTTTAGATCTGCACATTTCTGAGTTATTTTACTTCAAGGGATGTGCAGTATGCAGTCTGCCTTAACAGGAATTGTACTCAAAAAATCTTTCTGTAAACTCCAGTAAGCTCTTAAATAGACTCTTAAATGCCTATTAAAAACAATAAGAATTTTGCTCTATAAATCAAACAAGTTCCTTGAAACAGTGTTGCAGATAAAACAAAAGACCCATTTCCCATCCAGACTTTCAGTGGTAGTATTTCACATTAGATATGCCGAATTGCTACATTTTTTGCTTATTTTCTTATTAAAATCCTCATAATGATATGTTTTCATCCATCAAATTCAGCAACAATTTGAATTTGAAATCTTTTTATAACATGGTATGAAAATGTTTATTTCTGTCCCTTTTAAAATAATACTGTACCCTTCTAAATTTTTATTAATCTAACAAAAAGAGAAGTAAATACTTAGAGATGAAATGCATAATTTCTGTTACAGTTTGAAAGGATAAAAGTCTAGTTTCATCGCTGATGTGTTCTTTAACTGGATTTACTGAGTTCTATTAATTAAAGAGGTCATTTTCTGCAATCAGTGGCAAGGGTGAATTCTCACACATTTGCGCATAGAACTTTGGAGCTCCTTTGACTCACACTAAAAAAATATAAACAGAAGAAATTCTCAATACTGCCAAAGGAATACATTTATATGTACTTTGCTATATTGAGGGATTTTGCAAAGTGTCTTCACATTAAAATAAGTCTCAAAATCCAAATACTTATAAGATAATATAAGGAATTTTAGGGCATTTAAAATAAGCAGTAAAAGAAATTCAAACATCAAAGCAAGGCACTTTTATCATAAGCTGCTGCTTTATTTCCTTTGTTGTCTTTGTGTGAATATTTTAATTTAATAGTTATGATACATGATCAAAGTTTTGGATAGTCCCGAAAAGGCATCAAGAATGTTCATTTCATAACTAGATTTTATGAAAAATATTTTTATAGCCAGACCTACAGACATGCAACCTCCTATTTCAGGGCAACTGTATCAGAACACAGCTCGTTCCCCTCTAAATGAGTTTTCACTTCTTTTTTTTTGTGCTAGTAGCTGTGCACTTCTCTTGGCTTTCTAAACCTATTAGGGATGGATGATCTGGACGTGGCTATAACAAAAGTATAGAACAGGAGACATTTGGGAAGAGAAATGAGTTTTTTCTGCTCCTCTATATAGTAGACTATTAAAGCAGAGATGCATAATTTTTCTGTAGCAGGAATTTTTACATAATCAATAATTAATAATTCTGGGGGATAACTTTCCAGGTCCAAAATATTCTGTTCAAGAGAAGACTGGTCATCATCACTTGATGCACACACCCGTACAGCAAGAGGTAAATACTGCCTCAGTGACCATTCAGTGTTCCAGGTAGCTAAAAAAAAAGACACGAAGAAAATAGAGCAAATATTCAGTTCTCAGTATCCTGCTCAGTAGATAGCCTTATACTTCCAGGGGAATAGTTCTCTATTGTCACTTTCAGGTAACGGACCTATCTCAATCTCTCTAATAACAGATTTTTTTTGCCATCTTTTTGTGAGAGTTATGGCACAGGTTGATATTTCTAGATTCAACAGTCCCAATGTTACTCAGAAAGGTGCACTGCATCATTTTTTCCAGCTTCCAGTAGTGAAAATGGATAGACATGCCAGGGATTTTATAATGATAAAACCCTTTGGCTGTTTAAACTATAAAGTGATTCCCTTATATCACCAAATAGGTGATATAAAGCTTATATCATCATATAGGTGATTCCTATATGAGTTTGTAGGTTAAAAAAAAAAAAAAATCTCTCTTGTCTGTTCATTTTTTCAGGTGAAATACCAACAAGATATTTAGCTCTTTTTCTAAAGGCATGATCACCTTGACTGTTTATTTATTTACATTACATAGAGAAGAACTCCACAGAAACTCTGCACCTTAGTTAAGCTATTTAAGAGGAAAGATAATAAAATTTTCATAGAAGAACCTTCAATAAATTAAATTCAGAATAACTTCAGGAAAATATTTAAATAACAATTATCTTTTTTTTAAAAAAAAAAAAGGAAATAGATCCATTACATCACTTTGGATCAGAATTAGTCTAGATTCAGGCTCCAAACAATATCTTTTATTGCACTGCAGAATGTAATCATCGGAATATCATGCTCCAGGTAAATATTCATGAACAACGATCGAGTCACCTATTATTCCCTAGAATAATCAAAAATAAATCTATTTTTTGTTTACCCAATCATACATTTTGAAGATAGGGCATACAATATAACAAATGAAACTACTGGATATTCACTTATTTTTACATTTAAAAAAAATGTTTTTATATGCTGCTTTTCAGAGGTTCTTACAATGTTTTACATACATAGAAAATAAAGAGTTTTTTCTCCCTCTTATCTGTAGCATCATATTAGTGTTAAACTAGTTATCTCCAAACATTTAGCTGCTTTTAAAAAACTGTTAATTTTTTTTTGACTTCTTTTTGCTTCTAAACTGAAAAGCTATTTTAGTCTTGGAATTCAGGGATAAATTGAAAGTAGAAGTATCTGTATATATTCCCAGATCAAAATCTTCTTTTTAATATTTATTGGAAGAAGAACAGAGAGGTAAAAACACCATCTACATTATATTTCTTTTACTGTTGATTCTCATATACCATTGCAATTTTCTCTTGCCCTGAAGGAAATCAAAGACTTTTTCTCATAGCATTTTTTTTTTTTTAATTCAGTCTGTATTGCAAGAAAGCCCACAGAAGATAGTCTTAAAGAAATCTGGACTGTTGTCATATCTCAGGCTGTAACTGAGAGAAACGTCTGCCCATTGTCCATGTGAGTCTAAACTACATGTCGGAAAGACTCTTGACACCGACTGCCACAAGCCTTGCTGGACTTCGAAGCCATGTTGGGCATGTAGGGAATGGAGGACAGACAGGACCATGGACTGAACAGCCTTGCCAGCAATGGGGTACCAATCAGGGAACAGCTAGAAATTCCTCATACAGAAGAACTAAAAAGATACACAGATATGTCTATTATATATCAGAATATATTCAGAGAGATAAAAGAAGCTGATTCATGCCGTAGTAGTGCTGCAATCTTGAAGCATGCACTCCTCTAAAACCTATGGGTGAACCTGTTTCTAATAAAAAATTAGTCTCTATCCACCTGCAGGAAAAAAATCTATGATGTAATCAATTGTTGCATTTGGCATTTCTTTCAAAAATTGCTTAATAGGTAGAGCTTTCGGTACTGCTCCACTTACAAAATAAGATTTTTCCTCCCTACTCTTTCTCCAGCGTAGTTTCCCAGTGATACAATACTGAAGAAATATTCTATCATGGGATGTGAGATAGATGAGTACGGTCAATGTTCTACCATATGGTGTTGGTTACTGTAGTCATAGAATCATAGAATCGTAGAATATCTAAGGTTGGAAGGGACCTCTAGAGGTCATCTAGTCCAGCCCCCCTAGAGGTCCCTTCCAACCTTAGGCATTCTATGATAGTAGATGTAGTGTATATATGGACAAGGGATAAGCAAGTTATTTAGGAGAAAATCATTGATTTTTTTCCTAAAATTGCTCATTTAAAATAGCTTTTATGAAGAAGCATTTATCTTTATTTTTATTATTATTTAACTAATATGTTTACAAAATAACAATTGAAAAATATTCTGACTGAAATTTATTGGAGGGGAAAGACCGTAACATTAGTGTATCCATTACAATAGGCCCATTGACAACAGTCTATGTAAATGGTTGTGTTTCAATTTCATGTAGGATATCCATAGTTTTCTAGTTAGTAGCAATAACCAGCTCTTCCTGATATTTTTGTCACATAGTTAAAATGAGATGGTCTGTATTAATACGGGAAGAAAATTACCAACTATTTTTAAATGGAACATTTTATTTGAAGGAATAAATGAGTTATCATAAAATACTTGTTTATTCTACATTTCACAGAATCGCAGAATCACATCTGCCTCTTTTATTCACATGCTAGCAGTGCTTAAACATAATTTTTAAAGAACAGAAGAGAAATTGGTATTACATAATAGTTTACAAAATAACACCATGGTTATATAGCAAAAACTTACGCAAATTTGAAGGCAGTTATGCAGTCGTGTTCTCTCTTGGACATAAAAGATCAACACATTTAGTATGGTCTCCAGAATGAATGTCTACAATTCTTGTTCGTGAAAATAATATGATTTCTCTCTAATTGGGAAACAAATGTCACCTCATGCACATACTAGAAAATTCCAGTATGTTGAAAGTTCTATGATTTCCTCCGACAAATGATTGCATGGGCAGAAAATTGTAGATACAAATTCAGAAGTCATCTTTCAGACTTTCTCTTTGAAAGAGAAAAATATTGGTCAGGGAACAGGTCTTTCTTCTCATTTTCATATGAACACTATGAAAATGTTTCCTTCCTCTGGCGAGCTTTCCTAAGATCAAGAGTTCCTTTGTCCCTTTTAAGATCTATCCTTTCACAAATAACATTTCAGTGCTTACAAGTTAAAATCTGATCTTAACTTCTTAAAAAGTCCTGACATTTTCCCATGGGTAAGTAGTAGGAAACTGTGAGCTATTAAGGATGCCTCGGAGAAATCTATGGGTAAGGCTGATCAGAATCAATAATATTCTAATAACAATGACAAGAAAAAATGGGACAAATGAGCCCTCATGCAGGCTCATTCACACTGCAGACATCACAGGATCTTTGATGTATATGGACTTGGCTGATAAACATTTTCAATTACAGTCAAGTGTCCCTTAGTGGAAGTTCTGTCCAGTTCTCTTTGGACAAGATTGTCACTCTCCGAACAGTGATCTATAGCATAATATTGTATATACTATATACTATAGTATACTAGTAATAGTACCAGTACTATTACTATAGCATGTATAATATAGTATATAGTAGTTACAGTACTATAGGTACTATAACATGCTTAATCCTTTGGATACTTTCCTGATGAAGGAACGCTTTGCCCCCTAGTATTCACTGAGGTTCTGAGCATACATTTAGTATTTGCTGTGATTAAATTTTCTCTTATGAAAAGTGAATATTAGTAGGCACCCATAAAGATTATGTTGGGAATGACTACTGGGAGAGACTCAGTGAAATTGTTTGGCTCAGTGAAAATGTCTCCATCTGAGCTAGTCACTTCCCTTATAATCAGTGGAAACTGTCTAGTCAATATAATTAGTGGAGTCAAAGTATTTCCCTCTTTTCAAAGTCATCATCAGAAATAGTTCTGTTGCATCGTAAGAGTGGCTTTTTTTTTCTCTTCATGAGCTCTGAAGGGACCCTAAATTATTTCAGATACTTGTGTCTGCAATAAAGAATTCCAAACTTATTAAGAGATAAACCCTGCAAAGAAGAGCAGCTTGAGTTGCTGAGAAAGCCACTCAAGGCAACTCTGACAAGATCTGTCAGTCACGGTGCCTCCTTCCCCTCGCAACCCGCTTCCTCCTTCCCCTCGCAACCCGCTTCATGGCCATCACTCTTCTGCAGTTTCCACTGCCCTTCCAAGGGTCCACCCTCCGTTTCCCTACACTCTGGGTAGGGCATGTGAGTATGTGGTGATGCTTGAGGGCGAAGGGCCTCCTTGGACAGCTCTAGAGAACCGTGCTTGATGAAGTAAACCAAACTCAGTGTGGTCTTGTCCGAGTCTATAAGAAACAGCTTCCCAACAGAAAATATGCACAGACCCAAACCTATATTTTGTTTCAGAAGTATCCAGTTGTCACTGACAGCAGAGCCTGAGTGACACCTAACACCTGTGCTATGTGGATAATGCAATGGATCTTGCATAAAGTTATTTGGGGAGGTAGGTTACTAGACAGTTTAGGCATACTATGTGGCCACTAATGTCAAAGATTCTTTCCTAAAAAGTACAGAGAATCAGTCTGATAATTTTCCTGATTTCACTATTTTTAAAATTTGACCCAGGTACTTACACACTGAATTAAAGATGCTTTTACTGCAATAGTACTGGTCTGCAGTATTATTCTGATTTGCAGAACAGAAAAACAGCTTTTATTCTTAGATATTTTTTGAACTTCTTCTCTTTTTTGTAAGGCAGCAATTCATCCGATGTTTAATGGAAGATATGGGTAAGTAAGTAATAGAATAAACAACTAAACAGTAGACAAGACAAACATGGTGTCTGGGGATGAATAAAGCTGCTAAATGGTGCAACAAAGCATAGATTAACCTTCCTGAGAGGAAAGTTTGTTTGCTGTTCTGTAGCAAAAAATCCCTTTGTGAGAGTCCTAGTCTTGAAAAAGAGTATCTTTTTTTTTTTTTTTTTTTTTCCATCTCCTTCTGGATAAAAAGGCCAGAACACAGCATTATATTCCAACACTTATTTCTAACTTCTTGCTCTCTCAAGCATTTACAACCACTTATAAACTATAAGCCCTCTTTACGTACCATCAGCGAATGGCATGGTACCTTCTCCTATCTTAGGATGTGGCACATGCTCACTATAAAAGGCAACTAAGGCAAATTTCTGCTTTATTACAGTATGAATGCTTTAATCGAACTCATTTCCTGATTGCATCCACAAATGATTTGCAGAATTCTTATTATATCTGCGGATGGATCAGATACATAGGGTCTTATGAGAAAATATGACTAACATCACTAAGACGTCAGACACATTGGCAGTAAGCTATTGATACAAATGAATTCTATTACTCTTGTTCTATCTACAGACAAGCTTGTGATTATTTTTAAAAATGAAATATTCATAAGAAAAGTCATTTTATACACAGGAATAACATTTGGTCCACAGACAAAAAAAAAGATTGCTCAAATGGTCAAAAATTCAAGCTGCGTTTCTAGATTTCGTTGAACATGTAACTCAGACTGCAGTGCCTACCAAGAACACAGGCAGTTCCTGAATTTAGAGAAAAATCAAGTGCCTTGAAGTCACTTTTTGCTCCTTCTGTGCTGGTTCTAGCACAACAGAGCTGCTATTGAGAGTCTGGTTCCTAATTTAGATTTTCGCAAATAGATGTAATTATACTGATAAAGGGAGCATCCATTGTCATCTACTCCTATCATTTAAGTTCATTTGGACCTATTAGGCCCTGCTGTACACTGAGGATAAAGTCACACTACATCAGCCACCGAAGATTTCAGTGGTTTCACGGGGAGCAGGGAGAGCCTAATTACTTCTGTTGCTCCTCTGGGAGAGCAGGGCATCCAGAAGTCCTCGCCAGCTGCAGCGGCTTTTTGTAAGAACAGGATGATAACACAACACAGTGAACACATGGTACGGTGGTACAGAGCGTGTTTCTATACTTACCGCCTTCAGAGAAAGATATCTCTGTTTAACATTTTCCACATCACTATGTAAATATTAGCTGCTGCCATCAGCTTTGTGATATTAGCTCATAATATTAGGAACAGCTGCTACTGCATACATGGAAATGATAATTTTAAATTATTTTAATGTGTGCACTTTATTGTCATGTTTTCAGAAAAGTTAAGAAATTATACAAATCAGGAGACATAAGGTTGCAATGAATAAACAAAGATAACTGCGTAAGATTTTGAGCCCAAAACTGAAATCACAATTGTTACCCTCCCCACAGAAAGCTAGAAAAACTGCAAGTTGTGAGGAAAAAAACAATCTTCGAGTGAATTTATGTTGTGTTTTCCCAATACACACACTTACTGTCTCCCAAAATGGCTTAATAGTTTCTTAATAGTTTCTACATTGAAAAGTATGAGACCACACATAGGAAATATTAGAAAAAAAGAAATTTGGGGCATTTTTAGAACATAATGAATGTAGGAAGATAAATGCTATGAGGAAAACCCTGCTCCAGCTTATAAAACCATTTATGTCTGATTCAATTTGTATTGGCTGCTGTGTGAATTGTAACAATAGTAACAATATCATTAATGATGTTAGAACCAAATTCTAAGGTTTGTAATAACAGATATAATAAGAGCACAGAACTTGCTATCTTTTTATTAAGTAGTTTGGTGAAAAGCTTAGATCTCACGCAACACCTGTTAAAATGAGAAGCATATCATTCATATGGTATGTAATTAAGGCACTTTCTCTTTATGAGAGCTCCACAGCAAGTTTTATCTAATACTAATTTTAAAAATCTGTCATCACATATCCTGTTTCTCAAGGGCTTCATTCTAGACCCATAAAGAGGAACCAAAAGAGAGGAACAAGAATATTAGCACCATCCCTTAGACCAAACTTCAGATCCCACTAGCTAGTTCTAAAGTTAGCCTGTGATAATGTGTTTCAAAGGAAAGTTTGAAAACCTCTAGGTGAGCAAACTGAAGGTTAATCTGCTGCCACACAAGCTTGTCAATATTAAATAATTGTAAGTGGGCTTCAAGACTTAAATACAGAATTAATAACACTTATGTTTAATTTTAGTTAGTTAGTGTGCAAGGATAATGGGATATTCTTCCTATCCACAAACCAGCCAAATATCTTCTGGAATCTTGTTGACTCCTAGTCTTATTTTCTTCCTCAGTCATAATTTCTAGTTTAAATACACATCGTAAATGTAAAAGATTCTTAACATTTTTAAAAGGATAGAGCCTTCCTTGAATTTTCTTGGCTCCTATGTTCAACAAACACCAGCGTCACCTACATATGTATTGCCACTGCTTATTAATCTCTCTAACTGCTACCTTCCTCTCCTCTGTTTATTGGATTAGTAATTCATTAACATCCCTTGGATACTTGCTGGAGTAGGCTCCTGCTTCTAGACACACTTTAAACAATAGATAATTCTGTATTGCAAGACTATTATTTTTATGCGTGAACTGCTTTATAAGCTATTTAAAATCTCAGTCACCTACTTTGACAGCACAACATGGAACCTGTTTCTGGTACGTCGGCTATGCTCTCACAGCATAACTAACTTTCAAAGGAGGTAAGATAATGGCCGTGTTATTCATTATCATCTGATAATTACTGGGTAATTACATACTTTGAATGATTTCCTTACAATGACACATTAGAAAATGTTTTCCTTATAACGACATATTAGAAAATATTGATTTCCGTTTTCCTCAA
This sequence comes from Crypturellus undulatus, assembly GCA_013389825.1. Lineage (NCBI taxonomy): Eukaryota > Metazoa > Chordata > Aves > Tinamiformes > Tinamidae > Crypturellus > Crypturellus undulatus. Next base: position 147,034 of record VWPW01014699.1, read on the forward strand.
TGTGCAGAGACAACAGTATGAAAAGGTTTTGTTTTTCATTACCTAAACAACGGATGACATATTTTATACAAATCAGAAGACAACTAAAATGACGATAAATAAACATCTGAGAGACATTTGGAACAGTACTGAGTTTTTCTCTCTGAAACAAAATACTTTTTTTTGAGCTGTAGACTTGCCAGAGCTATAGTTTCCTTCTTGTTGTCCTTGGTTAAAGATGAGGACCTTTGCTGTTATCATAGCTTCTCTTCATATTGACCAATTCTGAAATGCTCGCAACTGCACAAGCTTCAGTATGATAATGGAAGACCCTTCACCAGGTTAAACCATCAGGGTGAGTCAATGAAAGAACTGAAATGTGTTTAGCTTGAATCTCTTTTTTACACTAACCCTCATGGGACTCAATATATCAGAGTTATACGGCTGCCTAATGCTGGTTACTGCTGATTCCCTTTGTTTCATGAAAGAACATACAGTTACAGCACTGTCTCCAGAGATTCTGCATCAGGTTTCTATTTCAGAGCAAGACTGTTCGGTGAATCCCCCAGTAAATGCAGTTAAAAAAAAAAAAAAAGTAAAAATGCTATTTGTTCTGCATTTATTTTCAGTTAAGCCCTAATCCAAAGTGATATTTTAGACTCTCACTAGTCCCATCAGAGGTTAAGGCAAGAAGGCAAGAACAGCTACAACAAGGCTTCCATCTTGCAAGGAATATAAACCACAAATAGGAAAGCTGATTATTGTCTTCAGTGGATACCAAGAGGCAGCTTTAAATGCAGAAAGAATGTGATTACAAATTTTCTTGACAATGAAGAATATACATGTCCTTATTACAGCAAAAACAGTTAATCCTCAAAAAAAATTCTTTATACTTTTTTTTATTTCTGTCTGGATTTTATTCCCACCATGTCTATATATCAAGCAGATTATTTCAAAGCAAGATTTAGTGAGTTCAGAGAGAGAGAAGATAAGGAAACTGATGAAACTGCAGTCTAAAGAGCCTCATAAATAGTTCTCTCTAGCCACCTAGTATGCACACTGAACAGAAGCAGTGAAACACGACCTGGCCTCTGGGAGACTTTTTGCTCACTAGAACCTACTCAGAGAAGAAGGAAGAGGTCAAGGGAGGCTTCCTTTACTGTTAGTACCACGTAGGCCTAATAGTAACATGATGTGATTAAGAGTAAAGTTACTTTATAGTAAAATTAAATTGCTAAAGAAAATCTCTGCTTTATATTTATCTAACATTTGCTTGTCAGATGAAATGTCATATTTTGTATTTTATCCCCTGCTCCTCACTTGTAATTATCTGGTCTCTAATTCTTGTATATTGAATTATGATTATGATAATACATTCCAATAGAAATACCTGAACGAATAACAGAGTCAAATAGCAATAATATCAATACTAGTTAAATGCTACAATCTATTTCCAAGAATCATTACTTCTACATGTCTTGTAATTTGGGACCAGTATAATTTTATCATATTTACATTTGATTGATTTGTATTAAATGAAGGCTAAAGGAAGACCTTCCAAGGAAAGAGTTAAGTGTGCGTTCCAAACTGGAGCTGTGCAAGAACACTTCTTAAAGATGTTAACAGTGGTGTCTAAAAGCATGTATCTATCTCCAAAATATGTCTTTTGGATTAATTAGCTAAAGGAAGATAGTTTTGCTACTGTTTGCACTGTTATTCATAATTTAATCCCTTAAAAAAGTTTTCTGACAAGCAGATTAGAAGCAGTAGTCAATTTTCCTTATATTCACAAATGACAGAGATCAATATAACTCCCCCCCTTTTTTTTTGACAGACCTACAAAATCATTTGAAATGAGGCAAAGTATTGCTAGTATAGTCATGAAGAAAAATATAAAAGTCACTGTTTTTAAGCACTGATGTAGAGTGTAACACTCCCTCTAATAAAATAAATAAAAATAAAATTAAATCGAAGAGGAGGAGAAAACTCCTAATCTCCCTGATGCTACCCTTTCCGTTCTTTATGTCTTTTGTCATTGCATAGACCAGTGTGTAGTAAAGGCAGTCCTATATTTTCACAAAATTAAAAGAATGTCTGAAACAGACGATCAAAAGAGGAAGTGCTGGAACAAATTGTAAAATTAAATGCTGACTAGTCACTAGGACTGGAAAATCTTAAATTAAGAGTTCTAAAGAAATTTAAGAATGAAATAGATGAGCTGCTGGCAAGAATATAAAATCTCACAAACTCCACTACTGTATGTAATATATGGAATTCAACAAATATTTTGCTCAGCTTTAATATAGCTACTACTGTTATAGTATTTGGCACTTACTATTTTCACAATCTAGCTTCAGTTCCAGAGTGTGAAATGGCAATATTTACTTTAAAATGTCTAAGGGAATTAAATATATATATATATACATAAATATATATATATACACAGATGACTATAGTGACTTCTATGAGTAAGGAAAAAGTCCTGTGCTTCACTGACCTATTAGAATTTTTGAGCATGTCAACAATTTCAGTGATGAAGGAGAAACAATTAATGTCATTTACTAGGTCATTCTTTCTCATAGCTTTTGACAAATTCTCTCAAAAGGTACTGTTAAAGAAATGAAGCTGAAAAGTACTGCCAAGGATCAAAATTGGCTAACACAGTACTAAACCTTTACAAATAAATGATCACTTTCAAAATGACAATTGATACTGGTGTCTGTGAGCCAAATGAATGGCTTGCACTATATTTATAAAGATCTGGAAAACAGGATGGATAATAAAAAGACTAAATGCATACAATCTACCATATTTCACGTAGCTTAAAATGAAATTCATGTAGTTTCCAAGTATTAGCGGAATATTTCTTCAACTTCCTCTTCCTCACTTTTTCCTCCCTTGAATCATCTTCTCAAAGACATTAGTCAAGGTGCGAGGTGGAACATGCCAGAGTCCTGCCATGGTCTGATATAATCCATTACTTTGTTTTATTTCTTGACAGAACTTAATCCAGCATGAAACTAATCCAAATAAATAAAATGCCATATAAGAAACCTAGGGGCCAATCCAAAACTCTTGGAGAGCAAAGGACGGTAAAAACATGCTAAATCAAATATTTTTGCCAGATTACTAGGTAAGGGCTCATGTACCACAGGAAAAGTCACACATATGATAACTTCTTTCTGTTTGCTTGTTACATCTACTTGCTAAGCCTATTCTTGATTTAAACTTGATGTTACAGACCCATGTATAACAGGAAACTCTTTTTTTTCATGCAGCTTTGCCTGGGCACAGAGCTGTCAGGATTAAAGTTTAGTCTGTAAATTCTCTATAGCAGTCTGTCTCTTACCATAGGTTTATAAAGTAACCAGAACAACATAAATTATTGCAGCATATGCACAATTTGCATACCGGAAAATATACATTTTAATTGTAATCTAGAAAATAAAGCTTCTATTAATCACTTTCATTAACTTTTCATATAGCAGTATCCTCTTTTTTTCCTTTTCACTCTGCTGTTGTAAAGCTGACAGTACAATAGTTGACAGCTTTGGCAAAAGAGATAAAATTCAAGGGCTAGTACTGGATCTACATTTCTGCTCCTGGAGCTGAATTGCACAGTTGCCACAAATTCAGTATCAAATAGAGCATTTTCAAGACTGTACAAACTGTTTTACAGTAACTGCTGTGATATACTTTGCCAGACCTAGGAATTTGGGAAGGTTTTTGTTTTATTTGTTTTGTTTGTTTGTTTGGGTTTTGTTTTGTTTTGGCTTAGTGATCTTTTAAACTCCAAGCTCAGAATTTATTAAAATCCATGTACACTGCAAACAAATTCGCATTTTGAACTGACCCTGTGAATTACTCATAATAAGATTTCCAGATTCAGGTTACACTAATATATGTATCTCTCTGACACTCCCTTAGCTCACAGAAGTGGGCCAAAGATATTAACTGTTCTTTGTGATGGGCAAAGCAAGCCAGATGAAACTTTGTTACTCTGCAGTGTCAGCGTGCTTTGGCTCTTATTTTTCTCCCCAAGCGACATACCTTTTCCACTTTTCCCACACTTCATAACAAAGAGTGGAAATTATCGTATTTCTTAAGATGTTCTTATAGAACATCCCAAAGCATAGAACAAAGGTTGTATCCAAATACTGGATCCACCAAGCAGCTTGGACATCTATCTTCTATTTAGCTAAGCCCAATTTATAACACTGAAACTGATGCTCGACTTTTCCATGACCATAGAAATGCTGCCAGAGTATCACACAGCTTACACCACATGCTTAAACCTACACAGCAGCAGGGTTGCCCACGGGGAGAGGTGTTCAGTATCCTAATCACCATGCTTGGTATCATCACTCTTTTGTTGTCTCACTTAATCCTTAAGTAGCTAATTCAAGAAGAAATAGATTCAACTGCACTCTGCCCACCCCTCTGAAATGCTCTCTAAAGGAATTCTTAATGTATTCTCCTGGAAGATTAGATGTCTGAATTAAAACTCCTACTCAGAAAGAGAGTGTGAATCTTATATTTTTCTATAACTCCATGCATTCCTCCTTTGTTTCAATTTCCTGCCTACCACTAGTAAATGGTTTACCTCTGTGAATTTTAAGCAAAGCCCTGGGAGATAGAAAGCTTAAGATCCACAGTATCTCCTGAAGCCCTTCAGTATTTATTTCCCAGGTCAGTGCCTTTGGTACTCTAGTCTGAGGTCCCCAACTCTTAATACCTTAATTTACAACAGGAGAGTAGAGTTGCTTAACTCTGTTAGCAAGTCTATTAAAGGACGCAGTCAGGTGCAGGTGAGGTGATTATGCTAAATCTACAGAGTTATGCTTGCTACTTGCTCCCATGGCACCAGCTGGACCACAGGAGCTAAAAATGCTCCTGAGTCTAGGTAGCACAAATATACCCTGCAGTGCTGAGCTTGGTCATACATACACCACCAACTCCTATCACCTTTCTCCTTTAGCTTCCCATTTCATCAGCATCATATTTTTCCCTGTAATTTAGGAGCAATTTTGAAAAGTTCTCTTGACTTTGCCTGCATTTTATTTAACTGTCATTGATAGGAAATGTGAGTGACTGGATTGTCAGGAAATGTAAACTGTTAAAATTGCTCTGAAGCCAGGAAAAATCTTTCAGTTTTCACCTGCAGGGGAAGCAACTCCTGATCGGTCAGCCACTCCATTGCCCATGAGTATACAGGGTAAGGTAATTATGCATTTTGTGCCTAATGGCTCAGTGCTATTTATAACAAGGTTCTTCAGGAAGGAAAAAAAAATCCATTTTTCATAGGTCTGGGAAGCTCTGCTCAGTGTTGAACTGGGAAAGCCCATTTCATTTTCACTCGTTGACCCAATTTATATATTTTACAAATCCTTCTTAATTTAAATTTTGTTCAGCCTAACAAAGGAAATTTTATTAATTTGCCTTTTTCTTTAGCTGCATGCTCATCTGCTTTTCTTTTTTTGTATTTCATTTTTCACATGTGTCTTAACATTTCTCTGAAAGGATGCTTCAGGTGCTAGAATAAATTCACAGGAGGACTGAGGGTCTCAGTTCAAATCTATATTAAATAGACCCTTTTTTGTATGATTTAGTTTAGACAGAAAATTAAATATCACAATGCAACAGGCCTTCAGAATGCAGAGATTCCACAACTGGAGGTGGTGAAGACTATGGAGGAATTCTCTATAGAGAGGGTGAATTAACCCTTTCCTTGTACTCACAGAGATGTTCAGATGGAGCCCTTAATAGATACAAAAGCCTCCTTTTTTATTCCTTGTAATGTTACCAGAGCACACACCATATGCTGGGGGACGAGAAGCAGGAATGACAGGTGAGTAAAATGAACACGGATGTTGGTTTGTATAGTGGGGACAAAGGTGCGGATGCCTGAAGCATCCGAGGCAGACTGGATATGTTAAAGACAGTATAGGAGAAAAATACAGACACATTAAAGGAGGACTGTAAAGAAATGGAGCATTGAAAAACGAGTGGAGCAGGAGTAGGGTGAATGTCCCAACTCTCATATTTTACTGCAGCCCTGCAAATTCTCGCTGAGGCAATAGATGAAAACAGTTGGTGTTTTCCATTCCCCAACAATGAATTCTTCACCCCCTGCTCCTAAGGGATGGCACCCTACTGGTGTAGGAGATGTAATTTTCACCAACAGAGGTAAATTGGTCCCTGCAGCATGTCCTTTATATGCTATATATGATTTACTTAGGTTTTATTAACTAGAATAGCAGTTATTACAGCTTGATAATGTTCACTACCAAAAACAGAACGTCTCACAGCAGTGGAGCAGTTGAAATACAGATCTACAATCATTTCATCTCTTAAGCTTTTACTCTATGGTTAATATCTGGACCAGAGAGACTATTTTTCTACAATCTGGAGAAATGTGGATGGACCCAGCAGTCTAATTACAATGGTGTGTGAAGCAACAAAATGGGTACCTTTTTCCTGTGATTTCTAGGCTGCAGGTGGCATTGTACATTTCCAAAGACAACAAGGAATTGATATTTTTTGCACAAAGTTCATTTCTATTCCAATCTGTGCCACCCTAACTCCACACACACAGTTTTAATTGGCTTTCCATCTGCAGAATATAGACTTTTCTTCTCACCCTGCCAAGCCTGGACTTTGAACAACCTCCTTCATTAACGTCAGTTGCCATTCAGGGCTACAGGTGACACTGATTAATTGTCTAATTAGTTTAATTATAAGGAGGGAAAGATGTGCAAAGCAGTAAATGAATCCGGAATGTTTAATGTACAGTAGTCATTTAACCAAATAAGAACTTAAAGAGTTTTTCAAATCAATTAGAGCAGAGAATGTGGTGGTGGGGGGGTTATGTTGCTGTTGAGTTTTTTCCCCCGTTATTGCTCTTGACTCAGAAACTACAAGATGTTACCAAAAATCGCTGAAGCCACTTCTTTAGAAGAGTTTTGGTAAAATCTTTTTTATTTTTTTTTTTGCTAAAAAATATGAGCATTGTTCACTGTGAAAAATCTCGCCACACCAAAACAAGGAGTACTTTTCAAATTTATTGTAACATTAAAAGCTGTCATGGAGATGGTTATTTTGGTGCCTGTCAATTTTTTTTCTCTGAATTCCAGTGATCTTATGTTCTTTAAACGATGTTGATGTTCCTTTAGCAACACTGCAGGAAATACAGAATCTACGATTTTCTCTATTTTGTTGATAATTATAAACAGGAGGTAGTCAGAGCCAAGATACTTGTTTGTGTCTTCTGCTAGACATTTTTTAAACTTTGATGGAAAAAGCAAAGCTATTATCCATGGTAAGAAAATGCCACCTAAGACAAATCTAAAATTCTTCCAATTAACTCAAGTAATTAGAAATTGGAAAATCTCCAACGAACTTCTCATACTCAGTCTAAGCTGAAAAAATGAGCACAGAAGCCAGTGGTGCTCAAAAGGGTGTAAAGAAACAGAACAGACATTGCGCAATGAAGATGAGCCCATACAGATGTGTACCTGGCACTACTGCTAACTAGAGAAGAGAGTTCTGCATGGCCCCATATGGCACTGTAATAACTCCAGGACCATATGTTTACACTGCTAAATACTCAACACATCACGTTTTTAAAGCGACACGCTGTGCACAACACCAGGGTTCAGCTTTGTGAAACTTACGCATATCACGCAGCCCAGTGGTGAGGGCAGGATAGTAATCCCAGGGGCAGTGCCACATGCAGGGATTTGTGTGGGACAGACTTCGGGTAGCTGCTGTGATGTGAGTATGGACAAGGAGTTAAAAGGGCAACTCAGCTCCCTTGAGCTCAGGACCAAAGGGTGATTTCACACTCATCTCACAAAAATCCACTTCTCCCCAAAATGTAGCCAGGGGGCCCTATAGGATTTACTCACCTGGTCTACCTGTTGAGTCAAGAACAAAACCCTAAACAAGCACAGCTACCCTGCCTTGGGGTCAGAAAAAGGAATTATTTCCCATTGAGGCATCCTGCTTATCCTGCTTTTACCCGGTGTGAATCCGTATGAGAACTTCCCTAGGTGAGTCTGAAGCTCACAGCCAGCCTGTGGTAGTAACAAAAAGCCAGGCTCTCACCCATTGACTTCAATGGCATTGGCTCAAAATCTGCAAGTTTTAATTCTACTGTTGGTGTGGCTCTGTAGAGCTCAGCACTGCCCAGTGCAAAATGTCCCTCCCCCTGAAACTTTGGAAACTCAACATGTTCAGCACTTCCAAGTATATCTTATTAAAAGAGTTATATACTGCCCAGCTGCTGAGGTGGTAACTACAAAATATATGGTCTGTACTTAGAATCAGCACAGTCAGAAATTATTTAACAGGAATTGTCTGAAATTGTTTGAATATATTAAGTTTGCCTTTGAATGAATACAGTGGCTAGGGAATTAACCTGGGGGGAGAATGGTTTGTCTTTCAAATGTCTCACCCTGAAATTGTCTATTTCATTTAAAAGTATTTAAATTTCATGTAAAATCATGTAATGAATATAGAATATACATTAAAAAAGTAAAAGTAAGATATAAAAACAAATATACAAGAGAAATGAGAAGATTCAATGCTCTTTCCATAATCTTGTATTGTTTTTTATGTAGTATTTGTATTATATCTTGTATTGGTTTTCTATCCACATTTTCAGATTTAAAAATCAAAAGAATATATTCCAGTATTGTTGTTTATTTTATTTCTTCATTTTCACACAGAACATTTAAATGTGTTTGTTTCTGGAAAAATGTTCAAAACATTATCTGATTCTCTTTGCAAACATAGGGGTGTTCTATCAGGTTCAAAATAGCCATGGTAGGATCATATTTTAATCATAATTATAACTATTCACACGGAATATTTTTATGCCAAGAAAATAAACTTTTCTTGCGAAGATCCATAGGCACTTTAGATATCCTAAAATATGAATATTTGATAAGAAGGTTTATCTTAAAAATTCAATCTTACATATAAATTGAGGGCATTTGTTGGACGTCTAGGTTCTCAATAAACAGGTATCGAAGAACAGAACTCAAAAAATCACTTGTGATTTTGGTGCTTTAAGAAAGTGCACACTTAAACCCGCATGATATTCTGCTTGTCAATCACCTTGATCTAGACTAAAAAGAAGAGCTTTTTGAGTATAAATAGATTTCAGCCTTCTTTAGAAGCTAGGCTCCCCTGTTCTTCAGTATAAAGATTTGGGCAGTGCTTACCTATTTTTTTTTTTTTAAATGTGAATGTTGGGAGTGGGCATGGTAGTAAACTTGTCCCTCCTATATCATGACCTGTTTAATACACTATTCTTCCTCCTCATTCAGAAGAGGATGAATCATACCTTTCTGAAAGACACTCTTCCTCTGAGCTGTAGACCAGGTTTGGGGCAGATCCTTTTAATTACTGCACTGGAAATTATGTCCAAGTGCGGTAAGAAATACAAAAATCACCAAGCTGGTGGGAAGATGTAAGGCAGATGTGTCTTCTGCATAGTGATCACACAGGGGAAAGGATGAATTCGGATTATTTGAACCCGAATTTCGAATGTTGTTTTTCCAGGTGATGTTCCAGGATCTTGGTCAGCAGTGATGTAAAGCACAGTGAAGATATGCAGAAGAATGACAAGGCTATTCCACTCATTAGCTAAATTTTAGGTTATGAAACTGCACAAAATAAAATCAAGCATTAATAGGTCAAGCCAGAGCTTCCTGGCAATATAGTGCCTCTCTGAGGCCAGCAGTGTAAATGACCAGCACCTATTCCATAGTTATTTGCATAGATTAAAATAATTTAAATACTAAAATGTGTAGTCTGAGAGGCCAAGTAGATTGCATTTGTGTATTTACAAATATTGTGTATATATGCATATATATACACACAGATGAACAGATGAACATACATATATGTTTGGAAGTAAATTCAAAATAGGTCACACATTCTGACATCAGCAGTTTTATGTGGAGCAAAAATTGGTTTTCATGTTTTAAAAGAACTTCCATTAAATTAGGTTTTATGGAACCCATTGCAAGATTTAAAATAGTTAATAAAGCAGTACATTTTAAATTTCTGTTTTGCATACTTAAACAATTTTTGAAAACAACTCATTGACAAGTGATCCTATGTGCCATTTCTGAACCTTTTTATACTGTGTTTTAATCCTAAATATAAGAAAAAAATACAGAATATAGTGTACTAGAAGCTAAGGGAAATTTTCTAAGTTCTAATGTGTCTATAGATGGACATTGTCTGATGGCCCGTTGCTAGTCCAGTCATAGAAATAAGAAGACTCTAATTTGGTGTCCCAACAAAATGCATCCTATAGAAAAAACAAATATACATAATATATATATATATAAATATATATATACATATACTTAAAGTGGAGAGGAGTGATCCCATACCATGTGTCAATCCTTTCTGACCATTCTCATGCCGTCTCCAGAGACAAGGCAGAATTGCCTCAGGGAAGAAAAAGCAGTATAAAATAGCTAGACTTAATGAGGAGAGAAGGTGACATAAGCCATAAACGAAAATGAAATTATGTAAGTGTTGTACAGATCGTGTAGTAACTGAGACAATACCACTATTTAATGGCAGCGCTCAAATAATGTAGCCGCAGTGCTCAAACTGTCCCTCCAGAAATGTTCATTCAACACAATTTCCCCGAACTGAATAATTAGAAAAGATGCAATGACAGCAAAGTGGTGTGGGTTCATCTTTCACCTTTCAATGCTTGCATCTTGGAGACCAAGATCAGGAAGACAGGAAGTTTTAAGATACACAAACCCAATAACTGAAAACCTGAAAAAATGCAGCAGCAATCATTTTTCCTTCCTGAATCTCTGGCCATCTAGAAGTAAAATGTACCTTCCGTTCCAGGCTGGGTTTTGCAGAAAAGGAAAAAGAAAATCACGAGTCGCTATAGCTTTTCACACAGCCTAAAGCTCCCTGTTCTCTGTCCCTTACACCAACCTCGCTCTACATGGCTCAATATTTTTACTAGTGACCAATGCAGCAAATAAAAAGATACTCCTGTAGTGGTGCCTATAAGTTTTGAAGGGAGACATGGTAAATATTTACCAGGCAAAATCACTTTGAGTTAAACTGCTTGGCAATATGTCCAGTTAGCAGTAACTGCCCCCGAAGTAACGAAAAAAATTGATAGTCAAGGTAAAGACCTTGCAAAAAAAGAAAACAAACAATGAAAATACCAGAATCCTCTAAAAAAATGTTAAAACTAGATGAAATCAGACTGAAACTGTAGCATACTCTGATTTCCAGTGTAACAACTCAAAGTAGCGTGTATAATATACCCAGCTGGTGGAAGCGCTCACAGCAGTCTCCTCTGGCCAGGGTGGTTTTCTGATAGGCTTCTCCTCAGCACGAGGAGCAAACAGATCAATTTAGTCAATAAGAGATGAAATCTCCTGTCATAAATCCACAGAGGAACTTCGCTGTGTGCAGCTAAGAACATGCAAATTAAAAATAGCACTTATGGCTCATTAAAAATCACTTATACTGTGAGCCTGAATGTAGCCCAACACGCTCTGACTTCTTAGCCATTTAAAACGGACTGAACTTGTTCTCAGCCTTCTTCCTTGCAATGTTTTGCAAAGTGTGGTAAGGAGCAGGAGGATCAGCTTTCTATCACCTCACCTTCGAGTCCCGGCTACCCTTGCTATAAGTCAAGCTGTTGCAGGGGATGCCTTAAAGAGTAATGTCCCCACCAGTTGTCAGGGTTGTCTGCACACCATATTCGTTGTCTACACACTACACGATCAATACACACCGCTGTAGCACGGCTCCAGCTAATCCATTTAGCAGCTGCGGTATTTCTACACTATACTGCTGCAGTAATATAGAAACTTTCTCTGTTTTTAGAGATCTTCAGAGAACTATATGAATTGTAGGTAGTTAGTTATCTTTATACTTGTTGGCTGACATTTTGTTTTCACTTGTTCTTTGGGGTAATACACCTGATTAAATACAGGATGAGACCCTCAAATGCTGTAAATCAGTACTGTTAAAGTGACGTAGCTCAGGATTTCTGGCCCAAACATGGAGTCCTGAAGTCATACGTTTTCAGATGTGTTGCACTGATGTAGCCACTAACTTCAGTAAATCTATTTCTTATTTATAGCAATGTAAGGCAAGGATATTTGTATTATTTACAAAAAAATTTCTTAATGCCCATATATAAGAGAATGCTCATTTCCCATCTAGGGAAAAATTAAAATGAAAAGCAAGTGAAGAATATTTGCATGTAAGAAATATAGCTGAATACAAATACTACGTATTAAAAAAATGTTTTAATTGGTCAGTGAATTCTACTATTAACTAATTAAATAGAAAAAATGGAGAGAGGAATAAATATAGTTCAAGGGTGCATTTTTTAGTAAATATAATCTCTTTAATGTAAATAATTTGGAACCATAATGGATTTCATGCACTGTTTTTTGTTTTTTTTTTTTTTCTAGTGTGTTAATGAAGTCCTTAAATTATCACCTTCAGCTTTCCAAATAGATTTATTTAGACTGAGTCATTAATGATTCAGCACTACCTTGTTAATAGAATATTCACACATTTTAAGCAAAACAGATACAAAACAAATGTAAATGTTGCCGCATTTGAAGCTGATATTCCTCTAATGAGAAAACACCACATAGTTTTCACTTTTTTTTTTTTTTTTTTTTTTTTTTTACTTTAGTTTTTTTTTTTCTTTGCCATCCAAGCCCCCTTTTTTTCTTTTTCCCGAAGGGCCGGAAANATTAAAAAATAATAATAATAAAAAAAAAAAAAAAAAAAATTTTTTTTTTTTTTTTTTTTTTTTTTTTTTTTTTTTACAGTAGGCTATAATTGTCCTTGGCATCCAGAGCTCCCTTATTGCCATGTGCCAGAGGAGCCGAAAGAAAGCTGGCATCAGCTGAAGGAAAGCCTGGTCATGCGGCCCCACCGCTCTGAGCAAGGACACCCGGCCTCCAACACCTACTCTTGTCACAGCAAGAGAAGACCTGAAAGATCCATTAGGCTCTTCTGTTCTTATTAGTGGCACCCTCTTTTTCAGCCCAAACAATTCCTGTCCCAACCAAGATTCCTAAAGCACCTCAAAATGCTGCATTTCTAGCTCAGTCGTGGTCCCAACTTCAGTTTAAAGGTAGCCTGGTGGTCATTCCTCCTGGACCCTCACCCCAGTCTATCCCAGCTTGTGAGACACAGGGGCGTCTTCTGCCTTTTGATGAGAAATCCACTTCAGTTGTTTGCTGAACAGCAGGTTGCCACCTCCTCTGTTTGACAGGGAGAGAGACTTTAGCTCCATCCATCTTATAATAAGAAAGAGTTCATCTTTTTCTGTCTGTCAACTCTTGGGATCTAAATCATAACACAGAGGTGTTAATTCTCCTTCTAAGCCCCTCAGCTAAATATTAGGTATGAAGACACATCAAATATCATCATACCTTTGTAGATGCAGGTCTAAGAGAAGCGCTGTGTTTTTGCATATGGCTCCTATTAAGTATCTGCCGTCTGCAGCTGGCATGAGCAGAAAGGAGGAACATCAAGATTTCCAAAAATGCTGCTTAGGTATTTACATCTATCTGCCTGCATAACTCCTTTCCCATTTTTATCACCTACCCCATATGCTAGTGTGATTCTTCTCTTGTGAAAACTCCCTCTTGCTTATAAAAACAGGTTGCAAAATTACCTTGGTGAAACAGTCTGAACTTTAAACAACAATGACTTATGGGAATAAAATTTAAGTTCATTGAGAAGCTATCTCATGATCTGCTATTTTTACTTGGCCAGTGTTCTGGCCAATATATTGTAAATTAGTTTATCTGCTTGGTTTCAAACTGAATATCAGCAAATGATGCTAGAGCTGTGACTAGGAAAAACAACAACAAAAAGGGATCTGATGAGATTAAGATTTTGAATGTAAATCCAATGTATTTATTTAAGCTAAACTCAGTTTGCTGTGAGAAGTAATCAGTTTGTTGTACGTGAAAAAGAGCAAGAAAAACTCTAGGGAGGATTCTGAGAGAAGCTGTAAGTGCTGATATCTCATTCTGATTTCTTTGAAGGAAGCATTCGAATACAAATGGCAACTGACTCAGAATCAATCTTTCTAAGAATGAACAAGTAGAAATGATTATTTTTCTTAATTAAAAAAAGGCTGTGAAGCTTATTACTACCAAATAGTACAGCAGGATTAATTGATGCAAATAACCAAGAGGCAAACACACATCAGGTTAGTGACATATAAGAATATAATTTTAATTGTGATCTTCTCTTCCTGACTTAGGTTATAGAAAATGAAGATTTGATATGTTCATTTTGTGTGTATTTTCCATTTTTTTCCCATTGGCTGGTGGTGTCTATTATCTAAGTCTTCTTATTACTTCTCCAAAGAGCCTTAATCACAAACGTTTTATGCTCTTTAGTCAAAATGGGAAGATGGTATTTAAAGATGTATCTTACAAACTCATTTTCATGAACTTCCCTCAGCTCCTCCACCATTTTTTCATCTAGCTTTGAACAAAAGTTTTTTCCCACTATTTTCCTCATTTTCAAGTCTCTGTGACAGCTAATAGAGTGATAAGATAATATCCTGCTTTAACTGCTGGATTTATACCCTGTGATCTTTAGCTTGAGATCAGCTAAAACCAACTTGATGTGGATGCTGAACTCAGATGAAAATAGCAACAGTAAAGCCCTCTATACCATCCCCGGGATTAGGCAAACAAAAAATGGGAATGACGAAGTCCTGCTTTTATGAGCTACAGGTCACGCATTGTGATGACTCCATCACCCTGGGACAAGTCAGGACAGCACTTGTAGACGAGGAACCGAGTCCATGTTTGCCCACCTCTTCAGCGCGCGCTGTAACTGTTGCAGAAGTGCATGGCATGTTGCCTTAGCCAAGAACGTAACATAGGACATAGAGAATTTGGGTTTGCCTCAGGGTAATTTCCCTGCACTTTGTTTCCCCAAGCAGTGCTGATGTGGTTCCACCATGAGAACAGCAAGTGCACAGAAGTACTGCCCTGTGGCAGGGCAAATATCACCTTGCATCTTGGGGTACCTTTATGCTGCCATGAACAGGGCATGAACTCCAACCTCAAAGCAAGTGTTACTAGGACATTAACAGGTTTCACTCTGGAGTTGTGATGCTTTAAATGAGCATGAGTAGACAAGAAAACAAAGATGCTGGTTTAAGATTTTTGAAGCGGAGATAAGCGGAAAGCAAGAAATAACCATTGGGTAAAGAATATCTTAATCAGCTCTGCTGAAAGGATATCTGAGCTGCCAGACTCAACAGACTACTGGAAATAGCCACATAAACATCAAAGAGAGATAAGATTTGTAGTCCTACTCAATCAATATCTTGCAATTACAAGGTTTAGTCTAACTAGCTAGGCTGCCTGGATGTTAGTTATGATTTATTTTGCTTACATTTAGTTACTTTGATTTCTTTTCCAGTTTCCATTACTTGCGTCAAATAAACTCGGTTTTATTTAATCTAATTGTAATTGGTGCCTATTATTAGGCAGAACGATCACTGGCAGAATGTGCTTGAGAGAGGAAAACTGCACCTCAGGCTTGTGCAAAGGCAGGCTGCAGATGGCAGGCAGCTAGGGACAGCTTTGTGCCTATCCCCACAGCTGTGCAGTCGGGGAGCTGCCTGGGGTCGATGTCAGGGGACAGAAGAAAACCTGAGGGATCGGACGAGCAAGTAGAGGAAAAGATTTCCAGGTCGTGAAAGAAAACACTTCTTTGCCAACACTGAAACTGGCCCCACTGGTGGGCAAACTGACACAAACCACAAGTGGAAACAAGCATGCATTTGACATCATTGCATAAAAAAAAGAAACTGAATTTACTCACCTGTTTTGAGTACTCCCTCCCAAAGCTGAAATGATTCATGTGATGCTGTTGCTCTACAGTAAACTGGTCTACAGCAAACCGTTACTTAGATATTGGAGGCTTGAAAAAGAAACACAGCCCTTGATTACAGGCATTATTTCCTGTGCTTTCATGGAATAAGGGTTTTAAAAAGTGTTTTGCCTAAACACTGATTTTGCAGTATATTTCTTCTCTCATTTTACTCATTTGTTCTGGAGTGGCTTTGCAATCATTAAGAATTGCAAAGTAGGACCTTACAGAAATAGGAGCCCTTGTCCAGATTTAGGCTTCAGTGTGCTTCACTGAGCAAATGAGGCCCTGACCATATTAATTACTTTCACTGAGAAGCTCAACATGCTACAAGTGTCTCTGTAATTATTCAGTATGCTGAGTGTTATCGTAGCAGCCATGTGGATCCATTATCATTTCGCTCCTCTAAATGCTGCTGATCTAACCATTAGCATAGCTGCAACTCATGCTCCCAAGGAATAAGAGAAATAATAGAGTTTAATTCCTCGTCTCTTTTTCAATTTTTCATGCTCCTTATCCATAGGCTGTTTCTCTCATAACCATTTACTAGCTGCTGCGTGAGTCTCCATGCCTAAGTTAATTCTTATGGTTTGTACATGATATGTATAAAAAGTTAAAACCCTGTATATAGGGAAAAGACAGCCAAATTACTTTGCAAATATCACTTCTGTGCAAAAAGATATTCTCCATTTGTGAATCATCTGTAATATAGTCCTAATGTTCAGTGATTCATAGAGATTCCAGAGATCAGCAAAGAAACAAACTCAAAGGAAAACAAGGTGGGGGAAAAAAGCTTGGACAGAAATACTTAGTCTATCCATAGCTTGTTCATTTTGCTTCTTCCTTGTCCATAATACTTGATTAGCCCCCAGATTTAGAGGATATGGTCTCAGTTACTGACAGCTGCAATTACTGACATTTCTCAACCAGGAGATTAATGATTTGCAAAAGATAAATACGCCTTTGCATGCTATGGTCAGCCTTGTTAGCGGTACCTAAGCATAGCGGTACCTAAGCAAAAGTCAGCCATCCCAGGAATATTAAATCAAACCCAGAAATCCATCCATCTAAATGTTTCAAAAAAGTGAGCAACAATCAAACATCAAAGTTGAAGTGCCTGATGTGTTCGCAAGCACGGCTCTGCAGTATTCAAGCAATACTGTTCAGAACCAATGGCTCTGTGAAACATCATTACGTAGCTGCATTTTTAATGTGAATGTTATGCTTGATTCTTTTATTTCTATGTTTCAATTAATACTACTAGTTACTTTAAGAACTAATTTAAAAGGACTCCCGCCCAGCTGCATCATTATGCAAACACCAAAGACACAAATGTCAAACCAGTTTGTTCTAAAGTTAAATTGCCTACATATATTTTTCATTAACTCCCTTTTATCACTCACTATTAAGAGACACAACTATAAAAAGAAGCAAAACTAAAAATTCCTGATGGTCCACCTTTCCACTTGATTTTGCAGCTCCAGGGCCAAATTTTCCGATGGCGCAAACACACACAAATCAAATGGCTTTGATGATTACTGTCAAACTAAAATACTAAAATATCCAACTCCAGCAGTTAAAGTATCACATTGCACAAAAATAAAAAGTCACTCATAAAAAACTGCAAGTAGAATTGATCTTTTCATTGAAATTCAAATTTTTATCTGTGAGGTCCAATGAGGCTATATATAATGATATATGTGTATATATATATATATACACACACACACAGAGAAAAAGAGAGAAAATATTGGTGCCATAATATAACTTCTATTTGCACTTGCATTTTCCCCTTATTTTGTTGAAATTGACTTGTTTTCTCAAGGCAAAAAGTCTTCCAAAATATACCTTTACTAAAAACAAAAATTATTTTAGGAATGAAAATTAAAGAGAATTAATATGCACCTGAGAAATTAGTACTGCAAGTAAATTTATATAAAAAAAATCATTCTTGAGTGGGAATTATTATTACTTACCATTCTTCATTCTTAAGGGAGGGAGATTGTCTGTAACTAGAATTTCTTTTAAGGTAACAACAGACTTTAAGGAGCCTCACTGCAGAAAGCATTTTCTTTCACCTTTTTTTTAATGCTAAAAAAGAAACCTCAACAGAACATTCTTCTATTTGTCTCATCTGTGACTTTATCTTATAATTTATCTTATTTTATACATAGTTCCATGAGGAACCTCATAGATCAGATCTAATTCTGCCAGCACTGTGAGTACAAAAATTCCAGGTTTAATTAAAGCTCAGCTAAGCCTCCTGGCTAGAGAATACATGATGCTTAAGCCATTGCTGATTTTATTGTCTCTTTGGGAATACTGAGTTTTAAGGACAATAACTATTTCACATTAGCCCAGAATCTTCATAGCCTGTTATGCCACCACGTAAATAATGTTGTAGATATTTTATTGAAAATTTTACTACAAATACCCCCCCCAAAATACATATATAATAGAAATATAATTTCTATTTATGAATTTATAAATTTATAATTTATTCATAAATATGTGTATAAACATATATTTATATGTTTATGTAAGCACACACACACATACCAAGGATACATTTATTTATCCTATCTTTAAAGGCAATTAACTGTTCAGAGCTCGGATTTAAAGAAAAATTACAAGGAATATATAGAAGAAGTCTTTAAAAATGACCTGATTTTTTTTTCCCAGATACAGTACTTTGATTAAAGTCCGAAAATTGGGAAAAATTCTCAGAGTTTTCCTCTCCACTCCTTTGATTCAGTTCCCTGATTCCCATTAACTTCCTGAAAGCTGCATAAAACTTCTAAGATGCCTTCTAGCCCTGAAAGGTTGTAAAATATTAGACTACTACTAGTCCTATACTTCTTAATACCTATCGTAGGATCTGGGACACCAAAATTAGGGGAAAGAGAGATTTTATTGCTCAGAGAAAGTTAAAATGATGATTCTCAGAGAACCCTGCAGTTGTTTAGTGTGTTTGGGAATGGCCAGGTCTGTAGCACAAAGAGCAGTCCACTGACCTGAGAGTGGAGAAGTGTTTTCTTACGTTCAGATGAAATTTCCTGTGTACCAGTTTGTGCTCCTTGTCCTGTCACTGGACACCACTGAGAAATATTCCCATTAAGTTTCTCCCTGAGCCTCAATTTCCTGCTCATTGGAATAGACAATTCTTTAATTTTGAGGAGGTGATTCTTGAAAATCAGACAGCTGTTCTGGACCCCTGGAACAGGTTAACCAGAGAGGTTGTGGAGTCTCCATCTTTGGACACATTCAAATCCCAACTGGACATGACATAGAGTAACATGCTCCAGTTGACCGTGTGATGAGCAGGGAGGTTGGACTGGATCATCTTCAGCCTGAACTATAGGTGATACTTTGGAGTTGCTAAACCCTCTGCACAGATAATGGGGATGTTCTGGAGGCTCTCTGTGTTTAGCATCCGTTATCTACGCCTAGCAAAACCATCTAGGCTCATTCAATCCCATATTTACTGAAAATCTTTTTCATTCAGACCTGGACTCTGACAGCATGGGTAATGGCAAAAAGCTACAGGCAGTAAATCCAGCCCAGCTGTTTGCAAAAGAAAACCTTGCTAGCAGTTTACATTTCAAAGGGAAGAATACCTACTTGAATAAGAGCTGTGTGAGAGTCACTTGTTTTCCTCCAGTAAGAAATGCTGCAGAGGAGGTAAGATACTTCAGGGCTGCTTAGCCCAATGGAGTGGAATCAGAAGGCTGGCAGAATGAAGTGTATTAGGCAAGAGAGTTAGCTATCTTTCTGCAGCATCCCAACCCCATAAGTATGCTATAGGGTATAACCTCAGTTTTATAGAGAGATGAGCTATATGATCTGACAGGACTTTTCCCATCACTAGCTCTCTTGATTCTTGCTTAGATAATGCACTGACTGTATGAAACTAGTCAAGCTGGTCATGCAAAAATGTCGAAAACAATGCATTTGCATTTGCAAATGCTGTCTTTGAGCTTTATTAAAAGTAAATAAATAAATATCTTAAAATATCTTTTTGAGTGAAGCTTATGTGACACCTTTGCCTCGGGTTATGTTTATTTGATAGTGGCTAAATTGCCTCCTTTCTCATTTAAGTGATACAAAAATAAGAGCAGAAATGATTATCCAATACAAAAGTAGAAGAAGCAGTGATTTAAACATGCTTCAGCACACCTCATGCCCAATTTCTATAGATGTGCAAGTGGTCTTGAACTGATGAGAAAGAACATGACTGCTACATTAATCATTTGGAGACATACACTAATTTATAAATGTTTCTCTCCCCTTCAGCTTTCTGCAGAGTACGAGTTTTGCAAATAGAATGGAAAGAGAACTAAGTGTAACGAGCAGCTACAGGAAATGTTTTTATTAAATTAATTTTAAAAGAAATATTCCTACACTCACAACTTTTCTTTTACACTTCTGTCTTTCTTTTTTTATATTTTTAAAAGAGTATTTTCAAAGGTTTTTATCATGTTGGTACTTAAGCTTCTTTCCTTTCAATGTCTTCTTGTCTGTCACCAAAATTTACAGTCTTGATGATAATTTCTGCAGTGGATCACAGAGATCATTCAGTTTCCTTATTTTTCTGATATCAGCTCAGAAATGAGGAAATAAGGATAAAGGCTACTCCTGCTTTTCACTGTTCAATGATCTTTTACTTTCAAGTAGATGGGAAATTAAAAAACTATCAGTTCATTGCACCAGCTTTATGAGTTAAGGTAGGAAAGCAGATGCTCCTCATGCATTTATACATTGCTTTAACAGCGGTCATGGTAGCTGGCATAAACTCTATGGAAGTGTCCAAGAGTCTTAGACCAGAATCACATGGTGTTGCTGTATTGATCCACCTGGAAAGCAGACTTCTAATTTAGTGGCCTGTTTTCCATCTTTGCTGAAGATGGATCCACATTACAGTGTCTCCATTGTGCCAGACTGCCTTCCTGCTGACATTGCATTCACACTGTGGAGTTTTGCTGTTTTTAATTTAATTTCTATTGATTCAGAATAGTCTCTATAAGATCACATTGTGAAATCTCATCTCAAATCCCACTAGTCAAAAAAGAAAAAAAAAAAGTCATTTGCATGATGAATTTGAAGCCTGATCCTCAGGGAATGAGGCTTGCAGTTTGGCTGTGAAAGCCTTACAGAATTGTAAAGGAAGGTGTCCTTCATTCCCAGGTACTGCCACAGGGCCGTCACAGCAGCAGAGGGCCATCTCCTGGTGATGTCAGCATCCTTGGTGACCCCAAACCTGCTGCTCTGCTCGGCGAAAGTGACCACAACATCCTGCATCTCTTTTAGTTTCACAGGAAAAGAAATTGATATGGAAGGAAGAGGGTAAACATTAAAGAAAGCTATGAATAAGGTAGAAAGAAGAGTAGCCATCGGTCAGGAAAGACAGAAATTTAGAACCTCAGAGGGAGAGAAAAAGAGGGATAGAGAGACGATGAAGACACATAAAGAGAAGGAGGTTTCAATCTTCTTTCAAGATGGCCAGAAAAATGCTGAAAGGACACTTATATGTTTTGATGAATTGTCTATATTTTTTCTTTTTTCTTCTTTATTTTTTCTTTGTCTCTTTTCTTTCCAAGAAGGCTACAGTCCATAGTGAATCCCACTATGAATTCCTTTGATCCTCTCCAGTCTTTTAAGCTGAAGAAGGATTTTTTATGTCGAAATATTTTATATCTTGCTAGGTAAGTCTGAACTTTCACTGGAGATCTAAAAGAAAATGTCAGAACATAGGGGATTCTGAGTTCAGCCACCTTGCACTGGTAGTAATAGTAGTCAAAAACTTTAATGAAATTGGTGGAGTTAGAACAGTGCAAGTAGAACCCTGCTGAAATATCCAAAGGTCCACAGCAGTTTTGAGATTAAGCAACGTTCTCAGTCCAGAGCCTTGGCCCTAAATAAATTTTGCTGACCACAGGAAAATAGCTTTTGATTTATCCTGCTGGTTCTGGTATCAATATCTGGCTCCTAAAATTAATCTGGAATATATGTCTGTAGTCTTTCTTTTTTTTTTTTTCCTCCTAGGATTCTTTCAAAGCTATCATGTTTGAACAAAAATAAAATTGCTACGTTTTTATACTACATCCAAACTACTCTCTGAAGAGTTTGTTACAGAGACAAATGTGCATTCAGTGGACTTCTTCCATTTCTTAAGTGGTGCTGCCTTGATTTTTTTTAACTAATGTATATGGAAAAAAAAGATGAATTTACTGCCACTCCTCCTCTGCCATTTTTTTAACTTTTGTTTTGCTAGATCCACCATCAAAAATAATTTAACTCAAACTAAAAGTTCCACCTGAACTGAAACCAAGATAAACACAAATAACAACAACAACAAAACAAGATTTCTGTTTCAGTCCCATAGTCCAAAATAATAATACAAAAAAAATCACTTTCCAAAATCTACATTTGTCTCCACACTAAACTGTGCTCTAGTTCTGAATGTCACCATATGGTTTCAGCAACTGCTTTGGCTCCAAAGCTTGGTGTATTACAAATTCCCCACTGGACTTGTGGCATGATTTCCCACCTAGCAATGTCATTTGGTGATTTCAAAGCCCTGCCACATACAACGTCAGTAACAGGAGGAGTGGCCTGAATCAACTCCATTCCAATGAACCTTGTGAGCTGAGCTCCAGGGGGGCTTGCTTCTCAGAAGCAGCCCCCAGCTGCTTCCAGCAGATCAAAAACTGCATCCCTTATATATATATATATCAAGCAATATAAAGATAAGTATAATAAGAAATGTTTGGGCATTTTAAGTCTAGTAGAAATACATTAAAATACATTGAATAAAGCTACTCATTCTTAAAGCAAGTGATAGACAGCATCAGGTTTTCTCATTTACATTCATTTTTACGGAAAATGTTAGCAATTTTCCTGTTCTATGGTGTTTTCATTATTAAGTCAAAGAGCCATGATTGGCTTATTACCACAGGGAAAGCCAGCATTTGTCTGTATGATTGCAGTTACACTGAGAGATGTCAAAGATGTATCAACATAATACTACCATTTACTAGTGTCCAGCTCAAACATTCACTGTATGACTGGAATTTCTTTCATCTTGTAGTTCTTGAAATTACAAGGGTGAAAATCACCAAGTAAATCAAATAAGAAGGAACAATAACTGTGAAAATCACTTTGTTGATTTAGCTATCCTTTTGCTTCAGATACTGGAAATGGGAAAATCTGTGGTGTAAGTAGATGCTGTATGAGTCTCAACTACAAGAAAGAGAAAATTACCAAAACCATTTTGGTGGGCTTTTTTAGATTATTAGATTTTTAGATTTATTTTTGTAGCTCCAAAGGAACATTAGCAGTCATTTCTGCCAATTCCATTTGTGCTTTTGGTTATGCATTGTGCTCTGGCAATTGCAATTTTTGGTATATTTTGCATTAAGTTCTTCATATTTTTAATTCATTTTTGTGGTAAATATGCTGTAAGTAATCTCCTTAACTCTTTTTCTTTTTTTCTTATTTTTTTCTTTAAATTCTGTGTTTTGCTAGTGCCTCAGAGAGAACAACAATGAAATCCAGCAATACTCCCATGATATGAACCATGATATCCCAGGACTTGTTTCCAACTAGGAACTGAGAGACGTGGTGGATGTCATTGCTAGGCCAATCTAAATCATGTTTGCAAGGTCATGGTGATCAGGAGAAGTGTCTGAGGACTGGAAGAAAGCAAATGGCACTCCAATACACAAAAAAGGCAAGAAAGAGGTCCTAGGGAACTGCAGACAAGTCAGCCTCCCTTTGATCCCTAGAAAGGTGATGGAACAGCTCATCCAGGATGTCCTCTGTAAACATGTGAAGAGTAAGGCAATCAGGAGTAGTCAGCATGGATTCACAAAGGGGAAATTGAGCTTAACCAACCTTCTGTGGTCGAATGACTGCTTGGGTAGATGAGAGTGGGGAATTTATCTGCCTTAACTTCAGTAAGGCTTTTGACACCCTCTCCCAAAACATCCTCATAAGCAAGCTCAGGAAGTGAAGGCTAGATATGGGAACAGTGGGATGGACTGGGAACGGGTTGAATGGCAGAGTTCAGAGAGTTGTAATCAATGTCACCAAGTCTAGTTAGAGGCCTGCAGTAGTGTTTCCCAGGGGACAATCCTGGGTCCAGTATTGTTCAATTTAGTTATCAGTGACCTGAATAATATGAAGTGCTTAATATAAAATGCACCAAAATATACCTCTCTGGGACAGAGAGCCTTCCAGTAAGTAAGTCTGGTGATGATACAAAACTGGGAAGAGTGGCTGATGCGTCAGAGAACTATGCTGCTGTTCAGAAGGACCTTGACAGGCTGGAGAGATGGGCAGTGAGGAACCTCATGAAGATGAACCAGGTGAAATGCAGAGTTCTGTACCCAGGGAGGAGTTATCCCATGTGCCAGTACCTGTTGGAAAGCAGCTCTGTGGAAAAGGACCTGGGGTGGAAAAAAAGTATGATCCAGCAAGGTGCCCTTGTGTCAAAGAAGGCTAATGATATCCTAGGATTCAGTAGGAAGAGCATTGCAAGCAGGTCAAGAAAAGTGATCCTCTACTCAGCCCAGGTCAGGCTGTGGAGTACTTTGCAACCCAAGAGAGGGAAATGGAGCTACTGGAGCAAGTTAAGCAAAAGGCTACCAAGATGATTGAGGAGCATCTCACATATGAGAGACTGAGAGAGTTGGGACTGGAGAAGATAGGAGGAAGATCTTATCAACAGCTATGAGTGTGTGAAAAGAGGGTGTCAAAAGAATGGGGCCGGACTCTTTTCAGCAGTGCCCAGGGATAGGGTAAGAGGCAACAGGCACAGACTGAAACACAGGAAGTTCCAACCAAACATGAGGAAGAACTTGACTGTGAGGGTGACAGAGAATGGGAACAGGTTGCCCAGAAAGTTTGCGGCATCTCCATCCATGAAGATATTCAAAAGCTGTCTGGACAGGATTCTAGTCAATGTGCACTAGGAGATGGTCCTGCTTGAACGAGAGGATTGGAGTAGATGATTTCCAGATAAACCATTCTGTACAAAGATACAGACAGTGTCACTCTCATAGAAAGCTTGGTTATTCTCAGGTGGTAGATTTTATATGTCAATTGGTAAAATCTGTGGGAGGAAAAACTAGAAAGGAAAAGTCTGTAGGAGTTCCTCTTGTCATGTCTTACATAGTAAATTCCTGGTCCCCACAGAAAATCAGGTTAGTCTTTCCAAATCAATTAATTGACTTAAATCTCCACTGGTTTGGGAGTATACACAAAAATAATGTATTTCTGTGGCTACAGGGGCCCTCTGTTCTCTATACTTCTTTTCCACCTCCCTTCTGAGGAAAGCACTATAAGCAGAATTCAATGGATCCAGTTATCAGATACTTCTCAACACATCTACAAGAAGAACACTATTCTTGCAGTGAAAATTTACTGGTAAATTTCCAGTAAGGAGATAGGTTGCTTGGCCTTTTCATTATATTTCTGGCCTGCCCTTCTCACATACTCATCTCTGAATCCAGAAAGCTCTTTCTGCTTTCTGGGTAGAAGCAGAGAGATGCAGGCCAAAGAGCCACATGTAGAGCTGTGAGCAGATCAATACCACAAGATCAGTGAAAAGCTTAAGTAAACCACTTCCAGGAAAGAAATCTTTTGGAGTCTATCACCAGTTCATGTTATTTAAAGCAAAGTTGGCTTATTCAAAAGTCTTAATTGTAAGAAAAAGTGAAAAAAGCAGTAGATGAATCAATACAAACCCTACTTTATATTCCGTGCAAAAATTGTCTTTTATTAGCCTGAGGAGTATGGAAGGAAACAGTCTTCAGCCACTAAGTAATTACTGGGACAGTTCTTGTTTACTATTTTCATTTCTCAGTTTTGCATTCAAACTCATTTTATAGCCATATAAAGTTTGATAAAATTGTATTTGGTGCTTTATCTAAATATTGATCAGCATGTTTATAGGGAAATTACTATGCCTCCAGCTTGAACAGCAAGAAGTAATAAATAAAGTATAAAAAAAACACTTTACATGGTGAGAACTCCATTTTTTAATAGTCTATAATCCGTTACTCTTCTACAATTAATTTGCCTAAATAGGTCCAATATTTTTACCATTTATCTTTGGTTCTGCTAGTGTCCAATTTCACTTATACATATTTTAGTGGATAAACAATGTAACAGTAGCAATTACTATGTATTAGTCAGATTGAAAACAAAAATGAGGCAAGTTCTGCCTAGTTAAGTGAAATTCAAATCTGATATAACTCAGAAGAACGAGACTTGATGTTTTTAGTCTATAACTAATGTCAAGATTGTCTTCATTTTGTCACTTTCTTATTTCTGTTAGTGTCTATTCCACAACTTTGCTCTTAAATTCATATTTATGTCTGAAGTTTATTGAGAAAATGAAAATATCTGATAATGAAAATGAAAATATCTGAAAATGAAAATATACAAAAATATCTGAGAACTGTTGACTTTTTGAAATGTTTTCCTTCTTCCCTAACAACAAGGTATGAAAAAAATGAGTACTACTGGAAAGACATCAGTGTTTTTTCACTGGGCATATCTGGCTTAATTAAGCACTGTATAATACTACTGCAATAGCCCTGTAGCTGAACAAGCTTCTTTCACAAATCTAGGCAGGGCCTGGGTTGGACTTTTCAATAAAACCAAATAAATTTAGCAAATACTTAATTCAGTTCAAGCACTAGTTTTCAATTTTAGTTTTTATTAGAAACTCCAAAGAATAAATGTGTGAATGAACCATCTACAATATCACTGCTTCACACAGAAGTCCCTGGAGAATTTACTGTGTAACTCTGAGGAACTATTTTCTCATTATTTTTGTGCATCCTTTAATTCTGAACCTTTACTGTAAATACATGCTACCTTTTAAGGTCAATGCTTTATTACAGAGTTCAATGAAGCAATTTGAGCTTTCTTGTGTTCCAAGGATAACCGTGTGAAGAATGTGGTGAGATCTCTACACATAAACTGCACTTTTGAAACATCTGTGATATTGACTACATAAAGTCATAAGCCAACACTATATAAAAACACCAACAGCAATGGATGGCAAGAAGCCTCTGAAAGAAGTTTCCAGATTTGTCTATGTAAAAATAAAAAATCTGCTTAGGGAGGCTGGTGCGGATTATGCTACTAACCCAACTGTAAACTATTCCAATTTACAATTTGATTACTCTTCTAGGTCTTTTCTTTCATATATAAAAATCATATCAGTTGGCTTATTTGCGCTCTACAAAGCTTCTTCTGCTTTAGTAATAGATACTATAGATAATTTAGAGAAATACTTGATATATCAGCTTGTTGTTTGTTTTCCCCATGGAGACTATTAAGCTGTTTTTCTTATCTTACCCTCTCCTCATTTCAGATATGCTGGTTATAGTGTGCAGCCAATATTCCATCTGAAAATCAGAAAGAAAGCTACCGAGCAAAACTGTAGGGTCTAACATTTGTTCTTGGATGGGACAAATCATTTAAACAGAGTTAGCATCTTCCTTGAGTCCTGATAACATTGTTATACAAGTATCAATTTTTTGAAGACTCCTAAAACTAGGAGGACCAGAGAAAATCTGGAATGACATATCGGTAGCCATTATACTCCAGTGGTGTCTAGTAATGCATGGCCTGTGCTTGGAAACACATGCAGTTCTGAGTAACATTCCTGTCTTGATACCAGGAGACAGCAGCTCTTCACTTTTCCTCTACTTTCTTACACTGGTAACTGTTAAAAATATGCAGCTTATTTCTAATATGAATTTGTCTTTTAACTACTGGTTACCATTTCTTGTGTCTTTCTTTCCCTACCAGATTGAAGAGCCCTTTGGTATGTTCTTCCACTGTAGGGACCCATAGTTTTCTTTGTGCCTCAGTCTTTTCCTTGGTTAACTAAGTAGAATGAGTTCTCTAAGGCATTTCTAATTTGTGAACTATTCTTCTGGTATGCTCCTACACATCTCCATTTTTTCAGGAAACTCAGAAAAGTATTTTCCTATGTGGGTTTAATTCAGTAAATGAGACAGGGATCATCAAACTGAAAGTTAGTATTCAGTCCTAAAGAGGTTGTGTCTCAATAGCACCTAAGAGAGAGATGCAGAAACAGTGAGGACACTTGAAGCAAGAATAGTAAGTAGTAATCTCAGCACACCTGTAGTTTAACTATTGGCAAGTTTTTTTGTAGTTATCATGGCAAAGGATAAAGACGTAGCTTCACAGACATTTACAGGGAGCTTTGCACAAATATAAATAATTATCCTCTCTAATTTTTACTTTCTTTGATGGGCATTAAAAGGTGTCTGAGTGATCTAGCTTGAGCTACCTCAGCAGTAGACAGACAGTAGTATACTGAAGCAAACATACCCAGTTTCTTCATTCAGCTAATTAGCCAAGCTGAAGTATCCCATACTATTTTCAGCATTTTACAAAGTTATTTGGAGGGAGCTGAGCTGCCTCTCTCTGTGGTACTGCCCTGGTGCTTTGTGGACATTCCCTAAACGCCTGTAGGTTATGGATAGTGAAATGTGGTAGGACCGTTTTTATTTATTTCCCTCTGCATCCAAAGTTTCTTCATAATACATTGCCTTTTCTGGGTCATATTTAAGAACGGGAAATAGCATATTGATTTTGGCATGCCAGTGAAGAAATGTGAACCTGTCAAAATCTATGGTCACTCCATCCAGCAGGCTGATCCTCTGTCTCTCTGTCAACTGTAATGTGCTAAAAAAATACCTCTTCTTTTTATCCATGGATGTTCCTTTCTATTTAGAAATTAAACCATTTTGCCAGCAACGTTCTGAGTAGATATATAGTCACAATCAGTTCAAGCTATTATCAAAATCTTAAGCAGACACAATTTTAAACTATCTTGTGGGAAATTCTATTTGGAAAAAATATTCTGCATCTTTAATTGACTTGTTTGTATCCAGTCAATGTTTTCAGGTCCAAATGTCATGGTTCACCAGTGTTTTTGTCTGCTTTTTGTGAACAATATCAAAATTCAGCCACCAAACACTTCAGAAGTTCAACAAATTTCACACAAGAGCACAAATCTTGCTGAAGCTTGGAGCTATCTCTGATTGGAATACAGGAATATTGCATGGAATAGAGTATTTAAAAAATGTCAGTAGTCCTTGCTGTGTCTGAATAGCATTTTCAAGGTGTTGAGCTATCTCTATTTTTACCCTAGAGGGTTACTCTCTGTATCCATGCTATTGCAAAATCTGAGCTTGGAACCTTCTGAGAGCTTCTCAGTCTTGCTAACCCAAGGATAAAGGACTGGGCCTAAGTCCACGTTGAAAGGAAAAAGGGGTAGACCCCTACAAAGCTTGGTGTGCTGCTTTTGCACCCCACAATGCGGTGGGAGAAATAGGAGCAGTAAGTGTAGCTTCTTGCATATGCCACCCCTTCCCTTACAGCCATAGAGACATTTCCAACAATATTCGCAACATGTATGGTTTCCAGGGGTCTAGCAGTAGTGGTCAAGAAATGGATTATGACCATTCTGTCTTTCCTGGGCAGGATGCAGGCTGTTTGTCTGGAAAAGCGGTTACCTGTTTTGCTTACACCTACAACCAGACCTATATATGTAGGGCATCAAAATATCATCTTTTATTCACTGAATCCTTCATCAGAACCATATCTTAATGTGAGATGAGAGAAAGAAATATTAGCAGTCCTATACGTGAAAGACACATTCACTTTTAAGCCTACAGTGTAGTCATGATTTATTGGAAATCAAGGCCTGAACTGTCAGAAAGAATTTCCCATAATTGCTAGGATTTCGCTCTAGCCTTAAGCTCCATGTCTGCTCACTCAGAAAGGATACCTTTCACTCTGAATGGTTTTGGATCCTGGACCTCACCAGCCTGCATGTCTTTTGCACAGTGGTAACCTATATGCCAAAAGAGGCAGCGAAAGGCAGCCACACGCAACTTTTAGAAGGGAGTGGAGGTGTAGATTAATGAACTGCTCCAGTCTTAATACAAACAGTTGTAAAGCCAGACTGAGCCTTTGAGGTTAGCAACAGGGAGAAGTACTTTTACCCAGCTTACCTTTTCTATCTTTGAAGATTAGATGCTTACTTTTTGACTGCATCCTCCCCCTACTCAGAAATAACCAGAATAACACATTATCCTGTCCGTATCTTCTGAGATGCAGAGGTTGATAGGTGATAATTGTAAACAATCTGACTGGTCAAGATATAGTCTGAATTATCTTGAAATAATTAGAGCAAGATATTAAAATATAAATACCAATCATTAATAAGAGTGATACAACAATAGTCTGTCTCTTTGCGTGACTGTGATACTAATCTAATTACAAATCAATTTCTAGGAAAACAAAACAGAAAAAAAAAAAAGAAAAAAAAGCACACCCAAAACATTTCTTTGCGTATCTTAGGCCCCCATTTGCTTCTATCTTCTATTTTGCCCCTGGGGAGAGTTCTCTTGTCTGGTATTGCTTAGTTATACTTTTTTTCTTTTTTTGCCTTTTAGCTGACTGTTGGCTATTTAAATCAAAACCTATCGTCAATTAAAATCAAGGGTCATTGTTCCATCTTTGCTGATTGGAATAAAAACCTCTGAATTCCCCACTAAACCAACAAAAAGACTCAAGGGATTTCCCTTAGAGCATGGCTTTGATTAGACCATTTAAGTTTGGCCTCGTTTACACAAAAGTACCCTTTTTCTTTTTTTCAGTGCGAATACTGCTGATTAAGGGGAGAACCCATCTACCAATCCATTTAATAACTTCCAGATTCTATCATCTGTCCCTTAATCCATCATTTTTGAAGTGACAACACTATTCACCATTTCATCCATTACACAGAGTACCAATGGAAACTTCCCACAAATCAGACTGAGCTTGAAGAACATGGATATTGATGAAAAGAAAATATATAGAAAAGTCTGAAATTGAGAACTGAGTTAGTGAATTGTAACTCACTAGTTCTAGCCAGCTCAGAGTTCTGCTTTCTTTCACTTTCTCAAAGCATTTAACATTGTCTTCGACTTTGTTTTTCAACTGTCAGATCTAGAAATAAATCTAGTTTATCCTTATATTTTCTACTTTTACTCAAAACACTTTATTTTAGACATTTTTAAATCTAAAGTAATGTTATTTTTTACCATTCGGACTGAATTTGAAAAGCTGAACAAAAACATTACAATGTATCTATCTATGCAAATTTAATTGACTGCAAATATATAAACTGTAATAAATCTTTTAAAATCTTTTTCCAAATCAAATTCACTTTCCTCAAAAGGGCATTTGAAAATGAAAGCAAAGCGCCTGTTCCTTGGCATTTTAAATTGTGTGGGTCTTTTCAATCAGTCATGACTTTCCCTGAAGGAAAAGTTGCAGTTTACACATAATGTAATACTTCTGAACTTCTACTATTAGCATGAGCTGGAGAGGAAAGCAGGCAGGAATTTGTTTCCATTCTGGAAATAAACTTACAAGGAGAATTTTGCCTCTCTTCTCATCCTCTTTTTGCTGTGCTGAGAGGCGGGAGCCTCCTTCCTGTTTCCCTCGAGAAGCAAATATCCTTGAACTTCCTACAAAGGAGAATGAATGCAGCAAAATAGAAATAAAAGTCAGAATAGATTGGGAAACCTGTGCACTAATTTTCTACATCACTCCTCCAGGAAACAAAAGCAAACAATAGTGAAGTCTTACACTTTACTGTCTTTCACATAAAATTAAGCCCAGCCAATAAGATTACTTCTCCCATTGTCGATTCTGTAATTTTCAAAGACAGCCAGGCTGAGATGTAATCCAAAACACCTGGAGCAAATTCAAGAAACAACAGATAAAATCTAGTTTATCCAATGGAGACTCTCCATCCCTGCAAAGGATAAATTCTTAGTTGAGCAGACGGTGATGGCACTGCAGAATTCGTGTGCTGAACTCCTCCTAGATCTTCTTAAGAGAAGAGAGGGAAGATTGCTACTAGCACTCCTAATGTATGTAACATTACAAACTCTTCCTTGGATCGATTATTTTTCAGAAGGATATAATTTGACCAAATGTAATCAAGAGCTGGAACTTTAAAACTGATACTCACAAAATCACAGTTCTAATGTACTCTTTGGTGCAGGCTTATACGAGGACTAGAATTGTCCTGTTTAATTTGAAGATGGAAAAAAACTATTAATTCAATTGGTTCTTCCATATAACACTTAAAATTGTTGCCCGCAGGAAGGATAAATTTAATTTTTAAATGTTGTACATGTTCTCTGGAGAAAATGTTACACAGTCTGATAGAGCTTACTCTATTTAGTTCTCATATTCTTACTTCTATATCAACAAGGCAATATATTTATTTTGTTGTTTCCTAATATGTCAGGAATCCTTTGTTATTTTAGCATTCATTCCACTTATTTCAACACTTTCTGAAAGCATTCTTAATAAAAATAGTTTTAAAAGGCAAAGGAAAAATTCCACTTATATTTTCAAAGGCTGTTTTTACCCTTCATACTTTTTGACTTTTTTGAAAATATGTTTATTATTTGGTAATTTATATCCTGGTGGATCACTAACTATATAAATTTCTGAGGTAACTGTAGAACAAATTATCTAATTGAATCTAATATCACTCCAGATTCTGTATAGGCATCTGTAAGTAAAAATTACAATATAATTATATACACATAAATGTTTAGTTATCTAGCAATTATAGTATAATTTTTACACCTCTCCTCATAAAACTGATGTTTGGAAGGAATTTTTGGTATCTTCAGCACCCTGAACCTGGCTATATGTGAATTATCTTTGTTTGGAAGTTTTGAATTCAAAAAGATAACAATCATTTAACCCACACTTGTCATTTGTTTTAAAATTATTCCTAAAATCCAACTTGAAATATGTAAAACTAGATTATTTTTAAGCATGCCACATAAGCATGTGGCTTATCTGCACAGCAAGAGGGCAAACATATTTATTTAAAATCATTTTTATGAGGAATGAATTCATTCCAAAGAATACCAACTACTTGTACAAGTAGTCCAACTGAAGACAAGCTGCCTGGACTGTGCAAGCAAGAACTTCTTATTGTGAGAGGCTGCAAATATCCAGTTCCTCTTTATTTTCTCTTTTTTACTGGTATCTTTATCTGCTAATGCTGTTCGATGTGATGAATATGTCCTACATCATCAGCACCTCTTAATACTGACTGATAAGAGTTTATGTTTGGAAAGAAACGTGACTATAATTTTCACACTATTTCTACCTGTACTCTCAATTGCTCTGTTACCATGATGCCGAGGCCAAGATAATGTAGCTGATCTTGTCAGCATTCTCCTCACAATCAGAAGACTCAAATGTGAAAATCCTCAGATGAGAAAGGGATTGAAATAGTCTCCATAGAGCTGGGTGGCTGTTTCTCCTGGTGGTCTTAAATAGAGTTGGATTAAAGGAAAGGAGCCTGCAGATATCATGTTAAAAGAAAATGATGAGCCCATGTTATAAACTCCTATCAAGTTACTGTAACTGTATTAGACATTTATTGGATTTGGTTAGTAAATAGTATAAATAATCTTAAGAGCTTGTGGGGAAACTATATTTTTTTTTCTGGTGTATTAAATCAGGTCTCATCCTGGGGAAATATTCCATAGTTTGGGGACACTTGATATTTGACCCAGACCCATTAAATAGAATGATTGTATTAGAAACTCATCGGAGTACAATTTCTGAGACAGAGTTCTCTCTAGCCATTGTCTCTAATCAGTGCAGTAAAAAAGATGAAGGTAGAAAGAGTGAGTTGAGTAGAACAGAAATGGAATAATAGGACAACATTTTATATTTAAAATTATAAAGAGGCTGTAACTTTACAGCATTACAGCAGATGACTGGAAAGGGTCAAGCAAGAAAATTACTGTTGTTGTAATAGTTATGAAGCCAAGGAGAAATCCTGAAAAGAAAAATGGTGGAGGGAAGGCAGATTTTCTTATTTTAACACTGCAGAATATGAGATTAATTTAATAAACTACAGTTAAATAAAACAAACTACTTAACAGATTGCGTACTGTAGTTTAACAGCACTGCAGACTAAGAAGCGGATTCATTTAGCATATGTTTGAGTGCAGAGACAGGCATGTAGTGTTAGAACCTTTCACAAATCTTTATCCTGAGATCAGATAGTAACAGGTATCAGACATCTGCCAAAACCCCACAAGAAATCTACACAGAGAAGAGCATTAGATTTACATCTTGGATTAGATTTACAAAATGTATATAAGGGTGTCATGTTGCATAACAGACTAGACTGTAATATTAGAGATAAAAAATATCTTGCAAGTGTTTCTCAGGACCTAATTACAGACTAGAACAAAAAAGAAAAAGATGACAATGCAAAACCTAATCAGAATAAAATGGAAAGAAGAGTCAAAAAAGAAAATGCAGATTTTAGTCGTGCCACCATATTCATGGAAAGCTAAACTGCTCTACAAAGTTTAACAGAAAATGATTGAAATTACCTAAGCTAAAAATAAAAGAAACAGTTTTGAAAACAGCTCATGGTTCACCAACTCCCTTTGGTTATTTTGAACATTAAAGATTTTTTTCATTTCACATACATCCACTGCTTGTGGACAAATTCATGTGGAATCTAAAAATACACAAAGGAGTTTAAAGGTAAAACAGGCTTATTTATAGTTGTGGATAGGTAATGTTCAGATGATTCACAAGAGAAATCCCTTCTGTTGAGGGAGCATGAAGGTAAAAGAAAATCTAGAAAAGATAAAGTCTGAATTGTTGCAGGAAAGTGAGCATATATTGCAGGGCTGAGAATGTATCAGACCCTAAATCTCATTGAGAGAGGTTATAATGTAGAGATAGATGGTAGAGAAGATGGAAAGAAAAACTGACAAAGAAAACTAGGTGAAACTAAAGAAAAGCAAAGGTGTCACAGGGGAATTTACGTATGGGGTTGCCACAAGAACAGAATCAGTGATATAAATTCAGTATTTATTTACTAACAGGAAGGTGCTTAGAGGGTGGGTAGCAATTATAGTCTACAACACAAGCACGTGCAGGGTGCACACATGCTGTAAAGATGCACTCACAGCAGCCAGGGCCTCCGGTCCCGTTGTGATCAGCACCGTGGCCTCTGGGCAGTAGGATGTTCACTCCCGCTGTCCGAGATGCCAAAGTCTTGGCTGATGCCTTGACTTTTGCATGCAACACTTCCACCTTGGGCTCTGCCTATTGTACATCTGTGGTGGTGTTCCCACAGGAGGACAATCACTTCCACTATTTATTGCCTTCCTTGGTGGCTGGCATAAGCGGCTAATGCCCTCATGTCACCCCAAGACAAATATCTTTCACTTTCCTTGTATTTAAAACCAATTACCTGTTTCTACTCGTATTACTGTCACTTTCTGGTGTCCCTATCTAAATTTGTTACAAGGATGTAACAATGTTAAGAATTCCTCTGGGTTTCTCTGCTTCTTTCCACCTGTACCTAAATCAGTAAAGAAGGGTAGATATAGCTCAGACATTTGTCTGTATTTACTCTGTTTTCTCAGTACATAACATAATCATCTGAGGAGTTACATTTGAGATCATATGCAGTCACGGTCTTACCTACCTGATCCATGTCAGGCTTCAACCATGACTTGAAGGGAAAGCCAAATTCCTAGCAAGTCAACAAATTATATGAATAAAATGCTAACATAAAAAGTATTTCCACTATTTAAGAAGTGACAGTCACATCAGATTGGCAGTCAACAATGTTATATATATTGTACATATGAACAAGGAAACTTTAGAAATGGTCCACAGTTCACTTCTTAGATGTATTTGTACGTGCTGGAGAATGCATATTGATTTTGGATTATGATTCCCACTTAATAGAAGGATCAAGACTAGAAAACACAACCATTACATGTACAACTCAATATTTGTAAGATGTGAAACATGAGTTTTGATATTTTGCAAAGTTTTATTGTTTTAGATATAATTCTTCAAGTCCAAGCTAGACATAGTCAAATGGGAAAAAAGTTCCAAAATTATTTAAAGAATTCTTAACAGCTTGCTGTATTTGTTCAGATTTACGCTTGGTCCTGTTAGTTATAAGACAGTAACTTAAGCCTTTGAGGCTAGATTCTCATTTGCTCATGTTATTCAGAAAAAGAAAGGAAAAACTTAGACCAGACTACATTATTACATAACCAGTGCTGATAAAAGTAGGATTACTGTGATTTCCTTTAAAGCATAATGAAAACAACAAACAGAAGTGTCATGTAAGTTAGACATGTCAGAGCACAGCCATCTGACAATGTGAATACATACAACTAAAATGTGGTTCTCTCTTTTCCCATGAAGTCATCTCATATTTTTTTAAGAAGTGATTAGCAATCAGTGCCTAACTTAGCAGCAAAACCAGAAGAAAAGAGCCTATGTGAAGAAGTTCAGGCAGCAGAGCAGCAACTGCACTGGATATTACTGAGAAACAGGCCTAGGCAGAGCATTTTTGGAACTATCTGCAGCGTAGGCATTTTTAAGAGATAAATATAAATAAGAAAATATTTAAGGTGAATTATAATTACTGTATTGTAAGGAGGTAAAAAGATTGAAGAGACTTGAAATATATGTCAACATTGCATGAAGCAGAAACGAAGATCCCTGACATAATCGTCAGGCTACCAAAATGGAACTAGGGGGATGCGCTTACAGTATAAAATCATGCCAGCACCTGATGACATACAACAGACATTCCCAGGAATTTCATGTTCTCAGCACTTGCAAATGAAGGTGGGATGTGAACAGAGAAAACATAGCATTCAAATAAACGTTCCTCAGTTCCTTCTTGTCTGCAAACTCAAAAGTTTAACATCAATTTTGCTCACAATGACTTGCGTTATCACACAAATGGATATGAGCCTGAGACAAAACAGTGAATGGAAAAGATGGGAAAAAAGCTACCATAAGAGTGAATAAAAAATTTCTTATTTACTCAGTCACTGTGGTCAAAATCCTGCACTTTTAGCTCTAAATACTTTGAAGCTTCTACCAATGCTTGTTAACTTGGCTACTTAAAGTCACTCTTCAGAGAAGTCTGTCTTTCCGCAGCATATACAGGAGGTGCTGAAAAGATTGAAGTTTCCAAAGCTAAAAGGTAAGCACAAAGTAAACTGTACATCATGTCCTGAGCTACTGAATTATTTCTGAGTAGTATTGAACTCAGAGATGAAGAGGTCAAGGTTTAGGAAACTCCAAATAAATTACTTGCTGACAAGCTCAGTTTTACTAAAAGTGTTAGCAAGGGTACATGTAACTCAATAGCCGTACTGGGTCTTCAACTCTTATATATGGCATAATTATTTAAAAGTCAGAACCACTCAAACATACAAATACAAGGTGGTTTCTTTTTAATCTTTTAAAAAGTTCTATCATTAGACCTAAAAATGTTAAGAAATGTCTTCCTTTAACCAAGTTCTAATGCCTGTCAGTATGATTTAAAGCCTTCTACAGAATCTCTCACATAAGGTATGGTTGCCTAAATTGCTTTGGACCTAATTTTAGATAAACTGCTATAGCAAGTGTTGAATAAATGCATGAGTAAGCAAAGAAAAGCAAAACAGATATTTAACATTTGTGACTGGTGTTATCTTTCCAGAGTATTTGAATAGAAGTAGTTTAGGTTTGTTAATTAGGTTCCACACAAAAAATTCATGTTCAAAGACATTATATTACATTCATTACCTCTTTAAAAGGCTTGTCGTTGCATTACCACTGGCTAAAAAAGAACTTAGCGCAAATCAATGCCAGATGCATTTCTCTATAAGACACCTCCTCATCCCTTGGCACTGTAATGGTGAGAATTAGATGAACTCTCAGAATGAACATACGTTTAAGAGTATTTTGCTGAAATGAAAGAAAATAAGCACTCTGACACAAAAGATGCTGTCTTAGTAAAACTAAAATACTTTATAGTGTTATATATTGAATACATGTGAATTATTCTCCTGTGCTGGATTTTTTTTGTTAAGAAAACTTTGAGGACATTATTCAATAAGAATTCTACTGACATCTGGATGTCTCAGTAAGTTGTGTTAAACACAATATAATGAAACAATAATAAAAAAATCTGATTTTTAAGCTCTTGACTGGGGAAAGGAGAGGAAGAATGAAGTGACTACACAGAAGCATTGAACTCTGAGGTCTTTGCACACTTGCAGGTTCCCTGAACTGTTGTTTTGAGCTGGAGCATCAGATACAGCCTGAGGTTGCTATGGCATAAAAATAATATGTGCCTAGGCCAAGCTTATATACCATAACACATGAGTATTTCTTGAATTTTTTGGTTTTGTCACAGGGCCACATATTTTTACATCCAATTTCCTCATCAGTTTAATTTCACCCTTTATTTTATCCAGTCAGAACCAAAAGGACCAAATCATTCATACTGGAAAATGCATAATATCCAACTATATCTAACTTTCACCAAGCACTGAAAATGCTTGTTTATTAGAGCTATCATTCTGTTTGGTGAAATCCTTTCAAAATCAATGGGATTTTGAGAGCAGAGTGACTGACAGATGGGATCCCTAATCAACAGGGAAGAAAAATTTTGAATACAGATTAGAGGTACAAGCGTCATAAGTCACAAGATGAGAGATATTAAATATTCTACTTTACATCAGGCTTTGTTCTCATGCACTAACTGTAACTAAAAAAAAAAAAATTAAAAGCAAAACCTGCTTTCTATAAATAAGCAACAGCTGGATTTATATTCTAACTCCTGCCTCTCTGAGTCAGCTGAACTGAACTGCCACTCTGCCCACATCACACAAACACAGATGGGTTGCTGGAATGACACATACCTCACCTTATACCTCCTCGTATGAGCCAGTTTTTGATAGTTATCAGTTTAAGCTTCCCCAAAGCTCCTCTGATGCTGGTTGCCAGTGGCAGTCCAACTTCCAGCAATGTGGATGAATAACATCAGCAACGATCCTGCCAAGGGCAGCTAAGCGCAGCCAGTGCAGAACCCACAAGGCCATGGAGAATATCATGCCCCAGCAACCCACCTGTGGACACCTCAGGGCTGTCAGGATCATATCCAAACTCATCAAACCCATTAAGGGTCCTCTGAGGTAACGCTCAGCTTGAAAGCCTATCACTGTTATTGCACATGTTGTAAAATATGGTACAGACCATCTTGAAACCATTTTTTACTCAGCTGGGAAATGTCATTCCATCTGGATGGATGGAGATCACACTATTATATGATCAGAGATATGTGGCATGGATTTTACAAGCAGGAAGATATCAGTGTTGCAAACAGCATATAATTTAATTTGATTTTTATTTAATGAATCACCATTTATCCCACGAGAGTACACTATATATATACAGCATTCCCCAGCACATATCAGATATACAAAGTTTAGTTAGCCTGA
This sequence comes from Crypturellus undulatus, assembly GCA_013389825.1. Taxonomy (NCBI): domain Eukaryota; kingdom Metazoa; phylum Chordata; class Aves; order Tinamiformes; family Tinamidae; genus Crypturellus; species Crypturellus undulatus. The sequence continues at coordinate 186,369 of VWPW01014699.1, forward strand.
GAAGGTTGCAATTACTGCAGTAGTTGACTTGTGGAGGCCAGTCTGCTATATCACATAGTAATTCAGTAACCATTTTTTACTGTTCCAGGGATAGAAGACAACTCTTCTCCAGACCTGAGGGCAACCTGTCCTGAGACACCCAATAAGACCTCCTGAAAGAGACTCTTCTTGTAACTGGTGGCCAAGTTTTGACCATCAGACTGTGATCCCACTAGAGAGGCTAACAATGTGCATCCACAGTGTCATAGCTGTCAGAGGTGTGGATGCCATGGCAGTGCCCCTTCCTATTCAGCCAAGCACTGGGAATTTCAAAGAGTACCTCATCTCATTCTGCGTAGCCTTGAAAGGGAATCCAAACCATCTGATGATTTCACCTTGCCNACTTCCTATTCAGCCACGCACTGGGAATTTCGAAGAGTACCTCATCTCATTCTGTGACTGACGCATCTCTCCCAGCTTAGCCTTGAAAGGGAAACCAAACCATCTGATGATTTCACCTTGCCTGAGCTTTGGCATGTTGGAGCAATGGAGGTCCCTTTTATGGTTGTACATATATATATGTAAGTATATACAAGGACTGTATATGGAACAGACGAGCAAGGTGAAAGGTAAGCGCTGTGATAAGCTTTCTGGATAGGAGATATCCTTGAGGATAATCGCACAAGTCACCATGGTTTTAAGTTTCTCAGAAGCAAGCTGGTATCTTGCAGTGTAGTCATAGAATCAAAGAACCACAGAATCATTATGGTCGGAAACATCAAGTCTTTTAAGATCAAGTCCAACTGTAAGTTCTTCAACACCATGCTTATTAAGCCACATTCCTAAGAAGTGCTTCATCTACATGTTTCTTAAACACTGTCAGGGATGGCGACTCCACCACTTCCCTTCTCAGCCTGTTCCAAAGCTTCTATACTCTTTCTGTGTAAATTTTTTTTCATAATATCCAACCTGACCGTCCTCTGGTGCAACCTGAGGCCATTTCCTCTTGTCTTATCAGTAGTTATTTAGGAGAAGAGACCGACCCTGGCCTCACTACAACCTCCTTTCAGGTAGTTGGAGAGAGCGATACAGTCTCCCCTGAGCCTCCTCTTTTCCAGAATAAATAACCCCAGCTCCTTCAGNTGATACAGTCTCCCCTGAGTCTCCTCTTTTCCAGAATAAATAACCCCAGCTCCTTCAGCCACTCATGCACATGATCCAGAGCCTCCATGTATTTCTTGTACTGAGGGGNTTCTGCACATGATCTAGCGCCTCCATGTATTTCTTGTACTGAGGGGCCCAAAACTGAACACAGCACTGAGGTGCAGCCGCACCAATGCCAAGCCCAGGAGGATGATCCCTTCCCTGGTCCTGCTGGCTACATTGTTCCTGATACAAGCCAGGAGGCCATTGGCCTTCCTGGCCACCTGGGCACGCTGCTGGCTCATGTTCAGCCGGCTGTCAAACAACACTTCCCAGGTCCTTTTCTGCCATGCGACTCTCCCGTCACCCTGCCCCAAGTCTGTAGCGCTGCATGGGGTGGTTGTGATTGAAGTGCAGGACCCGGCACCTGGCCTTGTTGAGCCTCATACAGTTGGCCTCAGCCCATCGATCCAGCCTGTAGCCATCGATCCCTCTGTAGAGCTTTCCTACCCTCAAGCAGATCAACTCTTCCTCGCAGCTTGGAGTCATCTGCAAATTTGCTGGGGGTGCACTCAATCGCCTCATCTAGATCATCGATAAAGATAATAAAGAGGACTCTGAAAGTGTCCTGGGGAACACTGCTCATGACTCGTTGCCAGCTGGATTAACTCCGTGCTCACAGATTTAAATGTAGGTGCTCATGGCGAATGCTCACACGTGGGGCACTCACAGAGTAACCATAGGCAGATGGCATAGCACAACGCTGCAGCTGGAGCCAATTCCACCTGCATGGGAGCGATGCTCCGAGAGACTCCGCTGCTTTATGATCACAGTGTGCTAGTGCCACAGACAATTCACTCTCAGCATCACCAAGACAAGATGCCATAATGAGCACTCATATTCAGAGAGACTTTCTCTGATAAGCTGATCAGAATTCTCTAGGGTGGTTGGGGCCTGACTCATCACTCTGCTGCCCCACCTTTATAGCAGAGCAGCTTTAATTTAAAACAATTTAATGCCACACAGAAAAACAGTGCAATGAAGAAATAAATCGAGTTCTCTGTAATTACATAAAGACCAATATCCTCAGCCAGAGAAAACTGCAGTGGTTCCCCTGAAGTCGATGAATTTGTACTGATTTACACTAGCTCAAGGCCTATTCTAATATTTTAGAAATAATAGACCAAAACCTCAAATAGCATAATCTAGAATAACTTTGTCAAATTCATTCACTGACTGCGGATCCGACCCATTATTTAGACTGGTATGATAGAATTTACCTTGGTTTGTTTAAAAAATTGAAAACAGCAATCATGTAGCTGATTGCTATGCTGCTAACCCAGAGGCACACGAGTTCAGATGTTGCATGCTGTGCGGCTGCAGTTTGTACATGTTTGTACCCAGCAACACAACAGAAGTACTTCAGTATCCATCGCAGAATGCATAGTGCGTAAGCCTGCCCTATGGCAATCCTTCACCATGCATCTCTCATTTTGCCAAATTTCAGAGTAAATATTACATATGGATTTTGCCCTCTGGACCATGAGGTCCCAGTTTCTTTTTTTGTTGTTGTTGTTTTTGTTTTGTTTTGTTTTGTTTAGCTTTAGTAAGTATTTCTCATGGCTCAGGTGCTTAACAAGGGACAAGAAAAAAAGAAATGTGCAAATACAAAATTGAAGATTCAATGAGTTTCATAAGCTTTTGGCATTTTTTGATGTTCCTTGGCTTAGCTCAGTTTCTGAAGAGAAGATTCTTTAAGTAATAAACAGATGTATACACATTTTTTAACCACTTCAGTGATCTGCAATTGCAGAGAAAGGAAAACTGAATATCAACTATCCACACCATTTTTCTCCACTCTCTACTCTACTCCTTAAATCTTTTTGTGTTATGATGATTGTTATTACTGAATAGTCTCTCACAATGTATTAAGGCATTTTATAGAAATTAGAGCCATACTCAGAAATAACATACAGTCTCAGGCATCCTACCTGCAAATATTCATGCATGGGGATAAATAAATTCAGATGACTAAGTTTAATTCTACTGAACTCAATGGAGTTACTCATGTGAGTAAATTAACTCGTAAATTAAAGGTGTTTATAGTGTTAAATTGTAAATGTAATAAAAAAGTGAAATACTGATGTTTTAAAGCCAGATTTTTTTTAATTGATTTTGTTTGTAATTTTACCTAAAGAAGACTGATAGGCAGGTTCAGGTAACATAAAGCCTAAATAACATACATGAGAGCAACAAGCTCAGTTGTTCCGCAATGGCATATGGTTTTTATGATGTCCTATTAAAAGAAGCAAATGTTGCCTTTGTTTTGTCTAGGGAGCATAGGTAGTTCTGAAATGATGGGAGATGATACAGAAGTCAAAAAGAGTTCGTAGTAAGACTACTTTTGTGTGCACCACATAACAGAGATTTCTAAAACCAACTTCAATGACTGAGAAACCAGTGTCAATCAAACTAGTACAGAGAAGCTATTCTAAGGATAAGTAGACATCACTAAAATGACATTATCATGAGTAATTACAACAAAGATGTTGCATAAATATATCAGGGAAGTCTGAGTCACTCTAATGACTTGTCAAATGATACTGATTAACCACCAGAGGACTAGCTCCAATAGATAAAAAACATTCAGTTTCTTTGTGTATTTATGCAGTATTGAATGATTTCTTTGTATAGGTAAAAACTTGCATGATTTTGAAATATAAATTGATAAATAGAGCTAGAAGATGGATTTGGAAGAATTAGTAACACAGACCACATTTTGATCCCATAAAAATTGAGAAACTTAAAAATCAGACCTAGTACATTAAAATATCTCAAACTGGTGAATGGCTCTGTTACCTCTTGCAGTCAGGCTCAACTTGGCATATCTACAAATCATGCTCAAGTGGAAGCTGTTAGCAATTTTATCTATCTTGCAAAATTATGATGGTTGTAAGTCATACTCTAACTTACCTTGATTCCATGAGATGCAACATACGGCCATACTATGCATTGGCTGGTGAAAAGTGGTACTGCTGGGAAGGCACATTGCATGCAAAATTTCTCCCCTCAGAGAGATCAAGTCTGCCACAACCCATATCAAATTACTTATGCCTGATGTTTTAATGCGCTGATGGATTCTGGTAGCAGCTTGGAATCTATCTACCAATCAAGTCTTACTAGCACCAAGAGGTGTTTGCAGTAGGCTCCACTGAGCACTATGGAGGTTCATAAAAGCAAGAACAAAAAGGGAAGAGGCATCTTCAAAAAGATGAGCTAGGAAGAGCCAAAAATCTTCTGTAATATGCACAGTTTTTGTATGATTCTCTTGTGCTTTTTTTTATTGCCTGCTTTGCTTTCTACTCTTTCTCTGCCTGTTGTCACCTTAGTTTTACTCTGATTTTTTCTCTCTGACCCTTGCAGTTCCCCCAAACAGATTGTAAATCAAAAGTGGTCCATGCTGAGTTCTTCAGCTCTTTAAACCTCCTAGACACTAACAACAGATTTGAAATTACAAATTCATTGGGATAGTCCAATCTTGAGTCCAGTCCTGCTCTGACTACTTTCATCAACAGAAATTTGTTACTAAGAACAGAAATACACCCCTAAAGGCATGCTGGGAGCGTGCTGTTGACACCAGGGGCTTCTCAATCTAGGGAGATTATGTTTCCCAAGCATCAGTGGAAGGGTTGATGCTGAAAGACTATTCACTGGTTAAACAGCTACCAGAGGCAGCCTCATGAGACGTGCCTCAGAAGGCCTGTACTTTGCTACCTGATCATGTGCTGTGGGAAGGTTATCAGCGGGGAGAATATACTCTTCTCCCTCCCACTGCCTCAAATAAAGAGCAATGAATAAACTAATCCTGAACAAAACCTGCAGTTCTAATGAAAGAAGGAAAATGGAAGAAAAAAAAATCAATCAATAAAACGAAATCAAAAAGCAAACAATTCCCTTTGTTCTCCGTTCCGTGGGTGCAGGTGTCCCTATTAGAAGATAATCCCCAATTGTTCTCTTCTTTGACAGGCTGATATGTGTGAGGATTTAGACTGTAGAGAATGAAAATGTCACACATACCTTTTGGCTTTTTCTATATAGCTGAGTTTGTTGTGATTTGATGGCTCACAAGGCTGGTTTGGAATTATCATAGTCGTGTTCAATACCTGACCTTCCCAGGACTTAAATCGGTGGCCAAAAAGCACAGAGTATTCTGTGTGTGTTCTCTACTGCTGCCATCCATCACCTTGGCACTCGTGGAAAAAGTGTATTTGAAGACATTTAAGAAAGTGTTCTTTTGCATGTTATTTTGATAATGACCAACATGCAATTAAAGCAAAAGGATTGAGTTACTCACATACTTTCATGTTAGGAAAGTATTTTCCCTAGGATCAAAAATAATGAACATTACTCTTCTCAGTTCTATTTTACTAGACTTAAAAAATGCTTCATACTTTCCACTGGTAGAAAAATATATCCTTAAGCCTAATAAACCATTGCTTTGTGTTTGAGCGCAAGCATAATTGGACAGATTTTGAATCATGCCTCTAGCACAAATCAGAGCTCCGGTCCTGCAAACATATGCCCATGCCTCACTTTACATAACTTCACATATGCCTAAATTTATGCAACTGATCTACTGGGTTTCTGAGAAAAAATTAATGCATTCATCAGTATTTGGTGGACCAAAGATTAGCAAGAATTTGTCCAAAAAGGATTTCTAAAGCAAATGTAAAATATGCAAAAAGTAGAATGGCGTTTTTAGATAAAAGCATGCCTAAACTATTGGGCAAAATGTAGGCTTAGAGAATGTTATCTCAGAAAGCACTGCTGACAAAGATCATCTAACAACATTAGGTGGAGGAGTCTGCAGGGATGAAGTGCTATGATTACAAAAAAGAAGAAGAGGGGGGAAAAAAAGAAGACAGGACAAATCGAATGTGTTATGTCTGGCAAATTGTTTGGAAGCAAGCCATGTTTTTCTTATTGTCACCACTGGAATAAATGCAAGATGCTTTCATCTGTAACAGTGTTTTCAAGTCTGAAAAAAACATTTCCCTACACAGTTGCCAAAATTATTACTTATAGAGGAAATTGAGGAAACAGCAATAACACAATTATAACTTCGCACTGACAAATAGCAACTGTGTAATTGCCATCACTGAATATGAGCAGAACAGAAGCTTCTGAACAAAGAGGATCAGCTTTGACACTGGTGAATGCTGCCCGTGCAAGCTATTCCTCAGTCCTCTCCCTAAGGCCATAACCAAATGATATATATATATGTGCACAGTTTGTTTGCACAACAGGAGATGCTGAGCTATGAAAAAAGAAAACGAGTATAATCATTTGGGTGTTTAAATTATGGACATCTCCTCTAAGGTGCCTTAGACCTAGTTAACTTTGAGTAAAGTGATTTTCAGTGTCGCAGAGAGCTTCTGCAGAAAGTTCTGGGGAATTGAGTGCTTTCTTCCTATATCTGCTTTCATATTTTTTTCCATTTGGGACAACAAATTTTCTTTTGCCAAGACCATGTTCTTGGAATGACGTGCATTTCATGTATTTCCCCAGATTTTTTACTTCCCTTTAGATAATCAGTATCTAAAAGTTTTTAGCACTGAAAGGTTATTTGGAGACTAGCATGAAGCAATTCTATATCTCTGCCATAAGAACAGCTATTCACAAAATAAAAGTCATCATTTCTGAATATTCTTTAAGAATGCATATAACTCATTTAATAGAAAGAAAAAAACTTTTCTAGCATTGTATTTTTGTTGTTGTTTTCAGGTACCTCTACAAAATAAGAGAATAAGAGAGAAAAAAAAAAGTGTTCTCTCAGCCATTCTGGGAGAAAACAATAAAACATTTTTGAGGACTAGTTCACATCCAATCACTTCCAGTTATTACTGGTCTTAGAACCTGCTCAGAATTTCTCCTTTCTTTTATATCAAAATTGAGAAGTAATTCTGAGAATTCCTCAGAAATTAAGGTTAACTAAAATGCTTGCAGTTTCCTCAGGGAAAACTAGAAGTTCTTGATGTTTAGGGAGTAACTTTGATATGAATACTTAGTTATGAATCAGATCATTCTGTTAGATGCATTTGTCTTTAAAAGACTTGGGTCCCATTCTTTTTGACATCACTCACTTTCCCCGCTATATTCTCTAAGTGCATGCAATGTTTCACTCTGAACAATGAAAATTGTTACTGCACAGCACATTAAATTCCTTATTTTCTATTATGTGGTAATGCTTCCCTATCTGCCAAAAAGTTACACACTATTTCCTCACATGGACAGATCAGGTGCAACAGGGAAGAAAATACTGACTCTCACTGCAAAAGTATTTCAAAATATTGCCTTTCACAAACATTCAAATAAGTCAAATTAATGTTTATGAATAAGAAAGTAGTAGCTACAGTCTCGGTGCTGCAGATATTTACTAACAGGAGAAGTTTTACTTCATAGAGCTCACACATGAGCATAATACACAATACAAAATGGTTGCAATATTGGGTGCAAAATTTGGGAACATTGTATTAAATTACCTTTGCTCATATTCTCTCAACATTATGCATAGGGTAAGAGCAGGCAAATATATAGGTAGTTTGCTAAAATATTGAGGGAAACCTCATGATAAAGCCATGAAAAAGAATCGACTTTACTATTGGATATACTGCGATATATGGCTAAGCAGAAAAAAATAGAAAGCTAACTGTTTAATATATTTGGAAATATATTAGATTGGAAATTAAATCTAGTGGTGCTAAATTAACTCAGTCCTTAGTTTTTAAAGTGTCAAATCGGTCCCAGAAAGAAATCATACTTAGGGCTATCACTTCCTACATGACTGTGTATTCAGGAGTATTATCAAAACTTGGTCTTGCCAAGTATCTGTGGTATATTTGGCATCTCCAAAATATCTGGAGGTATCCACATGGCTTCGATATGACAATCCTTATCAATCACCAGTATTAAAATAGTGGCACTCTAATCGCCTTCCTGATTCTGACACGTTTTTCTAAACTACTGATTTATGTTAAAATGATTGCTTGTGGAAACTGCTGAGCATTAGCTTCTACAAGTTATTTCACATAGCTTGTGAAGACTGGCACTAAATGTAAAGAATGAATACTAGAAATTCTGACTTAATAATAATCTTCCTACAGAGTGGAAACAAAACAGGATTTGAACAGGTGGTTCAGACTTACAATTGTTTATACTAGCATTTTTTCAATATATTTACATGGAGCTATAAAAATACAACTTGGTTTGCTGCAATGTTCAATTTTGATTAAAGAAATGGTGATTGTTATGAAATAGGAGTAGCCTGAAATTATAGTGACCTCTTCAGATAAAGACAGTTTTAGTTTGCATCACTACATTGCCCTTTAAATCTGAGTAGTTTATTACTGGCCTACATAAAAGACCTCTTTTGAATAAAGATATGTCCATAATTACTTAAAGAAGGTTTACAACCACAGAAATATTTCACAGATTCTTTTTTTTCTACAGTAGAATTGACTAGAAAATGAAAATTCCATTTCACAACAAATTTTGAGCTTTTGACATTTGTTTTCCTCCCTGACTCTAATAAAAATCAATTCTACAGACACTCTCAGAAAAATTGAGTTATTCACACTGCCATCTTAACTTAGTACTTGAAGGTCCTCTGTTTTTCTTTCTCCAGACCTTTACCTTGAATAAAAATCTCACAAAATCTTCAGATAAAATCTCCCCCAAAATAACCATGAGTCTGTACAACACCATATGACTGTTCTTCCCCAACAACCTGGGCCAAGAAAACATTCAGCTGAACTGAATTTTTGGATGCAGTGTTTAATTCTGATAAAATGATGAGTATTAAATATTGAACTTTTGATGTGGAGCAAAACAGTAACTGTTTTGAATAATCTCGCAGTGTTTTATGAGACAAATCACAGGGCAATTTAACTGAAGATTCTCTATTTTTAAGTGCATAGAACGTTGGGATACGTTTCCATAGAACATATCCCAGGTACTGGGGCCAGTACTGCTGATGTTTCCATTAATAACTTGAGGGATGGGTGGAACAGGATGAAGCCTCAGCAAGTTTGCCCACAATACAGCACTGGGAGGAGTGGCAGACACAGCAAACCGTTCTGAGTCAGAAGGATGTCAGGGAGCATTGAAATGGACAAGCAGGAATCTCACAAAGTTCAAAAGCAAAATCCAGAATCTGGGAAGGTATAACCTCATGAGCCAGAATGTGCTGGGGCATGAAATGCTGGAAAGCAGCTTTTCAGAAAAGGACCTGAGTGTCCTGGTGGACAACAAGTTGACCTTAAACCAGCAATGTGCCCATGTTACAAAAAGGCCGACTGCATCCTGGGTTACTTTAGGACAAGTGGTGCCAGCAGGTCAAGGCGAGTGGTCCTTTCCTTCTACTCAGCCCTAGTGAGGTCACACTGGGAAGGCTAATTCCAATTCCAGGCTCCCCAGTACAAGAAAGACATGGACATACTGGAGTGAGTCCCACAAAGGGCAGGAAGATGGTTAAGAGACTGGACTAAGTGGAAGGGTCATGACTGTTCAGCCTGTAGGAGTCTCTGGGGTGATTTTAGTAAGGTGAGTGATAATGGACCAAGGTTAAATAAAACACTGTATCAATAAACCACTGGAAATTTCACTTGAACACGCACACAAAAAAAAATTTGTTGTGAAGGTGCCTGAACACTGGAAGAAGTTGCCCAAAGAGAGATTGTGGAGTCTTCGTCCATGAAGACATTCACTACCCAACAGGGCATAGCCCTGAACATTCTACTCTGATCTTGCTTTGAGTAGATAGATAGTCTGACTAGACAATCTGCAGAGGTCCCTTCCAACCTCATTGATTCTGTAATTAATGTAAATGAACCAACTTTTGTGTCAAATGTAAATTCAACTTCACTCTTGTGTGAATGTCTCCTAAACAAAAGTAAAGCCTACAAAGAATAATACCTTTGTATTTTAATGTGTGACATTTCTTTACTTTTGTTTCCTTTGCTGATCTTCAGAATTGTATTCTTAATTGGAGACTCAGTCTATGAGTGTCACCTCCCTGTAAATCAAGAGAATGTGCTGTCCTTCCCTGACAAGTTTAGACTTTCTAAATTAGCTGACCAGTGCTTCTAACTGCAATATCAGCAAATGGAGAAATACTCAGAAAGTAGGCAAGGAGCAGGAAGCTAGACCTTTTTGCTTATCTCAGTTGTTGGCAATCAGTTTACCCAGGACCTGTCATTTGAAGTCAATCCACTGGCTTTGCAAAGTGCATGCAATCTCAGAATTGTTTCCTCAGAGGATGCTGTATCTAGCAAACAAATTGGAATGAAGCTTGTTCACCTGTGGGCCATTATAACAATAGTGGCAGCTCAGTAGGGCAAGAAACATACAGTCAATTCAATCTGCAACTAACAGTCTAAATCTGTTTGGCACGGAAGAGAAGGAAAAAAAGAAGAAAAAAAAGCAAGGAGCTAAGAATTCTTAGCAAACAGAAGGTCCCATAGGGAAAGCTTCTTCCCTCTTTCTCTAGGAACAGGGCCCATTTTTTGTCTATTTTTTTTTGTTTGTTTTGTTTTGTTTTGTTTTTCTCTCCTTGAGTGGTTTTGATTCTTCGTCCCAGTGTGCTTCCTAAAATGATTTCCCATGTAACAGGAATGGCTGAAGAGCACGAACAGTCCTTCTTTATTTGCAGAAAGCCAAGGTACATGCCCTGGGCTACCTGCAGGGAAAAGGCAGTGGCCTGTGCAATAAGCAGACATCCACAGCAACACTTTAGGCCCTCATGATCCTCCTAGGGGGAAGAAAAGCTTTAGGCTTCTGCAGCTTGGAAGAAGAGCAGAAAGGTAGATAGATTCAAGCCTCAGTAGCTCTCTGCTAAACATCACACTAGATGGGAGATGCTCTGAGAAGTGCAGAGGGAAAAACACAGAAAAGAAGAAAAATTAGTAAGAAAATTGCTATGAGTTTGTTTCTGTCCTCTATTGCAACCGTATAACTAGTAATGGTGAATTATTACTGTTGAATTGAAATATTGCTATTCTTTACTGCCTGATGAAGAAATCTAGACTGACAGGTAGCAAATCTGTGAGCAGCATACCTGTAGCCAGACCCTCTTCCTTTTCAGATGTTAATCACTGATTCCTCTAGTAGAAATTTCCCAATTACCGTTTTTCAGTTGTTGCTGGATTTATTTATAATGTAACCCAGACCAAGTATAAAGTCTTTCACCCTTCCAGCGTGGATCAATGAAGAAAGTCTGTTCTACCTCACATTAAAGGTGAGAAGAGGAACACCACCTGTGGTATGTGTTCTGCTACTGCACATTTTTTTTCAGCTTTTTACAAAGGAAATTACCCCGCTATACTCTCTCATCCATCCTCTAGAGTAGGATTTCTTTTTATATTTTATTTCATATTACATAACTGTCCCTGAACACATGCATGACAAAATGGAACGTTTATATGCATTGCTGAAGTCTTGACTTACTGACATTGCCTGTCTCATGCCAACATCAAGGACTGAACATAGCTGCCATGGAAGACCCAGTGGAGCTTGATGCTGAACAAACCAGTTCTAACATGAGGAGGAATCAAGGAAACATGCTTGGAGTTAGATCATCCCCTCAGAGACTAACATACAGAAGCCTACAAGAAAGACACGGTTACAGGTGACATTTCTATTTAAGTGACTCCTAATTGTTCTTCTGCACTGCTTTCAAAGTCTTTCTTTCCTTTATGATTCTTTTCACTGAAGAGGACAAAAGTAAATGTCCTGTGATGCATCTCCATGCTGTTTCCATTTAAGAAAAAGAGATCACTCCGGAGTGACACAAGACTTTTCCATTTCCATTCTCTCTGTTTTCTAATGAACTGAATATGCCTCCTTTGAAATTCTATATGATGTTTTAGGAGGTGTAAAGGCTTTTCAAAAGCAAAGCATCCCAAGTGCTTTGATCTAGGCTATTCCATGGTCTCACCTTCACAATCAACTACTTCTGCCATTTTACTGTGGTTTGCTTTATTTTTCACTGGCTTTGTCTGATTTATTGAGTATTTTGAAAAGACTTCCAATGTTTTTCATACTGTTTCACACAACTCTTTTTACTATAACCCTTATGTGTTCCTCTTTTTGACTCCTATACTACATTATTTATAATTTAAGATGTGGACTATTTAGGACAAGTTAAGGGAAATATATTTAATTATTATTTTTTTTTTAGATTCAATTATGTATCTGCAAATCATATCCCAGAAGTCTTGCTGGATAATTTGCTGGTATCCTCCTATGGCAATAAGCTTGTGTTATGCTTCCTTGTGCTTCTGGAACCTTGTGTAGAAATATTAATAATATAGGAATGAATCCCTTAAGTTTTGATAGGAGTCTCCTGTAAATCAAACTAAATATCTACTCAATTATGTTACTCAAAAACTATCAACAGTTTTAAATAAAAAAAACAGAAGTTGTCTGATAATAACAATTCAGAAAATATAAACTTTCTTTTAGACTAATAGGTAAAAATTACTCATCCTTCAAAACCTGATACTAACACTAATACTGGTATCACACCACTGAGATGAACTTCCCGCTCATGAAGTGTTATCACGGCAGACATCTAGCAAATTGGTTGTTAACTTCTAACACAAATAATACACCTTCAATTATTACAGTATTCTGTTTCAACAAAAAAGTTCCGTCTCCCAGTGATGAACCATTTCAATGATCTTATCCAGCAGTGAAGTTAATAAAAAATAATGACAAAGGTCTTCAGTTTTTTACTCTCCATTCCATCCATACTCATTATAGCATCACAGAATTAGTTGTTATGAAAATGACGTGCAGGTATACTTTAGTGTCTCTTTAGGACTTCCTATCATAAGCAGGAAAAATTGCGCCAGTGTCAGAGGAACATCCTACAATGCTTGGGCCATCCAGCAAATAGGAGCATTCGAATAATTTATTCTTCCTATTATGTTTGGCATATGCATTACCTGAAGCATTCATCTTTCCCAGTTACTGTCCTCTCTTGACTTGAACATCTTAATGAGGAAATGAGAGCCCTAAGTTAGACTACATTTCAAAACCAAACTAAGCTTCTAGGCTGAGAGAAGATGCATGAAATACCAGAAGCGCTACTGAAACATCTTATTATCACTGTCACTCTATTATATTTCTTTCTTGAGCATCAGCATGTGGTAATTATCAAAAAAATACAGGGGAATATAGCAATGCAGAAATTTTCATGCTTGATCAGTTCAGTGGTCTATTTGTTTTTATTAGTAGCTAATGATGGATGTTTCCAAAGAAAGTATATGAACTCTATGATCCTGTAAGCTGTTTTTCTTCTCTACATTTTTTCATTTAAGGAGATGAAATAAATATTGAAATATGAATGTTTATGTCTCTTTTCTATTCCAACACAGTAGAAAATAATTTTACATTGATAGAGATTGGATGTCAACAACTGAGATGCTCTTTGGGCATACCAGTGTACCAAGTTTCATCCATGTTACCAGGCCATCTCCCATCTTTTGTTGTACTTTTTTTTTTTAATGAAAGCAAATAAGCAAACTGCTACATACAAGCCAAAAATGTCCTCCCTCAAATGCATACTATAACCTCTGCCTCACCCTCTCCTGAGTTTCCTTCTTATGGTCTAAAGATCCAGAGTGCCTGCACAGCAAGCGCACAGCTTTAAGAGCAGGATTAAATAAACACCTCTCCACTGACTGATCTGTAGGCTGGTATTTAAGAGACTAACCTGGCAGGCAGGAGTTGTACGTTTGACTCAATTCAAGCTGAGCTGAATAGCTGGGTGGCTTTCTATGGGCGGTTTCTGCAGCTTTGGAGGTACGAGGATTATCTCTGTTTCTTCGAAAGGCCAGTTGTAATTTAATTTTGTGGAAGTCGGGTCATGCTTGTGTTTTAGTGATTTAGTAACACGCCTCTTCCATCAAACCACCCAGGCTAAATAGGTGGAGCAATGCTAATTTCTAGATTTCAGGCAGGCTTCAGCACAGATTCAAGCTTGCATGGCCCAAGCTTGAGCAGCTCTGCCTGTGCTGAGGTCAGAAAAGCTGATCTGAAAACACCATCTGAGGTAGTATACCTAAAAAAGTATTCTGAAACACTCATGACCAGCAGTACAATTTGGACTGTGAAACACTGTTGGTAAAAAAATAATTATATTAATTTAAAAAGAAAACATGTAGAGGAACTTGTGCAGGACTGGTTACATGAGAAGGGACACAGCACCATGGAGTTAGCACAGAGGGTTTAGTACAAGGACACGTAGTCCTTGAGATAAGAAAAGGAATAGAAAGAATAAACAGAACCGGCTAGGAACCGCAAGTATGGGGGAGAAGCCTGACCACAAAGTCCCGCTCAGCAAGAAATAGTGCACCTATCAGGAGCTCAGCTTTTGTAATATGTATGAGGCTCATTAACGAATGCATAAAATATGGTACGTTGTAACAAATAAAGGAGTCTGCTTGATGACCTAATGGTGTCAGCGTCTCCCTGTTTCCCACAAAAACATTTTGGGCCATAGCAAAGTCGGAGAAGGTATGAGACTGACTTAAAGATTTAAAGGTTGAAAATTAGCTTATGGTCTTCCTTAAACTACTGCAGGGCTGTACTTTATCTTGTTCATGTCATAGCAGCCACATATGCAACTGAAGCACTTGGAAATGTACCTGGACATGGTCTAATCCAGCAGTAAAAAATGATGGGAAGATATTGAAACAGCTTCATGGCGGTGTCCAAGGTTTGTAGGGAACATTACCTTAACTTTTCTTAATATTCTTTATTTGTCAAGAGATTTGAAATGCCTGGTTCATTTTCAATAAATGCATTGACAATCTCAAAGGAACAGATTCTCAGATTCATCGGTTTCTTTATTGAAGTGGTCCAATTTGGATATGCAGGAAAAAGCTGATTTCTGTTCCACTTCTATCATGTTTTTCCAGCAGGTGACTGATAATCAGTCCTTTTATTTATTTCAACCAATTTAACCAATTCCAAAATCCAGTTCCATGATCTGCTGTATCTTTGATGGCATCTACAGGGTTTCAAGACACAGAGACATTTGCTGCTTTCCAGTTCCACATGATGGTAGCTGACTTCAACGAGCTATTTTGAACATTTTGAAGCCAGTATGTAGTCCATAGATTTTTTGGTTTTGTTTTCAAAATCCTTTAGAGCACTCAGACCTGGGGACTTCTTACAACTTAATTTATCAATCCATTCCAACATCTTCCACTAGAAAGCCTGCAGAGCTCTAAACACTGACAGACGAGGGGGAGGAAAAAAGAATCACACATGATGATAAAGTCCAGCACTTTCCTGAATGGGCTTGTAAACGCAATAAAACCTGAAACAAAGTACTTCTTGAAAGTATGCAATTTGTCCATGCTCGGGGAAGCAAAAAGCTGTGCGAGTGGCGCCTGTTTGGAATTAAGTAATGTACCTCACAGCTGTCTTGGGAGCGAAAGGTGAAAGAAATGTGTCAGGAGAGACCTAAGCACGCAGCCGAAACCCTCACTCACGTGCAAGGACTCCTGTGCGCTGGAAAGGAAGGAAAGTGGCAGCTCAAGAAAGTCGGAAGGAGCTGCTGTGTGAAAGCCTTGGAGCGCTCCCCAGGGAATCTCCTGCGGGGCGGCCCGGCGGCACCACAGGCTGCACACGGCAAAAGGAGGGAGTCGCAAGGAATTCCAGCTGTGACAGGAAACGAGCAGGAGGGAAGAGAAAAATCCAGTGAAGAGTAAAGAGAAACCACAATGAACGCTCCCTTGTAACACTCTACGTGAAATGCTGACTTGTGGGAGCAGGGGCAGAGAACTTTGTTTATTATTATTTTTATGGGTGATCAGCTTGTAAATGCAATTTTGGTATCTACCATATCAAATGTAATTTTACTTAACAGATGGACTATAAGCAAACATATTTCTAGGTGTTTTCTTTGTGGCAAGGTAAGTATAGATTGCTTATTTTCATGTTGGCACTGAATAAATCATCATCTATGTTAAACTCAGTTTTAATAATAACCTTAAGTGTCATTTTATCCTATCAGTAGCACCAAGAAATCTGTGTTGCAAAATATTAAGCCAATTATTTTTTTTCTTTACTGTGTCACATTAATTGACAGAATTCTCTTTTGAATAATGCATCCATTAAAGTTTAGTTGAGATTGTGATCTAAGGTGCAGAGCCATATTAGCATAAAGACAGTTTTCTGTGCTTGCTGTGACAGAACATAGGACCAACAAAATGAAAGTGTGCGCTAAATGCCATCCATTATTCTTTTAATACCATCACCCTATTTTGCTGACTAGCAAGTCCGCTAACATCAGATCTTAAATCAAACGTAAGCTGAAGCAAATACCCTGAAGTCTAACCCACAGCAGCTATATACAATAAATTCTATTAACCTATATCATGTTTCTCTGAGGATAAATATCACAATCCTATGAATCTTTTACTAAATAGACATTTCAAAATTGCTAGGAAGGAATCAACATTCTGAATCAGCCAGGACCACATTAGGAATTGTGATACAGTTCATTACTTGTGAGATGTTACACAGCATTAACGACTTCCAGAGGCTTAATTTGACATGAAGCCATCAAACTGTGTAAAATAAATTACAAGAAAACAAACTTCAAATACATTTACCTTCCAAACAGATCCAATTTTTTCACACGTATTTTTCTTTCTGAGACTTCAAAGGTGGACTGTGATGACAGATGGATCTGTTAACACAACAAAAAGCAATATTTTCATTAACCCCTATTTATTATTTGTCATTTAACTTGCAATTAAATGTGAAGAAATGAAACGTTAGAAGTTTTTCAATATAGCACTTATGGCTACTGAAAAATGCCATCACTGTCAAATATTTATTTCTGTGACAAGCTTTATACTAAATCAATGTAAGTGATGTGCTACAGTTTATTTGGATAATTTTATTTTAACTGCTGTCAATAAACTTCTGGTAGGAGTTCATTCACCATTCAGAATATATCTTTATGGAAATATATTTTAGCTTTGAATTGCTTGGAAGCTATGTTTGTGTTTGAAGCATTTTGTCCATTGAAGACTTCATTTAAGGTTTATTTTCTATGAGCCTTTAAAGTGTTAACTATCCGCTGAGTCTGTAGAAAACCACCTTACAGGATGTTTTCCAGCTCAAAATATCACATCATTTTTTGATCACCAATTCTCCCGTGCCAAAAAAAAGACCATCATAGGTGTCATTTTCAGTATTCACTCAAAAGACCAAAAAATAAATGTAGGTCATATAGGGAGAGAAATACCAAAATCATGTAGCTCTTTGTAGTCTATGAAAGGAGATAAAAAGGGCAACAAAAGAAGCTTGAACCTGCCCAGGCACCACAGGTTGGACACCATTACGATCTCTGTGTATCAAAGTGAGTAAATCATATTGCTGAACTGCAACCAAAAGGCCAGAAAGATAAAAAGGAAGCTGTTGATGCTAAGGTCTGAAAAGAGATCATCGCAGAGCAGGATACCTGTCCAACTTGTTATCCTTAAAATCTTACCAATTCTTTAAGCATCCAATTTTTCTTCATGTACCTGGTAGTTCTTTCCTTTGCTTTAATACATACCTCTGTTTTGCAAAAACTTAATAAGCTTTGTTGAACATTAAATGTTGCCAGGACTCTCAGGCACTGCAAAGGCTCTCTCCTCCCAGAAGTAGAATACATTTTTGATTCTCACAAGCCTGAAACCACAAATTCACCCAGTCTGAGGCAACAGCTTCATTTATGTTTCAGTCTGAGCGTTGCCATAACCAAATGAAATAAGTAACAAATAATAGCATATGGCATCATTTTCAGATATAACTAATTTAGATCAAGTTGTGACAGAAATGTTCTTCCGTTGCTGAAGATCAGAAATCCCAAAAGTAGACATGTCTGTTGTGTTTGCTTGATGACTGATACTGACTCTATCTGTTGTCATAATACACAAGCTGTACAGGGGAGGACAGTTTGGGGGTCTGCAGAGCCAGGACAGGGCAAGGGGCTGCCAACAGGCCAGCTCAGGCAATTTGTTTTTGCAGAAAACTAATGCAAATCTGCCTTTGCTTCCAGATGGCCCAATATTTTCCCTCACGAGTTAAAGGGAACAGAGTGAAAAAAAGATGTCCTGACAGCATCCTCTGCTCCTTTCTGCACATCTGACTTGCTGTAGTCTAGAAATGAATTGAAGGGGACAATATTTTAAGAGAGAGTGTCTGAGAATTACATGTCATTCTTAGGTGGAATTACTTGCACATGATTTCTAGCTTCTCTTCTTGATGTCATTTGAAGGATAAAGGACTTATGAAGATGGTCCTGCTGTATTTATTAACTTCTTCTTTTCCTCCTCTCCAAGACAGTGCCCCTTTGGAACAAGGAGGACCTGCTTAGGAAAGACTGGTTTTGTTGATTTTTCTCAATTTACTATATCAAAGGTTATATAGTTTTGGCAATTTATTTAATGGAAAAGGATATGTGTTACTCTGTGAATCAGAGTGATACTCAACAGTATCATGTTATTGCAAAAATGTAAAAGTCAACCTGTTACAAATGAACAAGAGTATACACGAAGCAAAGTGAACTTTCTCTTTTACTCAGCCTTGGTAGAACTTTAGCTGAAATCATGTTTGGCACCATTCCTCCAGGCAGACATGCATTAATTCGAGAGAAGGTTCAGGGCAGATCAAGAACAATGAGTAGTGGTCCAAAAATGCAACTTCTAAGGAATGTCTGAAGGAATTTTTATTATTTTTTCTACAAGACAAAATCGAAAGAACACAGAATGAATTTCTTCAAATATTTGAGAAGCTGTTGCAAGTAGTCTGTTCTTTATTCCTGAGAGAAAAGCAGTAGAAGTAATTGGTGCAAGAGAGATTTACCTTAGCTTTTAGAAAGATTATCTATTCAAAAGTCACATTCACTAAGGAGTTCCCATTGATGGCAGTTTTCAAGAGCTAGTGACAGACAGGTATCTGTCCAGCAGGACATGGCAACTATACCTGATTTTTCTTAGAAAAAGGACAACTAGCAATCTCTTATGTTCCATTCTAACTCTATTTCCTACAATAACATAAATCTTGAATAAATATTATTAATGAAAAGGTACAGACTGAGCCCACACTTTGGCAAAATAGATTTAAGAAAGTATTTATACTTCAATTAGTGAAATGTTAAGGTGTTAAGCAGAACTATATTTGAAAAAGTATGGAAAATCAAATCAAGTGACAAAATCAAAATCAAGTAGCGATGATGCTGCAGCTGAAGGATGAGAAAACAAATATGAGTAGCAACTTTCTTTATGTCGCATCAGCAATAATTCAATGATAGCCCTATTACTATCCTTGAATAAATTAGTAGTTGAGAACAGAGCCAGAGGCAATAGGAGGGATTTGTGTGGAGAGGCACAGTGCAATGGAAATTATGATTCTGTGTTTACTATTTTGTGTTGTGCCTACAGCATGACATTCAAAATATAGATATTTAGGAAGTATTTGGTTTTACACTGCATTTAGCTAGTTAGTTAGGATGATATAGTTATCATGCTACGCACAAACAAAATGCTTCTAAACTACATTGAACCAAGAACCGAGATATTTCATATAGTTCAATAATATAAGTCTATCACAAGTATAAAACCTCTCATGCCATTTACTACATTTAATTTTAGATTGCAAACTGGAATCGAGTTTGAAACCAGGTCTGCTCTCTTTGCACATCCCAAGCAAGTCTCTTACGTTGAAACAACACTGTGAGTTCTTTCCCCAGAACATAGATTTAAAGTTTGAACAGGTTTAAAAGCAGGTGAAGATTTATACTTCACAGCTGAGGCTCATCAAATAATAACCCACTGCATAAAAAATAGAAGCAGTTCTGCACTAGGTAATAGGTATTCCCATTACCCACGTGTTGTGAAATTAATTTGAAAGTAAATCAAATTGATAACAAAAATCAAAATAAAAAGTATATTAATTCACATACTTTTCTAAAGATCCTAGCAAGGAATTCTCTCTTTACATGTTTTATTGAAAATAAATCCGAAACTCTCAGGATTACTTCATATTATCATCTAATCTACTGCTAATAGGATGCTAATGTGCTCTTACCTTTCATTTCCATTGCAATAATTGAAAACTGCATATAATTTGCATTATAATTTACATAATTTAATTTACATTAAAATAATGTCAAAAAGCATAAATAAGTATTTTTAGAGGTACTTTTATATTAATAATGATAAGCAATTTTGAAGCATTTTTCTAACTTAATACTTGATCAGATGATACACTAAAGCATGAGATCTGGAAAGGACAGGCTAGCTGTAGGGATGTTCAAATGTAGCAATGGTTAAGCTGAAACTTGCCTTCTGTAGAAACAGTTTTGTATTCCAAAAATTCACACTGGGGACAAGGGCAGGGGGAAGTTTTTTTGAGGTTTAGAAAAAGAGGCAAAGCGGTTTTCCTTTTCTTGCCTCACTGAGGCAGTGGAGTTCCCAGATGAATGAGGCATGATACCACGACCAGCTCAAGCTGCATATTTTGGAATGCTGCAAAATGACTTTTCCTTGGAAAAGTTCATTTTGTGGAATCGTACTGACACCCAAAAGAATATCCTGCATTGGGCAACAGTGATCAAGCAGTTTTACCACCAAGTACTTAACAAGTACTTGTTCTGCTCTAGTACTGTAGACAAGACAGGAAGAGTTGGATTTACCCATAGTATAAGACAAGCAAGGTCAAGCCTCTACTATTCCATCTTGGGTTGGGAAAATATAGATAAATTCTCATGCTCAAGTGCCTGGTGCTGTTTTAGGCTTTATTCTGCACAATATTTTCTATGATGTATTTAACTTGAGGAGCAGACTACTGTGCAAGAAAAACACTATATGGCAGGAAAGACGGAAAGCAGGATTTCTGCTTTTACTGCTCAATAGCTTCTCAGGAGCAGAGCTGAGAGCCCTCAGAGTGGAGAAGCTGCCCCTGCAAGTGTGGGATGCAGCAGCCACAGCAGACACCAGTTCAACAGACACTAGTTCCCTAGTTCTTATTAAATGACCAAGCAATCACATGAATGTAATTTTATCAAGATTGGCAAATGTTTAAACAAAGGCTATCGAGGAAAAGTAATGTTATCTGACTTGACTTTTGAAATTAGATTGAGTTTGCAGGACTGAGAAGTTTGGTTTTTCTCTCTGTTAAAAACAGCAGTCAGTTTGAAACCTATTCAAAGACAATAAATGCAAAACACTTTGATGCTATGTCTACAGAGCTGCTTTCCAAGACTGGAAATACACTTTGAAGTCAAATCTGTCAAAATATGTCAAGAAAGTACCAGTGAAGTCTTTAGTGCAGAAACTGAGGAGAGCCACATGCTCCTCTGAAGCCATCCTCGTGGTCACAAGTCCTTCCCTGCTCAAAGTGTGACAGGAGAGCACCGAGGTCCAGGTCTGACAGTCTCCTCACCTAGGGCAGCCTCACCTCCCTGGCCTAATTTATCTTGGCCTCCTGAGTGCAAACAAAGAGAGAAAGGCCATCTCATGAGTGCTCTTCATCTGCTTATGGTAATGCTAAAAGAAAGAACCACATTTATTACACATACCGTTGATATTAGTAAGTGTACAAGATGGCCCTTGACTGCATACTTGTTTAGGTTGTTACCCTACTATCTTCTAACAAGCTCTGAAGATCTGTAGTAAGCAACTAATGTACTTGTCGAAACTCGGGTTCAATTGTGGGCTCAAATACAGAGAAATTACAACTGTGATTGGATAACACTTATATCCTATTGTAATAGAAAATTATTGATCTGCTATATATCATATTAAACCAGTTTAATATTCATCACAGTTATGGTCAAGAGCTATTTAAACAGCTACGATGATTTTTTTTTTATTTTAAGTAATCTTGAAAATACACAAAACCATGCATAAGAGATATCCAGTAAAGCTTAGAAATAGTAATTATTCATTTGAATAAAGAGCAGACTTTGTGATTTATTTTAGCTAAAATTCACAGGTGTTTTGCTTTGTTTTTATGAGAACATAATTGAATTGACCTGAATAAGGTATTATTTAATACTTTCCAAGCTTCATTTTCTCACCTGTGACAAATTAGCACTAAAATAAGTGCTATTTACACTTTGGATAACATATGTCCTACCTTTAGAGCACCTGCAAAAAGATTAAAAACTCTTAGCTTCAGCATGAGTTCTGGAGAGAAGCACACAATAGATTTGTATGACCTAGCCTGATGAATAAATACGCAAGAGTTTTTATTTAAGGGAAACTTCATAAATATTTACTGAATGCATGTATGGCGTCTAGTTTTAATATATTTTGTGCATTACTTGAAATAATAAATGCTATATCTTGTTACAACTATATCTTGTAGCTAGCTATGGCTCACCTCCTCCTCCTCCTTTTGTGGCAAGAAAAGAAGTAGCTTAAGGAAGGCAGGGCACCATCCCTTCCAGGCTTTTGAATTAAAAGGCAATGCTAAAGCGGTCCTCATAATCTCTTAACAAAAGGCAGAAATGAAAATGAAAGAGAAAGAGATGAATCCTATTCCAGGTTTAATCAGGGCTGAAGAGGCTTTTCCTCAGAAGCCCCTGCTAGGGTGGAAGCAGCACGAGGACACCCTCCTTGATGCAGCTCCCAAGGAACCGTGGAAGTGAGGGCAGCCCAGAGGAAACCCTCAACTGGTCCAGCTTCAGAGGGCACCTAGACTGCCTGTAAGGACCTCGGGAGCTGCTTGTTCCCTCCTTCCAGCTAAGAAGAGAGAAGGCAACCTACACTGAGAGAAGAAAAACACCTCTTAACACAAACCAGGATCCTGGAAATATCTGTCCTGGAGCTGTTCTTGCCATATTTGTACTGCAGTTGCAAGGACAGAGTATGTTGCATTTTCTTCACCTCCTCCAAAGCAGTCTGCCTGGTGAACAGCCTGGAGATGACCACTGTCAAGTGGCCAAGTGTCTTTCTCACCAAGGCCATTTTGGTCTTGTAGGACCTGAACTTATATATTCTGCCAGGAATGCTCCAGCAATGGTGGAGCCATATGTAGAAGCCTGGAAAATTGGAGGTACAGAAGTCATGACTGCTACTCAGATTTCCCTGCAGACTTTAGGCACTCACATTTAAAGAGTGAGTGACTAAAGTGAAATGTTCTTTCTGGACAGCCTCACAGGTGTGTGGGAAAATGAATGACAACACTGATTATTTAAATGGCATATGTTTTTGAAAAGGTCATCCTAGCTAGGTATTTGGGGTTTTATCTATTTAAATCCTCGCTGTTTCAAAAGTTTCAATAAGAATTTGAAAAGATGAGAATCTCCCAGAAAAAATATACCTATTCTGCAACCTCCAGAATTTCTAGTTAGAGATTGAAAACACTGTTATAGTGAGTTTTAAGAAAGATTCTTATTTGCTTGAATCAGTCTATTCTTGCTGCTAGTTCTATACTTGTTTGGACCTATGATCTTGAAAAACAATTACAAACTTTAGTATAATTGTCTCACCTCATTCCACACTTGTCTTTGAAGTTCTCACGCTGTGCAGCTCACACAATTAGCCAGAAGATACTGTATAGGTACTGAAATTTAAATATAAGACACATTTTACATTACAGTGTATCTAGTTTGAAGGGAAGTTGGAAAGAAAGGGAAAAAAGTGAAGTCTCAGATACTGACTGAATCACATCTGAATACAAAAACATGACACCTCTCTAACGCAGTATGTCATTGTATAGCAAGATGTCCTATCAGTACCCTTCTGCTGTTTGTGATAATAGAAACCATTGCACCCCTTATATTATTTAAGACTGTTGCAAAGTTAAAACCTGGGTGGGAAAATGCAGTGTGAAGGAAATTGCCTGCCTATGTTGATAACACATGGGTCTGCTATATTTGGTGTATCATCTTAACTATTTTACAAAATAGTTCAATCGTGCTTCCAAAGTAAACTAATAGTCAGTACAACGGAATGGATTTTTAATTCAACACAGAATTGTAATTGACACATAATAAGTATGTCTGAGATAAAGAAAAATCAGTGAATATTGAATTATGTTAATTCAAGTGAAAAGAGAATATATCTGTTTTCTGAATACATGTCAAGGATAAAATATATGAGAATAAGGATGGGAAAAGCATGATTGGTTATCCTATCTCGGTTTTATTTACCATTGCATAAGTTGGCAACGTGTTTGTGAATATAGATAGCATCATGCATGCAACTGCTGCTGTCTGCAAATCACTGTTGCATAGGGGCTATGGTCCAAATCGCAGGGCTCTCACTGACCTTCTGGGCTGTGAAAAGGGGGAGCTTCATCTGCATGGTGCAATAAAGCACCTGTAAGCCTATCTCTGTCTCAAGGACTATTCAAACTACCTGACCATCACACAAAGGTATGTAGCACCTGGAAAATTTAGATAAATGTAGATGCTTCATAAATGCTAGAAGACTGTACTAGCTGCCCATATAAATTGGCATCAGAGAGTCAAATTTATGCTGATGACCTGTAGCTATTGGGGGTAGCTAATACAGATAGCTCACATAGGAGCCTTAAAATCAAGGTCACTAATGTGAACATCACTCTTTCCCCCTCAGACACATAGTTTCAGAAACTTCTTAAAATTTGTTCTCTATTTCTCTATCAAAATTATTTGAACTTGCTCAGGACACTGAAAAATAATTTGGGTTGGAAGCTGCCATAAAGGCAGATGGCACATTCATATGTTTTATGCTCTTTGGAAGTTAGGCAAAAAACAAAAGTGATCCATTGCACAAACTTCTGGTTTCCTCAGCCACCTATATTAAATTTTACTTTTTGATCAGTTTAATAATTTTATAGCAGTCTACTTTCAAAGTTCTTCCTTTAGAAAAGGGCAGTAGAAAATTTATGGAAAATAAAGACATGCTGAGTTCAGTTTTCTTTTACAGCAGAGGAATTATTAGCCTTCTGTAATATAAATTACAACCAGACTGAGTGTTTAATTAAAAAAATACAAATGGAAAAGGACTCACATTGCTCTGTTCCAGAGATCTTTTGATATAGAGTTTAAATGAGAAGGAAAATTCAATAAAAAGCATAAACTTTGACCTGGTTCCGCCAAAGGTTTCATTTTTATTATAGTTTCGTTATACTCTCTGAGTTTGTTTGCTTTTAGCAGTTCCAAACACAACACATTAACCACATGGAAACTTTCATCTTTATGATGAACTAAACATATTCTCTTTGTTTCCCTTTCTCGCATCATTAACAATAGGCTTTTGTGTCCAACTGTGATAATGTCCTGGGTTCAGAACATACACTTCTCAGTATGAATCTAACAACAGGCAATTGACATCTTGATGCTTTTCTTGTCCTCCATAAGGGGATAAACAAACACATGCATATGCAGCCCATGCTGAACTGGGGAGAAAAACTTGTTCTGACTAGCAGGGCTTTAATACACCTGTTACATTTAATGCATATGTCAGGCACCATCTGTTAAAAAGATATTTTTCCCCCTTCTTGTACTTTAAACATGATAGACAAATGCAATTCTAAGAGGTTCAGCTATTTCAGAGGCAAAGAAGCTTGTTCTAATGGATATCCATCAAGGCCAGAGATTTTAACATAAAAACCACATTAGAGCAGAATGAGGTCAAAATCAATGGATTGTTCTGTTTCATAGCTGCTCACATTATTCACATGATACTGCAATGAATTCACTTTACTTTACTTGTGGTGACCTACAAGTTCTGTGGCAAAGCACTAATTGCTTTAAAATATTGTGATTAAATATTCAGTTGGGAATTACTGTTGAAATTAACATTTGTTTTAAGAAAGCCTTTATCCTCATATCTTTTTGATCTCTTGATTGATATGTAGTCATCCCTTAATTGTGGGTAATTTTGTGAATTATTTCCATTATCTAAAACATTTCTTTTATATTTGTTAAACTATCTTGATGAGTAGATAACCTAAAAAAATGAATGGCAATTTTTTAACCTAATAGTCATGGAATTTCTTTCTAGAGTGTAACTTCTGTCTGCAAATGAATCTATTGTGTTCAGATCCTCTTTTATCTACTTTATTTCTTCCTTGGAATAAATCTAAATGAATTAAATCCTGATAATCTCGATCTGAAAAGCACTGTGCTGTGTCTAGGGAATAATTTGAGAGGTTTTCCTTCACTGCCAGCTGACCAGTGAAAGCAACCATGAAGATGAACTCTGCTTTTACATATATCCTTGATTGTCTAGCATTTTCTTTGAGTTATTTTCAGATTTTGGAGGTGCTCTGTATGGCAGATCTCGATGGACTTTCTTATTACAGGATAGGGAGACTTCCAATTTTCACATGAGGAAGGTATGACAGTTCTCATGACATACCTATCTCTCCTAGGGATCCAGAACAGTTTGAGTTTTGCTTTAGTTTGAGGTCAAGAGATTGCCCGAAAGCAAACTATATGGAAACTTGTTCAAACAAGGCCTCAAGTGACTATACTAATGTATGAAGGTCTGAAAAAAGTTGTGAGATGTGATTTAGTGAGTTGAACAAAGATTTTATTCTAATATAATCTTTCCTGCACTTAAACCTAGGCAAAGATGAAGCAATCATGTTGCTTAATTTATTTTCTCTTCATGTCTGATATGCTGAGTTGCATGAATGCACCCGCTGATATGCCAAAAGTGATGATAGACTCAGCAATATCACTATGGAGGGTGAAGATCTTGGTGACTGACAGTATTACAGCAGCAACATTTGTCTGAGACTTACTCATGGCATTTTTAATACTAATTAAAACCAAAGTTATACTTAAAATATAGAAAATTGTTTTATATGCTTAAGTAAGACACCTTTGCTTTTTGGAAGCGGCCTGTATCAGATACAGAATTGACAAAGTAGGATGCTACATTAGTAATTAATGGACATCCCAAGGAAATGTTAGACCTGTATTCTGGGCACATTCAGACTGGGACAGTTTTGAACCATATTACAGGTCCAGAGCATCATGCAGTAATTCAAAATGTCATTTGACATTTTCTGTTGAGGCAGAGCCTCTCTGCTGCCAGGAAAGTAAAGTTCATGGGACCAAAGAGGTAGAAATAAACAACCTGACTCCAGTATAGTGATTAGAGTGATGTCCTACTCTTCTGGGCTCTGCTCCCAGGACTGTTTCTGTTCATTTCTTCTAAAATGTCAAAGACAGACAGTTGTGTTGTTAGTACTGCATAAAAATGGCCTCTTAAGGCAATGTAGAGAAGTTTACAGACTTGCAGGTAAACTAAAACAGGTAATCGTCTATTTTTTTAAATAAGGTCTATTACGTTATCACTATATGAATTTGCTTTTGTATGTAACTGAAACTTGAGCGATTAGCTCTACTTCTCAATGATTTGCCAACGCAGGCGTAGGCATTAGAGAATTTTGTTTCAATTCATTCTTTTTATCTTAGTCAAGCTAAACCTTCAAATCGTCTGTGGCAAGCTCTGCACTTATAACCACATAACTAGAATCACGCTTTTGCTGGGACTGCTTTTTTTTGTTGTTGTTGTTGAGAGAAGAAGAGAGTAACACCCAGTTTCCATAAATATGTGCTAATTATATTTACCTTGGGTTTGGCTTTAAAGGGGAAAAGGGAAGTTGCAGATGACTGTTATTTGATATTCAGGTTAGCACAATGATTGAAGACAGCGGTGTTTAATTTTAGAAAGGTTCCTGTCTACACATTCCATCTCTTGCTTGAACATGGGGACATTTAACGCCTGTGACAAGCTAAATGCAGCCTTAAATAAGCTAAAGCCTAAACAGGTTAGCAATCTCCGAATGACAAAACCACTACTTTAACTGAGCGCAGAATGCCGTGACTGGGAGTCTCTCCACACTTGTCCCCTGTTCTGCTCTTTCCCACTAAAAATGGCCCATCTGTACTTGTTTATAATTTACACACCATATTGCTGAAGGTTTGCTTGAATGACCTAGTTAATTTCTGAGCTAGGAAGAGGGCCCATGCATGAAAGGACATTCAAGCAATTTCAGAGAACAGGAAGAGAGGCTTGAACCAAAGGCCCAGTAGAAAAATTGATAGCATCAGAGAAGAGGCAACGAAGAAACAGATGAATAATGAATGAAGACCATCTTTGCTATCATTCAAGACACATTCATTACAGATAAAATGTATCTATGTCTGTTTAATTCTGTTACTGTAGTAGAAAATGTTCTGTGACAATTTTTCATTCAGGGTAGTTTTTTTTCTGCTACTCTTTTCTACTTCTGCAAGATTTCTAACAAGATGGGAAACTCCCTTCCCCAATACAAAGCTGTGACACACACTGCTATTTCTATGCAATACAATCTCCAGTGTTAAGGACTGTGTGGCACAAACACGTTTAATACATTTGCACCATCATTGAGTATCTCAGAGGCAACCTGGATATTTGAATGGATATTTCATTTTTTATGTAAAGATTCTCAGATTCTCTAAGATTCCAAGAAAGAATATTCTTTTATTGGAAATTACTTTCTCAGACTTTCCTAGGTATGTGACCCAGATGTAGCTGGATCACATGTACAGTACAGTATAAACTTGCAGTTATATTAATAAACACACTAGTAATTTAATTGGATCTCTTTTACACAAAATCATGATTAGATAACATTGCTTTGCATCAGTATGAGCTGCAGAAACACTTCTCTATAGAGCTAATTTCCGAGCATAACTAATATATTATTTATTTTATCAGTCTTAAAAGAAGAAACACCATTTCTTCTGTCATTGATTTCTCTGATTAAGAATCAGGACTACAGGTTGCAATGAATGCTTAATAAGGCTCTTGTAAAATGTATCTATATTCCTATTTTCATTTTTTATGGAAAATTTAGTGGTTCATCTAATGTGAAATCATAAAATTTTGAACCTGACAGCATTATGTCTATTCCCATAACTACTTACAGAGTTAACAGGAGATGGTTACATTAACTCTGCTTATCAATCTCAAATAGTGGGTAAGAAGCACTTCAACTAATTTTTAAAGTTATTCCTGCCAATGAATTCTGCTAATCTTTCAATCTCAGAGAAGTTCATTCTCTGCAGATGAGGACACGAGACAAAACAGACCCATCATAACTCTGTGAACTGACATATGAGGCTTAGGTTAGCCCATGGATTAGATAAGAGGACAAAGATTTTTTGAAGACAAAGTAATTCATCAGAAAATGATATTTCATTTTACGTCATCTGATGTAAAAGAGAAACTCTGAGGCCTGGCTTCAATCTATTTAATGTTAGGTATGCAGCTGAAATGCTCACATTTGCAGGCTGCTTGCCCCAGGCACACTTTATTTACAATGGAGATAGGCACTTCCAGAGAGTGATTCAGATCTTAGGTGGTAAGATAATGGGTGCACAACATTAAAGCACTATATCAATAACCCCTTGAGATAATCAATTTTATGTATTCATTTACAATTAAAATCTTTGCTTTGAAGTTGCTATCTCTACTTATTGCCCAAGCATTCATACACCAGGGAATTTAGCTGAAAAATTATTTATGAAAAATCAACAATGCTGGAGATCCAAGCACAATGTTGAGAAGATGCAAATAAATCCCCAACCAGACAGCAAATAAAATGAACGCTAATGTGCCAAGTAAATAAAAAGCCAGCTCAGGAGCCATACTGTCGCAACAGCTGTAACGGAGCATCCAGATTCACTGAGACCATGGACTGCCCATGTGCCCTTACTGGCAAGCATCATTGCCCACCCAAAACTATGCAAGAGCTGGAAAAGGTAATGCTTGAAGGAGAGCCTACGAAAAAAGGTGCACCAAGAGAAAGGTGAAGGTTTCTGTGACTTGTTCTTTTTGTTTTGCTTTTTGTTTTGTTTTGTTTTCTGTATGTATTTGTATCCAAGTATTAAATAGAACATTTCTCTTTATTCATGTTCTATCACTTACAGTTAGCATTTTGTCCAGGAAGAACATTTTCAGCACACAATCACCTTTTTCATCTCCATCTTCATTTATCTCAGCAACTGTTTCTGATAATCCCCCATCAGCAGTTCTAAGAGACAGTTCAATATGCTGAGAAGGTCCTTCTGTGGCAGATCATCATTCATTTTCACTGTTTTTCCTGGGGGTTCTGGACCTTCACATTTCCTCCAGTCTTCTAGTTGCCTTTTTCACATCCTCTGCAGAGTATTATCTGAAAACAATTGAGGGGCATTATTTTTCTACTCAGAAAAAAAAAATGGTATTAATTTCTGCTTCACAAAAAGCAAGAGGAACAATCTTTATACCCTTGACATGTCCTGTATAAGGCATTCAGGATCCTGCGACTGTGATCTGCCAGGTTCTTTTTGATGACGGTAATGCGAAGTAATAGACACACACAAAGATGCACATGTACACACAGTTAGTGACATAAATACATTATGTTTTCTTGAAAACCTAGAATACCTGCATAATTTCATATATTTGTTAGGTTTTATAGTTTGGAGGATAGCAAAAATTCAGAGGAAGATGCTTACCTATGGCTTTTAGTTTCATTGAAGCTCTAGCGCCACTTGAAAATCTGACATCTGTGAAGATCCAGGATTCAGAAAATTGGCCCTGGAGCTCCATGTGCCAGAAGTCCAAAGGAGAGTCTTGATGTGATCCCTCATTTACTGAATCCACAGATCTTTGTTTTCAGTGTTCTGTCATTATTGTCATTACAGTGGGGCAAAATGATCAAAAAATGATACCAAATCAGTATGATCATGTTATACCAAAACAGATTTACCAGGGAGAAAAGGGAAGTGTTCAACTTGGTAAGGGAAAGAAAACAGCACTATAACCCTTCTAAGATCACAGCTACAATGGGATCTAAATTCCTACTTTGACCTCCTCTAATCAATATATAACGGTGTACAGCATGAGATAACCTTGTTCTCAGCTTAATATTTCAACTGTTCTCACTCCTAGGACAGTCATGTACTAAAAACTTTTGTTCAAAGCTTAGAGAAGAAAGGGCTATACTGAGACATTGGCTTATTCAAGAAAATTCAAAACAGTGTAATGATACATGCACAGCTGCAGACATACAATAAAGCAAATGGTACCTAGTAAAGCAAAATCCGACATTTTATGTATTTTTGTATTGTCCAGGGTCTGAATAGATAAGGAACACCAATATCTGTCGCCACAGTTTGCATAGTGTTGTTCAGATACCAATAAGAACTACAGAGCTGGCTTCTGGTTTGGTTTGGCACAGTTTATATAGCATACTCTAATGGTTCTACATGTTAAAAATAAAATCACATGCAAAACGAAGCTCTGTGCAGATTCAGTGCCTGAAACACAATACTACATTTGCTTGAGTTACTTCTAAGAAATAATATTGCTGAAATTCATTTGGGTCATCATAACAGAGTTACACAGTTTTCACAGAATAGAGAATAGCCAGGGTTTGAAGGACCTCAGGAGATGATCATATAGCAGGATGCCCTGCCGATGACAATATCTGACTCCAAGGATGTTTGGAAACTCCACAGTCTCTCCCAGCAACCTGTTACAGTCCCTGTCCTTAGTGTATCGTCTCAGTAAGAAAGTTTTTCCTCATGACCTACAGGATTTCCAGTGTTTCAATTTGTGCCCGTTGCCTCTTGTGCTATCACTAGACACCCGTGAGAAGAGTCTTCCTCCATCTTTCAAGAAAATATGCTCAAAGTGGAAAAGTGGCTCTTCCAAAATCTGGCTCCTGATTAGTTCTACCTTTTAGGTAGGGATGAAGAAGGTGGAAACACATATTTGTATCTATTAAAGCTTATTGCTTGCAAAGTTGCTGTGAAATTACTTTATTGAAATAGCTAGTGTTTATTAAGAGGAAAAAATATCCACTCTCTTTTCTTAAAAGACATTAATTTTGGGAAGGAAAGACAACTCTTATAGTTGATAGCAGGCACTGAAATCTGAAATAACTCTGCCACTGAAATACAATGTCTCTCTCTGGCCTTGGACACAAAATTTAATCTCTGTAGCTTAGCTTTTCATTTTTAAATTTAGGACAGTAATATTTAATTACTTTCCTCAGTAGGGACAGTATGAGGATTCATTAGTTAATAATTGTACAGTACTTTGATTATCTAAAATGCTATGTAAATGCCAAGTAGTATTAATATTTTTAATAATTAAAAGAATTCTATGTCCATGGTCTTCCAGTACTTTAAATAAATGTTTTGTATGGGAAACATGTAAACCTAATTTCACTATGAAACTGAGTGAAGGCAAAAAGAAAACAAGCAGCATAAATTAGGAGAAGTAAATGAGTAAGTAAAATGATCTGTTAGATTTATCTGTTAGATTTTGGCCGTAGCCAAGCCCTCTCCATCATCTTTGAAAGATCCTGGAGAACGGGGGAGGTGCCGGAGGACTGGAAGAAGGCCAATGTCACGCCAGTCTTCAAAAAAGGCAAGACGGAGGATCCAGGCAACTACAGGCCGGTCAGCCTCACCTCCGTCCCCGGAAAAGTGATGGAACGGCTCATACTGGCCGTTGTCTCCAGGCACGTGGAGGACAAGAAGGTGCTCAAGACTAGTCAGCATGGATTCGCGAAAGGGAAATCATGCTTGACTAATCTGATAGCCTTCTATGATGGGATGACTGGCTGGATAGACGAGGGGAGAGTGGTGGATCTCATCTACCTTGACTTCACCAAGGCTTTTGACACCGTCCCTCACAACATCCTCCTGGACAAGCTCCGGAGGTGTGGGCTGGATGAGTGGTCGGTGAGGTGGATTGGCAACTGGCTAGATGGCAGAACTCAGAGGGTGGTGATCAGTGGTGCAGAGTCTAGTTGGAGGCCTGTGTTGAGCGGAGTCCCCCAGGGGTCAGTCCTCGGTCCAGTCCTGTTCAATTTATTCATCAGTGACCTGGATGAAGGCTCGGAGTGCTCCCTCAGCAAGTTTGCAGATGATACGAAGCCGGGAGGAGTAGCGGATACTCCAGAGGGCTGTGCTGCCATCCAGAGGGACCTGGACAGACTAGACAACTGGGCAGTCAAAAACCTCATGAAATTCAACAAGGCCAAGTGCACGGTCCTGCACCTGGGGAGAAATAACCCCAGACACCAGTACAGGCTGGGGACCGACCTACTGGAGAGCAGCTCTGCCGAGAAGGACCTGGGCGTCATGGTGGACGACAGGTTGACCATGAGGCAGCAGGGTGCCCTCGTGGCCAAGAAGGCCAATGGGCCTCCAGTAAGAGGAGCGTCTCCAGCAGGTCGAGGGAGGTGATCTTACCCCTCTACTCAGCCCTGGTGAGGCCACATCTGGAGCACTGTGTCCAGTTCTGGGCCCCACAGTACAAGAGGGATGTGGAGCTGCTGGAGAGAGTCCAGCGCAGGGCCACGAGGATGATCAGGGGCCTGGATCATCTGCCCTGTGAGGAGAGGCTGAGGGAGCTGGGCCTGTTCAGCCTGGAGAAGAGAAGGCTAAGAGGGGACCTGATCTGTGTCTATAAGTGCCTCAAGGGAGGCAATGAGGAGGATGGGGCTGGCCTCTTTTCACTGGTGGTCACTGACAGAACCAGAGGAAATGGCCATAAATTGAAGCATCAAAAGTTCCACGGGAACTTAAGGAAGAACTTCTTGACAGTGAGGGTGACAGAGCCCTGGAACAGGCTGCCCAGAGAGGCTGTGGAGTCTCCTTCTCTGGAGATCTTCAAGACCCGCTTGGATGCAGCCCTGTGCCACGTGCTCTAGGTGGCCCTGCGTGTGCAGGGGGGTTGGACTAGATGATCTCTAGAGGTCCCTTCCAACCTTAGGCATTCTATGATTCTATGATTCTATGATTCTATCTTATCCATACATACTATTCCTGACAAGGCAAGCTGGTTGTACAAGCTCACCAACAGTCTGTTTTGTGGTCTGCCTTCCAACTTCAGCAAGATATGTTTAATTTTGGAGAAGTTAGTTGAAACTGGTTTTCAGCATTAGGTCAAAAAGCTCTATATTTAGTTAAACTCTTTTTATGAAATGGAATTTTCAAAGATTTTATAGAATAACATTGAATACACCTGAAAATGTCACCCTTTCATACTGCTATATGATAATTTCCTTCTGTATTATCATTTCTGTGCTAGCCTCTTTGAAATTAACAGAATTAGTTTATCATCGGATTTACAATCCTATCTCCTTTTGTCTGATATCTCCTATTACTGTCTAATACTAGAGGGGAATAGAACATACTTTGTGAGTAATGTGTGCCTCACGAGGAGTTTAGTGCCCGTCTATTTACAACTTTAGACATCTGTACATTGAATGGTGTCTCTAAAGAAGAGGAAGTTCCTAAGGAAACTGAAGCACAGAGGTCATCTGCTTATATCTGTTTAATGAGGAGAACATTGTGTTGTACATTAATGAAAGATTCTGTACCATTTCTAAGGAAAGACCTGTTCAGGCCCTGTTACAGTAGATTAACCTGAAGTTAACAGCATGCAACAATATTCATTAGGAAGGAAAATATCGCTCTGCAAACCAACTTACTCCAGTTACCTGAAGATCAAAGATGATGCATACAGTAAAACTCTGAACTGTCAAGGCACCCAAAGCAATTGCCTCTCCCTACAATCTCCCTACAACAAATGTAATATCAATCAAAGCCCTCGTCCATCTTTCCTGAACAGTCAAGTAACCCCTATAATAAAAAATATTCTGCATATTTACAGGGAGGCAAAGGCAGCTGGCTGACATTCAGCATACTATCTCAGCTGAAAAAGAAAGGGTAATATCATATCTTTACTTCAGAGACAGGAATACATAAACCTGTGCATCATAACTATGCAGGTGATATCACAACCACAGAAAGGCTAAGGCTTTCTTACCAGCATATATTTTATTTATACGTGGGGACACAAACACACACACAAATATTTGGCAGTTGGTTAGAACAGATGGAGTCCTATAGATCTCCAGGGGAAATGCCTGTGGAAACACAGACAAAATACATATTACTATCCTTAAAATCCACTATGAAGGAAATAAACCACTGAAGAGAACTCATATCCATGTGTTCAAAGTGACTCATAGCTCCCAAAGAAGCCACCAGGCCCTTAGGGTCAGATAAAGAACAGTGTGGTCATTTAATATGTGCTCAGATGCATAACTAAAAATGTTACTGTAGCAGAAAAATGATACTATGCAAACTGAAGAGATCGAGATTATTTTTTTTCTCAGCGGTGTTTTGCAAATGGAATTCTCACCACTTTCAAGAGAGATTTTTATACAGAATACGAATAAAGTATAGATACACTATGTTTTCTCTCATCCAGGAGAAAGAAAAATCCAGCACCTTATAGAAGAATTAATCTTTAGGCAAAAGAAATTCACATTAGAAAACATTGACATTGCTAACTTTTACTATCCACTTAAATCTTTCCATTCAGTCTTAAAAACTTGTATATCACAGCCTACTTTGTTTTGCAACTTTACCTCTGTGAATCAAAAATAGAGTGGCTTTAGAGTTCAAGGAAGGCACCAACGTGGATTATAATGTCTTCACAGAAATATACATTTGCATAACAAAGCATGTATTTTGCTATAATCCTAGTTAAGAAGGATTTTTTTCTTCTTGTAGGATGGCTTAGAAAGTTATACTGTCAAAATGCAATCAGATTTTGATTCCCTTTTTTTTCAAGCTTAGTAACGGCCAAGCAAACAGATTTCAGAGAAATTTCCTAATTGAGCGAAAGGCAGTTTCATCATGGAAAGACAATCCGTAGTAGAGATACAGATCATAGCTTCTAGAAAACTAACTAATGTTAAAATAAATAGCTTCAAACTGTCACTAAATGTACCTTAGAGGATTTTGAAGGATTCTAAAAGGTTTTAAAGATTAGATATCATAAGTTAGTAATTTTTCCTTTTGTCATTTAAAAAGTGCTATTTATCCAAGCCTATTTGTCTACTTTATAAAACTTCTGTTCCAGTTTCTTCTGAAAGAAGCTTACATTAGGTATGTGCATTGGGAACAAGGCTTCTTTGTTGGTTTTGTTCACTTTACTCCAGTCTTCATCTTTGTTTCAAGTAATTCAATCAAATATTTAATTCTGCGGCCCATTTGCTGCATCTAAATGTTTTTATGATTGCTTAAACATGTAGGACTTGATTCAGTTGCTTGACCAGAGGTCTATAGTGCCGCCTGAGTTACTTGAGGATATACCGTATCTCTTCACAGAAATGACAAACATAACACAGGACTTACAGAACACTCATTCCTTCTAGAGCTGAGGGTTGAGTAGAATATTGCTGTATCTGCACACATCAGATGAGCATGCACAGGCAAAGGATTCAAGTGCACAATTATAGGAACCATGCCCACCACCTCTCATATGCTTCTGATTCATATCCTGAACTAGAAACACAGGCTTAACTTCTCTTCCTGCCTACAAAAAGAGTTCTTGAATGACCTCAAAGGAAGATTCCCTTGTCCCACTATTCTTGAATTCCTCAT
This sequence comes from Crypturellus undulatus, assembly GCA_013389825.1. Classification (NCBI taxonomy): domain Eukaryota; kingdom Metazoa; phylum Chordata; class Aves; order Tinamiformes; family Tinamidae; genus Crypturellus; species Crypturellus undulatus. The sequence continues at coordinate 223,015 of VWPW01014699.1, forward strand.
GGGGAAAGCAAGGACAAGCTCTATTCCTGTCTCCTCTGTGTCACAGCCACAAAAGCATTTAGGCATGAATTCTCCATATATCTCAGTGGAAGATTAAGTGTCTCAGGCACTTAAGCACCCAAAATTGGTACTTCGTGAGGCTCTGGTAATAACGTAGAGAAATACATAGTAACACCAACAGTCTTGCCATATACCGTGTGACCTGATGGTCACGAAAGCAAGGAAAGCCTTCTTAGCTCACTTTTCTACTCTTTCTTCTCCCAGAAATCCATCTCTGTGGACCCAGGCCAGTTTATTTATGTAGTGCCCTTCATCTGGACCAGGATCCCTATATGCAATTAAAATATAAATCATATTAATTAAGACTACATTGTAGCCATAACCTCATGGGTTCATGAAATGAAGAGACAAAAAGGCAATGAACCTAGCAGAAAGCAAAGTGAGTATAGACTTATGCTCAAAAGAGCTCTTTTGGCTGTCAATACAGAGAAGCTCTTTTTTTATATATAAAGGATGTGATTGGTTAAAGCTTATCAGGAATATTGCTTGATCTGGGAAGCCAGAGAGAAGAAATGTGCACATTTTGACTCAAAGGTTCAAATGACCCTTACTTATTCTTAGTAAATCTAGTCCAAGATAACTAACTAAATAGCTGAGATAAGTAAGTAAGCATTATTCCCTGGAGGTGCCTATCCTACTTTGTTATTCCTATAAAGTGTGCCCAGATGGCTAGTGTAGTTTATACACCTAACATTTTATAGGCTGCCTGCAGAGAATATACACGATTCTTCCATATAACTCCTTGAAACCTAGGGCTTTCTGAGTTTGCACCATGCAAATGCTGTACCTCAGACAGTGATCTGGACAACGTCTTTGTCTTCCCAGCCTTCTATTGTTGAGTGGAAAAGTATTAAAGAATGTGTATCAGTATATTTGAAACCTGATCTCAAAACCAATTTACTGAGCCATCTCTCCCATAATAAATCACAAACACTTAGAAGCAATGAAATGAATAGGATCACAACCTGTCCCCTGCTACCTCAAAAATTACATATATTTCATCAAGTGTAATGAAATGCCTATTTCATTACAATACAGTGACCTTAGCACTGACCCTTGGAAAGGTAGGTATTACCTTGATTTCAGTAGTAGAATATTTTCTTTAAAGGCATGTTGCTACATGGGCAATACTAGCAGCTAATTATCTATTGGCAGCAAAATGCCATAATAAGATTCTTTTGCTGTATTAAGAAATGCTGCATATTCTCAGGAAGGGCAGAAGAATGGTCCCCTTTCACCCAAGATTTATGACCAGAATCTGCCTTCTGGCTTTAACTGTCTTGCATAGATGCTACAATCAATACCTGAAATGTCCACGTCTGGCCCTAGCAAGATGACTCTCATTATCTAAATTACCCATCTACTGTGCCTAAACTCAGTGTATATTTACATAAGCCCATGCGAAAATCTTCGTCACCTCCACAGGGCAAGTAATGTTGGAAGTGGTAAAAATGAAGCAGTTTGCAGGACAAGTATTATAATACTATGTATATAATTACAATTTGCAGGGAACCCTGTTTTGTAAGACTTTGCTGTATTTATAAGACAGTTACTGATAAACATATAATTTATATTTTACATATGTAATTCACTTTGGCTTAGAGGTGAAGTGTTGTTTTGTAACAAATTGCTTTTACTCTTGGTAAGTGTAATACACGTGCATTGTAGCTGGTACAAATACCTGTAATTTTACTATATTTGTTAGTGCTATATCTATATACATAGAGAGAGAACCAGGTCAAACTTGTTTGTTTATTCCTTAGGCAGTACTAATTTTAGATTGTTCTTAACTATCATTTTATTTGCTTTCATTTGCTTGGGATCTCAATATATATGACAGCTGCTGACCTTGCTGTTTTCCCTAGTAATGCCAAGGTAAATTTAAATACTGTGTTACACTGCATAACTGGAATTTCTGAAGATAGGGAGTTTCCTTTTATTTATTCCTTCATTTAGATAAATATAACATATATGTTTCTTTTATTTAGATAAATAAACTTGGCATGCATCACTGCTTATCAGTATCATAAATAACCTCTATATTCTGGCTGTACTCCACATTGATATCAAAGCCTCTCAGCCCTAACTACTTTATAAGCATTTTAATATATACTCCCTACTGCTATAAAAAAAGCAGTCTAAAGAGAAAAGACAGATGAGAGAAGGTTGGGCAGAGTTTCATATTGATTTGGTGAAGATGCATCACACCACAAGTGCTCCATATCAGCATAGGACAGAGTGTATTTGACATGTCTTGGTTTCTGGACCTTCTGGTTTTAATATTCATGCCAAGTTATCTATGGCGGGAGATGGCCTGAGAGGTGGAAGAACATGGGACTGAGCTATTGGGAGCATGCAAGTAGAGACATGAGGGGGAGGAAGGAAGAAGCACAAGAGCGTGAAAGCCGGGATAGCGAGCACAAGGTGCAAGGACCCGAGGAGGATGAGGGAAACACGTGGCTTAAGCCACTGCCAGCTTTCTTACCTCAACTATTAGTGACACCCATTCTATACTCCTTCTTTGACTCTCCCCTGGACTCTACTCTTGACTAACTTTTTACCTGAACTGCATTTTTTCATTTTTCATGTTCCTGTACAACAGATCTCTTATACTGGATCTGTCTTTTTTTTCCATGTCAACCTTATTTCTTCACTCCTCTCATCCAATTTGTGACAGTGTTTGCCTTTACTGCTCCTTCATTTCTAAACTTTAATAACTAAACCCTGATTCTGATCTCATGTCCACATGTATAAACCCAGACCAGCTAGGCTGTAGTCAACCTAGTTTTCATCTTTCCCCTAATCTACCTCTGACAAAAAAAAAAGAAAAAATTATTCTCATAAATTCGAAAGAATATGACAAAATCACAATACTTAATCAAATGACAGTTCTCTCTCTTTGAACCTGATTTAGTGAAGGTTTTGCACCTTGCCTGGCATTTACCCTGAGCATAAATTTCATTAAAATCTAGCACGTGCTTAAGGCCCTAAAATAGGCTCTTCTGGCGAGAGACATCTGTAACTAGCTAGCAACACTTAACCATCCATAACTATCTTTCTGCACTGTGCTCCTGCCTCTATTGCTGCATTATCAATCTTCATTCCTGTCTCTTTGTGCCTGGACAGAAATTGCTTTGATTCTTGAAAATCCAACCCACTCAAATTTATTCTTCCCCCTTTTCTCCTTTCTCTATGTGTAGAAATCCTTCCTTCTAACAGCAAGTTTCACCGGAAAGCAAAGCAAATGTATATCCTTGGTGTGTCATGGTTGTGCTGAGCCCCTCTTTCTTCCGAGTTTTGTAAATTTTTTTGCCCTAGAAAATCTGTGTGCCTCTAGGGTAATATGTGGATAGTGTATGATTTTCACCTGTTCGGCCCCAAGTTATTCAGAAAGACATTATATTCATCCCCTTAATGACATCAGCCTCCAAAGTACAAGCACTTAAAACATTTTGAAACTACTTGGACTACAATAAGGTTTTTAGCCTCTGGTTTTGCAGGATCATTTCCCATCATAATCAATCTCTTTCTCAAATGTTTTACACCTCCTCAGGTAATGTTCTCTCTTTACCAGAATTTTCTTGTAAGGCCTCAAGCTGTTTTGTTTTTTATTTCTTTTTTGAGGCTCACTAGTTTTCTCAGCAAATGGTATTCCAGATCTAGTATCTCATGTCTGTCTTCAAAGGGGATAACTTACAAAAGTAACTCAGTTTTGCTTTAATCTGTATGTATTATCTAAATCTATTTACACTAAAGCTACTGATGTATTTTCAATTACCTTTTCTTCTGGAAACATTCTCTCATTTTCTATCACCATCCATAAATGAATTTCCATTAACAACACACATGAATTTCAAGAGAGGCACTGTTTGCCAGTGGCTTTGTTTTGCTGAGCTTTAAAAGGGGACTGGCAACCTAATTTGATGAAGAATGGGAATAAGACCCAGGAGGTGGAGGCTTTGGTTTGATCCCAATACAGCCGTCCAGTGCTCTTGGATCCTTGAAATTAATTACCATCCTACCTTTCAATCAAAAACAATGAAATCAGTCTATGAAACCACTGGATGTTAGGCATATAAATACCCTTTAATTTAGAACCTCTGATCTTTTGGAGGACTTTGTAGAGAGCTCCAGAAATCAGTGAAACTAATGAAAAAAAATTAACATCAGCCATACTTGAGTAAGGCCTGAAAATGAGAAACTACCCTAGTCAAAAAGTTTTTCAGATTTCTGAGTTGCTTGGTATTAGAAACAAGTGAAACCCTTTCATCTAAATGTAAGTTTCCCTGCACCATCTTCATATGTAAAATTCAGAAGCTTAACTCCACCAGTGGTATCACTGAGATCCTCTTCTCAAGCCACTTTCAGAAAAAGCCATCAGAAAATGTTGCTAAGTGTCATTTTCAGTATCAGTATTGCAGCTTCTGTCCACTGAAGATTAAAAGTCTCTTTCAAGCACGACTTTGAATTAAGTAAATCACAGTAACACAGCTACCCCATAATCTCTGCTGCAACACTTTCCCGGCATATTTAGACTACAAATGTATTCTATCATCAGCACCATGGAAGTCAGGAAACTGTGAAACTTCTTTGCTACAACACGACTCCTGAGCAGAATGAAAGCTTTTAATTTTTAGCAATTCCTTTGTGATATACAGTACTATCATGGCATGAATATTTTTCCTTAAGGCTGAGAAAATTCAAGATGGTATTAAGCAAACTTTTTTTCATTGTATTATATGTTTGCTATTACTCAGTTTTATTTTAAAAACTCTTTTCTGTAGAATACGTTGTTCAAAATGCCAGAAATAGTAATTACTAGAAATAATATCATTACAATATTTCAGTGCATCTTCAGTGAAGGGAGAACTGCCATAATTAGTCATATGTCCTATGTAGTAAAAAATAGGAACAGTTTAAGCTGATTTTAAGCAGAATGTAACATATTTCATTGGTTAACATCCATTGCTCTTTTTCATTCAGAACTGTAGAAAATCTACCTGGCCTCTTTAATACCTTTAGTGCATAGAATTTAATGATACAAATGCTCTATCTAAACTCCAAAGTTGGGACTGCTGTGAGGACATACACACGAACACGAAAGATCAAATGTTATGGCCAGGATTCATGCCTCCCCAGTTCAGGCTGTTACCTTTACTGTTCAATATGCTAAATTCAGAGAACTAAGCAACTCATGAAAGATTCATATCTTTGGCAGACTGTGTCACCCTCTGCAGGTGACTAACTTCCTCTGTGGGGCAGTTTTATACAGATATTTAATCATTTAAGCCTATACCCTAACAGGCATTTTAGCACCTGCCTTCCGCTGCAATAAATTTAGCAAAGGCACCTTCATCAGTCAGGCAGTGCCTAGTGAGATTTTCAAAAGCAATGAGGGATCCAGGGTAGGATGCAGCTCATCTAACTTCAGGTGTCTCCAATCTAGGTACCTAGAGGCAAGCTGGGCATTCAGATTCTGACTGCAGCAAATGGATACCTAATCAGCCACCTCAGTGACAACTGCAGTGCAGCTCCTCTGATCGAATGTAGGCGTTTGGCTTTACAACCATGTGTAGACACCTACAGTGTCAACGCTGCAAGTCTGCAGGGCTGAACCCATACCCTCAACTTGCACAAAAATCCACACAGAATTTAGTTTCCAAAGAGCCAATACTCTACTAGGTGCCTCCTCAGGCATCTAAATACCACTAAGAAATTGGTCCTAGCAATCCAGCTATACTCCCAGGGGAAAAACCTCTTTCAATGAAGTTTAATCAGATCCTGAACACACTAAGCAGTGATAAGCATCAGTCAGTATGCCTACCTGTGCCCATGCCCAAAGTAAACCAGGTCATTCATGCATGCAAACAGGTAACATCTGAGGCAAAATTAAGCTGAGTCTGCTTTTCAGCCTTCTCAATTGCAATGCAGTAAAATAACCCCTGCATTGGTCTTACATCTGCTTCTAGACAGGAGCGACTTTACGGCTACCTAGCAGCATTCTCATTAATGCAGGCTAGAGTTTCTATGTATCACTTGTCTTCTGCATCAATTTTTCATTTGCACTTTATTCGCAGAACTCCTTACCTGTGTCCTTGAAGTGTTATCTTCTTCAAATGACTAAACCGCATTACATTAAGTACATCAATAAAATATTTTTGGGAAGCAAAACAAGACTTCCATCTTACACTTTTTCAAACTATTCCTGTTATGAATAATGCCAGATCCTTTAGTGAGCCGAATGCAGTATATGAAAGGTATGCCTATGAACCTGGGTACCCCTTTAGAAAAGATATATATCATGAAACAATATAAAGCTGGTTAATTGTGGACAAAATCAAGCTTGAAATACAGTACCTATTTTTTACTAGAAGTTAATTAAACACCCATTGGATTAGGAATATTATGGATTCTTTATCATTTCAAATTATTAGAAAAATATCTTTCCCAAAGATAGACACTGCCTTCTTAAGAAGGTCCAGTCTTGACATAAAATTTTCTTGGAAAAATTGTATCTTGCATTACGGGATTCAGACTGTATGGCCACCGCGGTCCTTTATGCCCTAAACATCTGAGGCTTCCTCTGATTTAGACCTTGAATCAAGTCCCAGTGAATTCAGTGGGAAACTTTCCTTTGATTTCAAAAGAAACCTCCCTACAAAACAGCTATAATATTCAAACAAAGTTTTCAGGATTCTTGATGTCTGGGACAGAAAAATAAGGTTCTGTTTACCCTTGAAAATAGGATTTGCTTAGTGGAACTGAGGCCTTATATCTGCATTGGCATGAATTTCACACAGACAGTTTTCAGGATTGCTACCCTGAGAAATAGAGCACTATGTAGGTTGCATAGTGGAAAAAGGAGAAAATCGCTGAAGTTAACATCACAGCATGAAATTCGATTTCTTTACATTCTAGTGTTCTACCCTTAAAGTTAAATAAGTAGAGGCACATATAGTATGCAATCATGTAATTTCCTAATTATATGACTAATTTCCTCTTTTCTTCAACTCCCAAATCAGCTTACTGAAGACATGAAGACTGGCATAGAAAAACAAGCAAGATTTGGCCTTTAAATTACTTTAGGTTTATTATTTTGGAGATAAAGTATAAAATAGAGCTAATTGTGAATAGTTCCTGTTGTATCGCTATTAAAAAACACTCTTTCCCAAGCTCAGACACTCACTTTGTTGAGAAATGTCTTATACTGTTTCTGTATGAAATGTGGTGATGAATCGTTTCAATGATGTGCTGTGTTTCATGGTCTTCCTCAAATTTTAGTTGTCACGTGACCTCCCTAGGGTAATCAGGTTGCTACATTTCAGATTAATGAGACATTGTTTTTCTATTAAGAAGCTCTTTAAGAATATGCTCTTAATTGTTATGAATTTTGCATGATTAAAAACACCTGATCTTTTTATCAAAATAAGTTAATTTTTTACTCTATATAGGACTGGATATTTTTACCTACTTTGTTCTTATAATGCTGGCAAGTCATAGCACAAACAGAAGAGTCCAAATTTCAAACAACAGTCCTCTCTTTTGAGGGACCCAAACCACACACACACATTTCAGCGTTTGCAACTGAGTTGAGCAGTACACAAGAGGCACAAGTTCTACTTGTTTTGTAGGCACAGTAGTTGCCCGCATAAATGGAGGCATCAAACTGTAGCCTTGCAAATGCTGAGCAAACACATGTGATTTCTCTGGGTAACCTCCAGACTCCCCATAAATAGCTTTATGTTTTCACTGCATACAAATGGCCATATTGAACTGGCACATAGTCAAATGGAGCGTTATTGTGGGAGGAATGTCATTAATTTTAATGAAATTAATCTCTGAGTTAGGTGCTACTCCATGAAATAAAAGTGGCCATATATCTTGCTATAGGCTGTTTCACGGTACTACTCCACAGTAGATTTTCTAACTTTCATGACCTGGGTTTGAGTTTCATTTTTTTTATTTTATTTTACAAGAAAAACAGAGGAAACATTTTTCACTTCTCTGAAGACAATCAGGTTTTCATACAACCTTTATAATTTCATTTATTTGGGCCTTGTCCTTCTCTTACTGTAACTCATAACGTTGTTATTTTTATTAATAAAAGCCCTATCTGGTCACAATTCTTAGTAGACTCCAAAGTATGTACAGAATATAGAGCATCAGATATATTGATATTGATAAAATGTTCATTTTTCACATTTATTTTTATTGACATGTCTAATGAGATTATAATTAAGACATAAACAGCTTAGCTGTGGCTCAGGAGGAAAACTTTAAAACTGTATGTGTCAAGGCTATTGCAATTACTATTTCTTGCTAACATTTCAGATTGTAATTTAGTTACTATGATCTTAAGCATAGTTACCTAACTATAGGCTAAAATAGCTAGAAAAGATATTTTCATGACTTTGTGACACCACAAAGTACTTCACAGAAGATAGACACACAACCAAAGGTACAAAAAGGTATAAAGGCCTGTAGAAATATGATAACAGAAGCAGGTTTGATCCCCACTCCATCCAAAAAACCACCAACAAATAGGTCTTACATGTGAATTTTATGTAGCCAGGTCATTGTTTAGTACTACAAAAGGCACTTGAATCCTACTTACACCATAGGATTCAACAACACTCTAATCAAGAAACTTGAATAGACATAGAACTTTAAAATCTACCCTATACGATGCCTAAGATGCTACATTTACCACACTAAATTTCATTTGACACACTGTAATTCATATATCTCTTCTTAATTATCATGTCTTTGTGCTCCTTGGATATCCTTTTCCTCTTCCCTGCATGTTGCATTCTCATTTTCCATGCACTTAAACCAGAGATTTACTTCAATTACTATTTTCAAAGCAACTCTAGTCCTGGTCTCTGAGTACTAATGTTATGTAAAAGCAAAACAAGGCTGACAAGGCACAAGCATGTCTAAAAGTGTATCTTACACACCACTGTCCAAATCAGTTCTGTGGTTCCAAGCCCATCCAGCCCATGCACAGCCAGCTATAGCATCAGTTAAATAGCAGCTCCACAGGTGACAGCAGCCTGCAGGTAGCAGGGTCCTTACCTACAATATCATCATCAACAGATAATACAGAATTCATTAGCAATGAATTCCAGAGGGTCTAAATCATTTGATTTTTAACAGTGCTCTTACCTCTGCCTTTCTGATTGCCTTCAAGGCTGCCAGCACATTGCCTTGGCAGGCAGACGTACTAAGAATTACAATAATCCAATCTGAGGAGGTCATGAGAACATGAATCTAATGAATCTAGGCTAATAATTACAGCTCATTTAATTACCTCTGAGATAAAGCAGGAGCCGTAATTTTTTTATAATTGATGTTGCTGACATCTTTGTACCTTTTAAGTTGTATTAGTTGTAAAATCTGCCATGTTAATGTTGAAGTTGATAAAAATGTCACAAAGTAAAGCAAAGATAATGGAACAGGAGAGTCTCTAAATGTCAAATAAGTATAAAGGTATTGATAGATAGATACTATACTGCCTTTATTCTGCACATGAGCTCTGCAATAAACGTACAACATGTGCGAGGAAGGAAATTAGGAGCTACTGTCTGAAACACTGCCAAGAATTTGTTTGGTCAGATTTTCTAAATGTAATTTTAATTTTTTATACTTGCCTTAGGCCATTATCATTAAAGCAGGTGCATTAGACTGGACACTTGATGGAGGAATCTATGTTATTATACAGACGTCCACATTAAAGTACTGTCTGGCTTCAGGCCCCAAACCTGCTAAACATATAATTACAAGGCAACTTAATTCACATAAATTGAAGTTCTGTATTCGCCACACTGGAAATTTCAAAAACAGACCCTTTAACAATTGAAAAAAAAAAAAACCCTCACTCAATAATGGACTTTTCATCATATAAAGCATTGATTATTCTTTCTCTATGGACTGATCCCACACCATCGCAGCCAATGAGAATTTTACAATCAATGAGTGTTTAACTTCAGCAGGAACAGGAGCAGGTCTTCTGTGCCTAATGGACCTTGAAATTAACACAACTTATTTATATTTTTGCTTTTGCTCTGGCATTTCCAGTGCCAGCACAGATATAGAATCCATGTTTCCAGTTTACCCCTTCTCCTCCTGCTGGTCCTTGAATAGCAGGGCGCAGAAGATAATGCAGGTCTTACACAAAAGGAAGAGCTTTTTCTGTGTGTTTGGTTGGATTCAAACAAAAAATGTACTGTCTGCTTTACTCAATAATTTGCGTTTCTTATCTCAAATCTCCTCAGAGATTTGACCTTCAGCTCCAAAGTGTCCTGTTCTCAGCCTAGATCTCAGATCTTGCATACAGGGAACAGTGGCAGTGGTTTGAGCAGCATAACAGGTTCTTTCCCCTTGTGGCATTGACTTATGCCTTACTGAGAAGAAGCCCACAGGACTCTAGCTTTCTTCATTCCTTGCTGCCCAGGTCCTCTTCCCTTGATAGACCTGGCCAAAGACCAGGGAAGGAGGCAAGGCTGCATGACAGGCAGAAAGTCACTGCTCTGTACAGCTACCCTGATAACATTTTATAGGTCTGTTCACCTGTGAAAGGAAGGGAAGACTGTGTATCTTAAATGTGTGTCCTAATTTAGCTTAAAAAGTTCTTTGAAAGGACCTCTGGCTACATAAGCTGTGGCCTTTTCCAATTGCTGGCCTGTTAAAAAGCAAACAAACAACATGCATATTTATATTTGAAGCATTGTGTGACACGTTAAAGTAAATCATCCTGCCACACTTCACCAAAATGCCGAAATATACACATACTACCCAATATAAAAATATCCCCTCAAAACCAGACCTGATCATGTTTTTTATTAGTAAGACAAAAAAAATCTTCTTTGTGAAACCATTTTAGAATTACATCATTTGTTTAAAACTTTAATTCATAGTACTGTGTCTTTTTCCTGTCACTTTCTGAATCATACTCACTGTACAAATTTAATTCTTTTCTCAAGAGATGACATCTCTCACTATTTATGGTCCAACAGGAAGCTGACAGTCAATCAGACTTTTGTAGTTTCACACAAGTTTTACTACAAAACTCAGCAAAATCAGAGGAATATAGATCGAGAAATTAATGTGGATATAGAAAAGCAAAAAGGGAGTAAACAGCATCCGCTGGTCTTATCTACACACACACCAAAAAAAAAAAAAAAAAAAAAACCTTTTGGAAACTACTAGTCCAAAAGAAAAGAAGCAATAAATTGTTTACCTTCATACCTCCTTGATCTTGGATTATATACACAACAATAGAAAAAAAATATCCTTCGGGGGGGAAAAAAGACATTAAAAGGATTGTACACCTTGTACACGCTAACCCTTCTTGGCAGACTAATGTAACACTGCATTTTCTGACAATAATAATAGAAAAAGAAAGAAATCATCTGGCTGCCTCAATTAATAACCTCATATAATTGATCTAAGAAGCGACATTTTAAGTATTATTTAGATGCTGCCAGCTGGTTGGAATATAACAATTTACAAGGCTTTTTTGTTGTGCTGATGAGCTAGAGTCACTGTAAGTTCAGTTATGGTGACATGATTTTGAAAACGCAGAGGACTGATAGGTCCCATAAGACCTTGAACCAAAGCAGCAATAAAGTTTGTGGCTCTTATATGACTTCCTGATTATATTTGTATTTCTTTTTTAGAGTTTGTAGTGTATCAGTTGTCTTTTAACTCAATGCAACAGATCTTATGCTTATTACTAATTTAAGACCTTCTTAAGCAGAAAAAAGACAGACCTATGAAACAAACATGGAAATAAACCTTGAACTTGAAAATAGTTTGTTCTCAAATGGTTGAACACTTCAGTCAGTTCAAATATATCTCTGACATTGCAAGGTGACCTGATATTAGGACTAGGCAATTCTTCACTCTCTGCATTACATTTCATAGAAAAGAAATGATAGTCAAAGTAGAGGAGGGGAAGAAAGGAGGTAGCTAAGGAGTGTAAAGGAAATAATCCAGGGGCAGAAGGTGTCTGTGGAGGCAATAGAGATTGAAGAGACAATGTTGGTCTCTCAAGCCCAGTCGTATCTGCTGTCTACACAGTTCAGTTGCAGGTGCTGGTCTCCAGAGGAACCGGAGCCAAGCACGTTACAACTCAGTCTACCAGCAGAGACATGATTCTTGCCAGTCCTTCCTGCTGAGTGATTTATCTTACTGAGCTCTGGACATCTACAGCATACACACCATCATGAAAAGAAAAAGGTGCTTTACAAGCAGGAATTATCTGACCTACTTACATGACCATTTTAGCACCAAGTGAATTACATGCAGGAAGCATACCTTTTTCTGCATTGGTTTTAGAAGAAAACCTCTAAAGGAAAACCTTTAGAGGGACTGCTAGCTTCTTGTGGCATCTATCCTTCACGTCTCCATTTGGTCAAATGAACCCATTTAGGGTATATACCTGAATCGAAGGCACAATCTGGCTTCTGATCATGCATGGACACAAAAAGTTCATGGTTTCTTGTGTTTAAAAAGTTCCCACTATGCTCCTCAGTTTCCTTGACAAATGCCCCATCCTGCAGAAACTGACCAAGAAGTAGCAGTTGGCCCTGAACAGTTGGAGTTAACTGTTCAAATGTTTAAATATGTGATATTTAAGCTTATAATTAAAGTATAGAGCTAATACAAAAAAAAAATGCAGGTTAGATTGATCACTACTCCTGGAAGCAATAGGAAGAAAACGGTTGCATCGTACCTTGCAACCGAGCTAGTGAGGTCGACAAAGGACACACAGTAAGGTCAGGACAAGACAGAAAGATCTGGAGACAGACACTAAATGGGGGAAAAGCACATTCAAATCATGCCAGCTGCAGCAATCCAGAAATACTTAGTATCAAACAATTACACTGCTGCTTCACCTTGCAGCAGCACCCGGGAAGTGCAAAGAACACGCACAAGCATATTTGTCACACAGTTTTTCTTCTTATAATTTCTTTTCATTTCTTTTATAATATCTTTTGATTTTGTAAGCCAAGACTTGGGCCGCTGTCTTTATCCTACTCAACGTTTTCCACACAGCTCCTTGCTCTTAGCTTAGCAAGGCTCTTCTTATCCTAGTCTAGATATCTAAAATAATAGACAAATAGAGTGTTTCAGTCTATTTCTCTTCTCTTATCAGAAAGAGAGCCAAGAATGATATCTCCAATTTTAGGACCTACTTTGTAGACATATATAGAGGACTGAAATGAAGACTAGTGAATTTTAATCATGGGGTTTTTTTCAGTAGAAGAATAAAATCTTTCCTACCTTAAACAATTTTAAATGGTTAACACAGCTTAAAGAGAAAAATACTAAAACATGAGATATTAAATCACTCCACCTCTGTGCTCCAATATTTATCTTATGGTCTACAAATGCTCGAAGATAAGCAAATGCATGCTTTTTTCTCCATGGGACTGCTTTCCTGAATCATGGTCTTAGAAAATACAAAGTTAAGAGGTCTGCCTATGAAGAACATTTTGAGGTTCAGCAAAAGTAAGCATTAGATGGGGAAGACAGTAATTCAGCAGGACACAGCACCATTATCCAATAGTTCATGGCTGAAGGTGCCTAACTCCTTATTCAGATGCTGTTTTGAGAGGCAATTTGAGGTAAATACAATGTAGTTTTCTGATACAGAATTTAACAGCTGTACTTGCTTTGCATTTTGATTTGCTTTTATTTCTCTCCCAAAGTGAACAAAATGTGTTGAAAATCTAGAGAAATGCATTTTCCTTGACATTCTATATCCTGTGCATTGCCTTCTTTCTTTCCCAAGTTTGCTGTTCTCAGCTTCCCAAGCACAGCAATCCTGCAGCTGCATCTGATAATTCTCATCTCAAAAAAATAGAGAAAAAAGAAAAACCCTCTGCAAAAATCATATACTCATTTTCATGCCAAATCCAAAAGAAAAATAAGTAAATGAACAGCTGGACTATAGTAAATGATTTTTGACTAGTTTAGGGGAATTTTTTATACAATCTTTTCTAAGTATTTCCTCCACACCTGCAACAGCCCCTTTCTCCTCCATCTTCCATTCTGACTAAGGATGATGATAACATGGGATCCTGATTCATCAATTAATCTGGAAAAAAAATTACTACTATGCAAAAATCACAGTCATTTCTACTTTTTGATTTGCCATCCTCCTCTTCCCTTTTCTGTGATGAAAAAACAAGGCTCTACTGAGTCATTGTATCAGAATAATGAAGAATTTTGGTGTGGGGAAATGGTTTGTTTTTCAAGATTACTACAAAACCAACCTTTATTGCAAAGGTTATTTTCATTAACTTTAATGTAACTCTGAAAGTTCTTTCTTACATAGAGGTCAAGGTCAAGAGGAGGAGTGAGCTATGTATTGCAAATATATCTCTGAAGAAGCATTTTTGGATTTTTTTTTAAAACACAGCCTCATGTATGACATTATTTCAGCATATGGATGACTGTACAGTTCATATTATTCTTATTAAGTGAGGTAAAATATATTCTGTATCTACACCCATTACCGCTGGACCCACCACTTTTCTCCATTCAGTATATACTGACCTTGCCTAGGTTTCATCCATTTAAATGTTTTTAAAGATGACAGTGGGATTAAGTGCATTTCTGAATTATGTAAACAACAGCAGGCCTTCAAAGTAAAAATTGTTCTAAATTCTGATATTAAGATAGCAACATGTTATAAAAAGTTTATTAATTATGTAAAAAAATAAAAAGCTGAATTGACCAAAAAAAGTTTGACAGTTACAGCAAACCAGGACCACTACGTATGTCTGGAGATAATTCATCTTGTTATTTACCAAAAAATAAAGCTTATACAACCTATACTGCTTTTTTTTTTCTTCTATATACCCTGCCACCAAGCAGCATGAATACTGTTTCTTCACCTGTTAAATTACTCACACAATGGCACAAGGGCATCAGCTCTGACAACTGAACAATTTATCAAGAGCATTTGCCTTTTAGAATGAATATTCTAAGATATAGACAAAAATTGGATCCAGTAAATGCTGCTTGCCTGTAGGACCCAAATGTTTAATACTTTTCCAAGAACAGACTATAACCAGTAGAGGTTCTTTATCTTGGATGCAGTTTGACTGACTGACATTTTTCCGGGCTTCATATTCATGTTTCAGGAAGTAAATAAGCCTTACGGATATTATGTTCATTTACTCTAGAGGTCATGAACTACCACTGTTTTCTGGAATATTATAGCAAAATTTGTATTAGAGAATGGTAAAAATTTTCCCCTCTATTCAATCTCTAACACTCAGACATTTTAAATTTTACTGTATTTTCCTGGAATTTCATAAGATGGAAATTTACTGCGGTATGATAGATACACAAGTACATGTATATATTATATTTGCATACATATATTATGTATACATTCATAGTCCACATTTTCAGACCTGAGAGCACTGGTGGGACAACTGACAGCAGAACATCACATGCAGACCTTCATAAATTCACTGGGTTTATCAAGTGGGGTTTCTGTGTGATCAGCACCTTGGCCTGTGAAATGTCTGAATGTGGTTGGGAAATGCAACCTTCTTAGGCAGAAGGTGAGAGATTGCTGCTGACATCAGTTATCCTCTGCCAAAAGTGGAAGTCCCGGCAGCTATATTTAACAGACCAGATATTCTTGTCTTTGGTGTAGCCATTAGCAGTTAGTCTTTTGCAAAATCCTCTGTAACTTTCTTTGCAAGAGAAAGAAGAGAGGTGTTCATCTGCTTTGCGGGTTCATCTGCTTTGCGTATGAAGGAGCCATGCAATTCTCTGAGTTGTCTTGTGTCAAAAAGGGCTGCAGGAAGCGAGTGGCAGGATTCCCGCTTATTTCAATGGGTCTGGAGCGCAGCCTACCCAGAGCAGCCTGCGCTGCTCACAGCCGCCAGCAAGTGCTGCCGAAATGCAGCTTGAATGCTGCTGAAAACCTGGCGAGTCCTGAAAGGGCCTCCTGACAGCAGCACAGCACTTGATATTGTTTACTTCTTTGTCTTTTCAAGGTGTTTTCTAGGCCCGGTTTGTTTGTCTCATCGCTTTTGTCAAACACGGGCTTTTTTGCTTGCTTCTTTGTTTGCCTTATCTCTGACAGTTTGCCTTTGGAAACTGAGAAATTGCGTTTGGAAAATGCAGAGGGGACTGGAACTGAAAAGTGTGTTTGAGAGGAGAAAAATCATCATTTTGTGAGGATCCTCTTGCTTGCTTTCCCATGCATAAGTTTCCCCTCATCCTTTGGCATGGAAAGGGCAGCAACCAGCACTGTCTCATACCACCAATTTTTGTCAATTGTTCTGACTTAAAAATGCTCTCAGAGAAAGTGATTTGTTTTGGAGAACACTTTTGAAAACTTGAAAAGATACCAGATTTAACTAAATATTTTAAAATGTCCATACGACGTCATCAGAATTCAAGCAAGGCAGGGTTATGGTGTATTTTTCTCCAGAATATGAGAAATCATAAAGTTCACCTTACCATGACTTCAGCCTTTCATTTGACTTATCACTGTAATGCCATCAGGTTCCAGCCTTATCTACTATGAGCTGAATAAATCACCATTCCTGATAAAGCAATTTTCCAATGTTTCAGGCCTTAAGAGAGAGGATTTCAACAAGGAAAATTTCAACAAGGAAACTGTCCCTGACTTCATAGTAAGATTCTTCTTTGCATGCTTTTTCTTTCTTAATTGCTATACATTCCCCCAGCCTTTAGTAAGTTTGTTAAATCAAAGTAGTAGGTGCATCTGACACTGGCCAGATTCTCCTAGTATCGCCATGAATCAGAGCAAATGAATGTATGCTAGAGAATTATCTTTAAGTCATGGACGATATAAACATGTAACGTGTTGGTTTCCTCTCTAAGAAATTGATTTGTTTCTCCTAAAAATGCCTCTTATACAGTGAAAACAAAGTCTGTCTTGAAATATTTAATCAAAGTATTCAAATCAGAATAGAGAAATCAAGTTTTTTTTTTTTAAAGATTCCTTGTACTTTAAATCTCTCCTTCCTATTCTCCTCCTTCGAGGAAGAGGTTACCTACCTCCTACTGCATTTGATGACAGTAAGAAGTAACACTAAAAAAAGGGGACTGATTTTAATTCTGCCCTGGGATCCTCCCTCTTTCTGTCCTCCTAAATATGCTTGAACTCCTTTATCCTATTAACCACTGCTCCGTGGCTGGGAAAGCAGAGTACCTTTCACATTAGCTCCCTTTTTAACCCTTTGCAATAATAAGATGGTTCCAACTCCTGCCTAAGTTCAACTGCTGTCTGTATATTCATTTTGTGCTATCTTTCATGTCCAATTTTTCCTAATTGATTATATTTCATCTATGAGATAGGAATTTTTCAATGTCATTTCACAGAATTTCCTGGGATGAAGGTGCTCTGCATTTTAAGTTGTCTTCCTTTAGTATATCAAAAAGGAGTTTAGTTCAATTCTTGTAAACACAGACCTCGTGCTCTGTTAAAAAGGCTTGCTGAAGCAAGTTCCTAAAATGGAACTAGAGAGGTTCAGAGTGAATATAAGGAGAAACTTCTTCACCATGAGGCTAGTGAAGGAGTGGAGCAGGGGGCTAGAGCAGTTGTGCGTTCTCCATCAATTGAACTTTTCATACAGCCCTAAACAACCTGGTCTTATCTCACAGCTGATCCTGCTTTGATATGGAAGTCAGGCTAGAGATTTCCTGAGGTTCCTTCCAGTTCAAGTTATCCTGTAATTGTATAACTCTATTGCCTACGTTGCTCTAGGATGTAAGTGGCTTTCTAAACAAGTTGATAGCCCTTCACTAAAAAGATTCCTTCAGGCAGTTCACCTCACAGTTGAAGATAAATCTTGTTTTTAATTGTGTATGTTAGCACAGAGGCTTAGGTTATGCATAACTACATCATATAATACAAGGGTATCCACACCCATAGCATGTAGTTGAAGAAGAAGAATTGATAAGGCTTACTCTTACTGTGAAAACACATGAGTTTGGCTTAAGCCAAAAAGACCATTTGGACCTTGTTTTCTTTTCTCGTTTTTGTCACAGCAGATTATTTCCTTTCTAGTCAGACTGGCTTTCAGATATGCTTCTTTTTTTATTAGCGTATTAGGTATCTGGAATTGCTGAAATGTTGAGAAAATAATCCAATTCTTCACAGGAAGGTAGATCCCTGATAGTTGATGACAACAGATTTTCTTAGACTGGCCAAAGCAGCCCAGCAAGAGATGGGCACCCTGCTGTCCTGCTTAGGGTAGGACATTTCACCAAAGTGAAACAAAAGTAATGTTCACATTCACATATCCCCTGCCACTTCCTCATCAGGTCTTTTCAGCAGGACAGACACTGCTCTCTCTGCCAGGCTCATTACACATCCAGTGAGTTCCTTTTTACTTCTCCCTGAATTACATTGCTGTGGGCACATGAGTCGAAGTGCCACTGCATGCAGCTGACAGACGAGTAGCACCATTTCACATCTCACTTTTTGGTTCTGGCTGTTTTCTCGGGGTTTACGCAGGCAGCCAAAGATTACTCAAATAGCTATTCAGGGCAACTCCGAACCTAAGAATCAGAAGCCATTAAAACAGGGGAAACCTTTGATTCTGTTGGTAAATTGGAAGCTATTCTCCTCATTGGTCTGAGGTAGCATGTCTGCAGCCAGCAAGTGAATGATACCAGTTGACACCATCTGAAGCTCTGGCTTTGACAGTGCTTCGTCAGGTTCTTCATCTCTAAGTGTCAAACCTTGTATCAGAAACAGAGGCACAGAGAAAACACCTGAGGTCTCTATTCCTTTTGCCAACCAGCAAGTGTAATGTTAGGTGCAATACCTGTTTAATCTCAGGTCTGAAAAAAATTTGAAGGTTTCAGTAGAGTCTTTAATATACTAGATTTTACCATGATGTCACTACTCTGTTTTCTCCATACACTATATGGAGAATTGAGATTGTGATTCAAAGGGTTATTGGAGAAAGAGATGTACTCAGTTCACTCTTAGAAGTCATTCAACTTGGACATTTCCAATTGCATTTTTAATAATGACATTTGCTTCATTCTCTTTGTTTTAGACCTAACTCCAGCAGGAGACACAAGCAGTCACTGTTTAGGACAGTGATATAAGGAAAAGTATTGGTGAGATTTGCACCTAAAGCCTTTGCCTGTATCATTTATTTTCATGATAATATGTACTATTTGAAAAATCAATCATTTTGCATTAATCTTACAGCAACAGGATTTCAGGGTAAACCTATCTTAGCACTTCACAACAAGGAGGTACTTGTATAGCAGAATTCCCCACCATCTGCACTTGCTTTGATGGTTTCACAAGGCAGAGAACTCTCGGAGCTCACGATCTGGCATGATTTGGAAGACACGCTCCAGAGGGTGGCTAACAGCTAACGGCCATCCAGTTCCGGGGACTGGACTAGAGCTCATCCAAACTTGTCCCTGCCTTGTCCCCATTTCCCCAAAAGATGCATAGTGCTGACATCATGTCCTCAGTACCACAGTGTTTTGCTGTAAAGGTCTATTCTATTGGTCTGTACTACTTCCTAAGAGAGATACAGCCCCAGCCAATTTGCCTTTAGCATCTGGCAAATGGGAAGATGTGCGAACAAAATAGCGATAAAGTCACCAAAATGCTGTAAAATAGATTGAAAAAGTGAGAAAATGTCATCTCCTCATCTCCAAAGTATCATTTACTATGCTGTTTTTTTCTTTGCACCAGAAGTAGTTTTGCAATTGAGGCATATGCCTTTCTCAGACAATTATGCTGGGTATTATAAAAATCATTATTACTGTTGTTGTTGTTAATAATAATTATTGTTTGGGTTGTTGTTAAACTCTTTGAACTGTCTGCCAAGCCTCCCTCCTGGGGAAAAGAAACATAAAAGCATCCTGAAGGCACGGTTCCTTTGAACTGATCTCTGGAGCTTTGATTTGGTGGTGAACGTAGCCTCCCATCCGAAGCTGCTGAAAAATAAGCTCTCATTTTGTGCAAAGTGTGCTCTTAATGCATAAAGATGCTTACTTTACTGTATCACTGACCCAGAACATCAAGGGACAAGCAAATTAGATAATCTTGCCATGTTTATTGGTCTCACTATATGCTTTATTGGACAGGAAAATTTAAGTCTCTGAGGAATCGTGAAATTTTACAGTGTTTTTAGTATATATATATATATAAAAAAAAAACTTTTTAAGTTTATGCTTTAAGATTGCCAAAAATGTGTCACATGAGCACAATGTGTCAGTGCAGGGCTCTACTGTAATAGTCATCACTGCTAATTAGAACAATATTTTTTAACAGTCAGTGAAATGCGCCTGTGAATGCCACTGAGAGCAGCCACCACAGAACAGGCTGTATCTGTGCTTGCAAGTTCAGTCAGATTTTAACTCAAGGTGGCTACATCGTCCACCAGAAAAGGCTCTGGGAGCCATTTCAGCCCCCAAGCCAGGCCTGTGAAATGTTTGGTAACAAGTTAGCTGGCATGGGCCGATAGCAGGGTAGGGATGGCACGATTCACAGCCAAAATGCCAGATCTGGCAGCTCTACCAAACACTGTTTAATTTACCAATGGAGACAAAACCTAAGAGTCTAGTTACCTCACTGATTAAGCTAAATACTCCCTGTTGTCTTCCAAGTTTTACTGTATATAAAGTCCTAAAGGAAAGACATGAACATAAAGTTGAGCAGAATATATTGGATTACTGAAAGCCCAGATTCAGAGATTTTTAAGAAAATCTCACAGTGGTACTTCGGATTTAAGCCTGATTGATAGGATACAGAGGTCCAAATATCTTGTGGTTCTCAACCTTATCTTCTGAACCAGTTATCGGCATACTTTAAGATCCTTGCCACAGCACCTATAACAAAGAGTAGGGAATGACATGCACTAACTACCTATATACATGTAGGTCCCAATATGTATTTGAAAACATGACCCTCAATGACACAAGGACTTAAAAAAAAAACAAAGTATGAATTTCTCTATCTACTCTAATGCTACTGTTATGATCAGGCATGATCCTTAAGCAGAGTTCAAAGGGACAGGGTTGGCCTTCTGTAATGATGCTAAGATCTGAAACCTGCTTTGTGCCACAGCTAGAAACAGCCATGATTTCTCGTGCCAGCTATATTTATCGAGTATGCAGAGATTGGTTTCTGATGAGAAAGCAAATTCCTAGTCACAGTGTTGCATTCTGGAAGGTGTTTTGTTTCATTTATTGCTGTAATTTATGTCAACATCTTCTAAATCTTTAGATTTATGCCCTCTTTGTATATTGTGCAGTAATCCAAAGAAAATAAATCCATAATGAACTAATAATGTGTATTTGGTCCTATTTATCCACTATATTTACTTATGTTGAAAGAAACGGATTCCTGAGGCTTGGTTTCAGGTACTGTGAGCTGAATTTCTTAAAACACATTAATAGATTTTTTTAACAGATTTGATAGATTAACAGATTAACTTTTTAGGATTTGGACCAGGACTTCGGCCCTGTGAAAGTGTTTCGTGCTGATTCGGTCCCATAAGGAAAGCTCAACACTGGTGCAACCAGTCAGCCATTTCTCTACTGGACTTGGAGTTGGTCTCACAAGCTGTAGCAAAAAACAACACGAGCTAGAAAAGTGTCGATGCAGTATTTCTACTCCCTTGAGTTTCCCAGTTTCCTGAGTTTGCTGGTGAGGCCGTAGGACACAGCTGCTCCAGGTCACAGCACGATGCTGAGTCCTCCCATGCGGCATAGGGAGGCCTGAGACATCTGTGGGGAGACAGTGAGAGCCCATGCCAAAGCACCAGGGTGAAACCCTCAGCTGGAGCAGCTGAGGCCCTGGGCTCAGTGCACAGGCCGGCATCCTGTGCCACTGCCAGCCCAGGGTCTCTGCACACACCTCTACGCATGGTGCATCAGAGAAGTGTAAGCACAGTGCCAAAGCTGCTCTAACTTACATCTGAACTTTGCAAGGTCCAGCAGCAGGTCATTAGAAATGATGTTGATGACCAAGACAACTAGGAGACTGAGGAATTAACTCACAAAAGACTCAACATCCTTTCTGCTGAATCATTACTGGTAGACACTTGGAAACAGGAAAGCACGACTGAAGTGGAATGATCTCTCCAGAGGTCTCCACAGGATCTCTCACAGCTGAGAAAGTGTAGCTTGAAAGACAGGAATATCTCCTTCAAGATAAATTGACATCTACTGCAATGGAGCAATGCTGATTTGCACCACCTTCTGATTCTAGAAACATAACATTTTCAAACATGGTTGTGAGATCATATTTTTGGTAGAACTGATAGCATGGGAAATTAGCCAAGCCACATATACTGGACAAAACATATCTTGAGGAACTTAGCAGAGGACCTCACCTTACAGGCTCGTTTTGAAGCTGAGAACTGTTCTAAATATTTCTACAAGAAACTATCATCTGTGAGACTGTGTTGGCTTCTACACAGAAAAACAAAAATGCCTCAGCAATAAAAATACTGCAGTGCTTGATCAGGCTGCTCTTCAGACAGGGACAAAAAGCTCCAGGAGAAGAGGTGCCAGCCTTAGCTGATTCAGTCTCTTTGAAAAAGATGCTGCTGCTGCTGTTTCAGATGACAGGGCTGTATCTATGCCTGCTGGTGACAGCGAAGGTGACTGAGGAGGGGCTAAAAATATGAATACCCACGGGGAACATGCTGAGCACTTACTCTACCCATCCCTCCAGAGAAGCTAAAATCACTATAAATTGATCCAAAAGCTCATGCTGAAAGCAAATGACAGCAATAAGTGGACAGAGTGCGTCCAAAAGCCTCACCAGTCCCTACTGAAAACATCCAGGCCCTTGTTTTAAAAATAAAATGTAGATCCAGGTTCGGGGCAAGAACTATAATGGAAATGGAAATAGGGATTGAGGAGACAGGAAAGATGACCAGAGGGAAGGCTGCAGATCTCAAGAGGATTTTCCAGATGAGAGTTGCTAGACTTTAGCCCCATTACAAAGGAACTATGTCTTTGACATGGGTTGCAGGACTTATGACTGAAAGCCAAGATGTTAACATGTTTTACATGGCTACATAAAAGAAAAAAAAAAGAAAAAAGAAAAGGAAAGCAAAAAGAATAAATCATCCAAAAGAATGCACGTGGCTTCTAATGCACAGTAATCTACTCTCTTCTGGATCTGTTGAAGAGTCATCCTCTAGATATGAAAAATGTAGGGCCATTGACCATGTCCAAAATTATGTAGAAAATTGCAAAGACTTGGTTAAGGTAAGGCAGAAGTGCCATAAGCATTGTGTTTACCACAAAGCCTATCAGCAGTGACATTGGACACCAGGTTCACCAAGCAACCAGTATTCAGATTATTCAGAGTACAGCAATGGAAGAGCTGTAGCCACCAAACCAACTTTGGTGCAGATGGAACCTCTAGAAACTAAAATTGCCCAGCTTTGTGTGCAACAGTAGATGCTGCCTCATTGTAGAATTACAACTTGCTCAAACCTGGCTCAGTGTAAGGTCTTATTTAGTACCAGCAAAGGTGAAAAACCATCTAATGGAATAAATAAACCTCAGAGTCCTGAAGCAACCAAAAGTCAAACCAGCTGGGGAACGCATCACAGCCAGATGATATTTCTCAGGTGTTTCCAAGACACTGTTGCCTGGAAAGGTTATTTTTAAGTCAATAAACTCAAACTTGTTATAGAAATAGACTATTTTTCCATCACAGAAATCAATTTTTGGAAAAAAATGAGTAAAAAAACCCACAGAAACCATATTCCAGAAAACATTATAAAATGGAGATGCAGCTGCCTAAGTAATGTGTAGAAGACGAATTAGCATCTAATAAATTCCATTGATAAATTCTTCAGGCATATCATTATAAGATAAGATACAGCTCTCTGCATATCATTAATGGTGGTCAAAACTTCAAATCAGGCGCTGGCTTCATCAAAGGCATTAAAAGTAATAGATTTCCATATAATGAATGCATTTCTATTCATTAAATTCTGCAAGTAGAGAAATAATGAGTAGTGGCAGCACTCATTATCAGATACTGATATTTATAGAAAACCACCCCATTGTGGGAAAATAATATAGCACAAATCAATATGTATGAAGAACTGTTTTCCTATAAATAGAGAAAAACTTTTTTTTATCATGAGTTTTTTGTTTAATTATATGGTTTTGCATTTTAATCAACACAAAAGCACTATGTTTGTTAGCAGCTAAGAAAGAAAAGTGTTCTCCCCATTATTCCTTTGAGGAATGCACTCCCTTGTTGGTATCTGTATCTTGCAGTGCAGCACATATACATTCTGTATTGTATTTACTCTTTGCTTCGGTAGGCATGAAAATCTTTTTTAGTTCATCCAAAAGAAAGCAGCTGTGACATTAACAAATGGAGCCTAGAGAGAAATATTTTCAGGGAGAAAAAAAAAAAGAAAAAGGCAAGGGGGCTTTCAACAGATCAGACTTGAACTTTTCACTCTTCCTGGAAAAAAATGTGATTGAAAATGACCTTTAGGTAACTATGATCATCCAAAGTGAAAACAAGATTATTCAATTAATACGTTACACAGTACAAAAATGTTGGGCCATATCATGGGATTTAAAAGCTTATATTCAATACACACAGATTTAATATTCATGCAAGTAAATCCTGTGGGTGTAGAGTAAAACACAAGCCATAGTATTTAATGAGATTCCCTATCTGAAAAATGTGGTTATGGCTAAACCGCCTCTCCTTTACACGAAATCTAATATTTGATTTAGGTTAATGATGCCTCTTCCCAAATTAATCTTGTGCCTTTAATTATTCAAATCTTCAGCATTACTGAAACCATTCTAATTATTCCCATTGCTCAGTGGTATTAGCAAAAATTATTCGTAAATTTAAAATCACTTTAATGGGGGCCATATTATTATCACAGTCATTTGACTATTTAAGATTTCACCTCTGAGACAAAAAAAAAGGTTGACTGCAGCCAACATCTCAATTATTAAAATTATCTTCTTTGCATTTTTACTGGTAACTTAATAAGAAGCAAAGTAGACCACTCAGATTATGCCCCCCACCTTTCAACAAGTAAATCCCACCCCTCATATTATCTCCTCATTTATGTCTTTTAAAGTTTTATGATACTGATTCTCTTTTATGATCTGCTAGGTTTATCAGCTGTAAAGCAAGGTTTTATGTACCTTTTCTGGTGAATTGACACTGAGAAATGAAGACTGCTGTTTATTTCAGACAAATATACCACCTCAAACTGCAGTGGTGGATAATATTCATTTCCACTGTTGTTTGGAGGCACCAGGATATACTGCATAAGGATAGGTGCTAAATGCACTAAGTAGAAGGAGCCTTAGAAATAGAAAAGAGGTGAATATTTTAGAAGAGTTACTACTGTTTTATATTTAATGTATTCATTTTTATCATCTGAAGAGCACTTGGATTTTAAGATGTGGAATCTGCTTTTAACATGATTCATTTTATTTACTATTTTTGTCTCATTTGGAGACCTACTGCTGTTTTCAAGAGTCAGAAATGTCATTCTGATTTCCTTTGTATTTTGTAAGTTATAAGTAAGAACTCTCAGCACCGAGTCATCTGAGATTTGATTCTGGTTATAATCAGATTGAAGACCTTCATATGCAGAAGACAACTGCCTGCACTGTGACACTACTCCTGGACTCCCGTGTGGACACATATATCCCTACAATTTACCTGTTGGGATAAGGATGGACCAGACTGTTCATAGATAAAATATTTTTAGTAACATTTCAAATATTTTTAAAAAGCAATTTCTTCATGAAAGTTAAAGGTAAAATAGTAGTAGACACTCTTGACCAGTACAGAGGTCCAGTTTCCATTCAAGATGATGGACTGATAGACTCAAAACCCATGCAGGTTTACTGTGGTCACTGGGATTGCATACAGAGATGATATAGCTTATGCATTAACTATCCTTAAGAGCACACAATAAATTACTATACATTATTTTAAATAGAAGCATGTATGCCTGGCACCTCAGAACACCAGTCAGATACCATCATCACAGATCACTGTGATGTTTTTTCTAATACATATCCACCACCTGTAAAAAAGACCTGGAAAAGGATTATGTCTGCAGGTAGGTCATTATGCAGCCACAGACCCCACTCAGCTTTCTCATCTTCCCACTTCCCCACTGAAGGCTCCTTGAACAACACCTTCTATTTGGTCACTCCAGGCTTAACCAAAGCTTTGAGACAGGTCAGGGAATGCTAACTATGTGCCCCGATAACATTAACCTAAATTAGTCTGAACAGAAGGAGCACGGAGCTTTCCTTCCCTTGGGCTTCCTTCCCCAGAGAGGAGTCCTAGTGGGAGCATTAGCTGGCATCATTATGATTTGATTTTCAGTAATTGCATCATTATGTGCCTTTCCACAGTGTCTGGTGTTCTGCAAATGAATGAGAGACACATCGGGGTTCAACAAAAGCAGCAATACTCTCCTCGGCTCGTCTCATCAGAGTTTCTTTCTTAACAGATCAAATCAAGATAATAACTTTCTTGGGGAGCATTGTCTAGAACAAGGAGATTTCTCAAGGGAAGATACTGATAATTAAACATATCACGCCAGGAACTCCATCTGACCTTCACGGATACAAGCTCGGGAGCTGAATTCCATTGGAACCTTGATGACTTAGGAGGTTTATCAGCTATATGAATCAATTAAAAAAAAAGTATTTCATTTATTTAAGCTTTTCTAGGAGGCTGTTTGGTTTTAAATTATTTGTTTGTTGGTTTTAAAGATAAAACACACCGTGTTGATGAGGAAAAGTTGCCAGGAATGAAGTCCTGTTTATTGATCGCACATTAAATAACACCTGGTATTAAATGTGCTTAGAAAACATTATGCTGATGAAAATGAGGACAGAGTAGTGCTCAGAGCTCATGCTGGAATACCAATAAATAAATAAATAAATAAAATCAGTACAGTTGAATAGCAGTGCTACCATAATGCTGGACATTCATTTGATAGTTGATCCTCAAATGTTTGTGAGAATCCAAAACATCAGGCAGTCGACCCACTCCTCAACCCTGGAGCCCAAATAGCTGGCTACAACCTCACTTATTGATTCTCAAATCTCTAACAACATGGTCACGCCTGAGCTGATACACATTTAAAACTACCTTTCACATGGTACTTAAATGTGGATTATTGATTTGATAGACTACAACAACAGCCCTCCCTGTCTTGTCAATGCATATGTATGGGCTCTTGAGAGTATTATCGATCCCTTAAACTCTAATAGATCTTGCATGCTTATGAACTCTTTCAAATATACACTATTGACCTATATGTCTGCACTTTGTATACGTGAATTATTCTTAGGAAACCTTTAAAACATAAATTATTGACAACTAAATACATCACTGTAGAACCTCTGGAGATCTCACAGCCTCTTTTGTCAGAACAGCTGCCTTGAATGCACATCGAGAGGCTTTCATTTAGGTCTCCTGTTTCAATTTTTTAGCAGAAATCTCAAGTATAGGTCATCTCCTGTCTACTCAAGATTTGTGTTCTCTCAATATTTTAATGCAATGTCACACACAAGTGTTTGGTGGAACTCACCACACTAAAAATAACTTAAACATTGTCACAGGGAATCATGCACTACCAGCTTTTCCTTTCCTTACTAATAATTGATCTGAATCACAGATTTAAAAAGTGTCTGTGTGCTGTTACTGCAGTGTAATAACAGTAGGAAATAACTGTGACCAGTTATCTACACTCATGGGCTGAAGTCCCGCTACCGTAACAGGAAGGTCAAGGTAGGAGTTACCTTTTTAGGGCCTCTTATGGCCTGGAGCATTTAAACTGCCTTGGTTGCTTATCCCTAAAGTTAGCTCAGCTAGGCCAGCATCTGCAAAGCCATTTACCAAAAATACAGGTTTTGGTGCAGAAGGTTTAAAAAAGAGACAATTCTCTAAAAAGTATACTTAAGAAAATTACTGTTATTTTATAGATAGGAAATAATATGTCTTATTACCTCTAGTATTTTCAGATGCCTTTTTTTGTCCAAATTTTCTTCAATTGATCATGACTGGAGTCAACCCATTTCATCAGCAACTTGCAAACCTATTTTTTATGCATTTTTTTACATATCCAAATTCAAAGCCAGGTGCAAAAAGACTCAGCATTTGACACAAATCCTATAAGCATTAGGTTCCATTAGAATTCCATTGTTAAGATAGATATTCAGGGGGAAAAAATGCAACCTTTCCTGGAATCGGCATGTGTTGAAAAAAAAGTCAACTCAGCTGACAACTGGAGAATTAAATTATTAAATTAAACTATTAAAAATTAAATTATTAATTTAAATTCTTTCTATATAAAACAACAGTAAAATACAAAAGTTGCATTAACTTTTGAATGAAACAGATTTCATTTTTCTGAAATGTATTGTATTAAGACCAATTTTTGAAAAAACTTATTTCACAGGAAGTTCGTGATTTTTTCTCTTTTTTGAGGGGGGACCTTTTCTGCTTCTAATAAAACGCAAGCTCTTGCTAGTGCTTTCACTAACGGCAACACAAATCCAGAAGAGTATTTGCAAATTAGCCCTCGTGTTGAAGTGTCTTGTAAAAGAGAGAAACCTTGTTTGGGTTTTTTGTTTGTTTGTTTTGTTCTGTTTTTTTTGTCAGGCCCACATCCACAAATGAGTGTTTGTTTCCTAATTTTTGCCCATATGATCCTCATTATAGATTCCTCCTTCAGAAATTATGGTCCTCCATCCACATTCATGAGTGGGGAGGATTAGTCAGAACAGGGTCCATAAGGATAGCAGACTTAAAGGAAACAGAAGCCCAATGTTTTGGGAGTGGAACTACCCTAACCTATGGAAAGGGAAATCCTCCTCTTTTCTTGAAGATACTCAACTATATTGTCTGAGTTCCTTGCTCAGCCACACCCAATTCCAGGGACAATTCCCTGGAATTTTATCCAAACTCTGCCTTGAGGGCAAAGGACTTAGTCTCTCTCTTCAAAAATATAGCTTTGTGCAAAACATATCACAGAAGGTAGCAAAGCTCCCTCTGCAGAAAGCGGCTGCCCGTGCCCTCACTGACATATGAGAGCCCGGCATACTTTTCTACCTAAAGAACTGCAAGGTCTCTAGGGAGAAGGTTGCAAACAACATGCCAACACGGCCTCAGCCCTTCCTAAGGGCAGGCCTTGAGCCCTCATGGTTTCCTCTGGCAGCTCCTTCAACTTGTACTGTCTCAGAAATTCACCAAGTAACCTGTGTAAGAGCTCTCCTTTGGGAGGGTTTGTGCTTTTACTCTAGGTAATGTTTATTTGCCGAAAAACTCCCAAACTGTTCATGGAGCGGGGACTGAAGTCAGGCGCTACGTGAGAGTCCTGTCTGTTACGCTGCTTCAGGGGCGTTTGCTTCCCGGTTCAGTGTCGCTCTTGGTACCCTGTCCTCTGCAAAGGGGACAGACAGACTAGATGTATGTGACCATCTCTAAGCTGTCATTGATGTATGTCAGTTAACATGCGCCCTGGAGAAGTCTGTACCACATTAGGAGGAGAAAAATATTGCCCCATCTCTCAATCTCTTTAATCTGAGGGAACTCACTTAATACTGTATAAAGCACACTTATTCTGTACATAAAGGACTTGCTTTTAAGGAAACCAGCTGCATTTCACATCATAGGTCTGAATATAGAAGGTTTATCTGGAAAACAAAGTCTACCATATGATACTCATGGTAGACCATGATGTCTTGTAAAAACATGTAAAGGCACATGTAAAAACCTCAGTATCAAAAACTAGTATCAAAAACATCAAAACTCCATGCTGGGGAACCTTAGTTTTTAATACTAAGGTTTTTACATGTACCTCTATCTGGGCAATGCTCAAGCACGTCCTACCTCAGAAAGGGGAAGAGTAGGATCAATACACCACAGTCCACCTCCAAGAGGGGAGGGTGACTCAGATTTGGAAATCCCTTCAATGCAGATTAAAGTGAAATGACACTCAAGGCCTGTGCATAGACATCAACATTAACGGAGCAGACACTCTTCTAACCATTGCATTTGCCTAAGCCATGCAACTTTATGAGAAACCATGGTGCACCTTGTGTTGGTTTACTTAACACCTTGAAGAAAGCGGAGAAAAAGAGAGAGAGGGTGATCATCAATCCTGGATCCAAACTCGGAACTGCCAACAGGGATGTTCAGTGTGGAAGGAAACACAGAGGCTCCTGCGTGCCCCTATCGATTGGCCCCAGCTTCTGGAACCTTCCCTCACACTGGTCCCAGGAGTGGCAGAGACATCTGTCAACCAAGGCAGGTGGCACCTGTCAATCAAGGGAAGTGGCACCAGGCCCCACTCCCTGCCTGGCTTCTGGAACCTTCCCCCAGGCTCTGTTTGAGCTCCCAGTGCTGTTGCTTGGACCTCATCCCTTCCTACGGGGCATCCAAAGCTCCTCTGTGTTCTCTTTTCATTGCCTTAAGTTTGTAATATTCATACCTTTGTTCTCAAGGAAAAAGTCCACATGAGAGACAGGTAGCACGAACAGTTGGGCAGATGTTCACCCCTTACACTATAAGTTTAAGCCACAACCTAATTGTATTCAATCTTTTGAGACTGCTAAATCCTGCTGCATATGCAAATAATGCAGCAGTTCTTCCTTCCTGCCTAAAGACTTTTAAATTAGTTTCACTGAAAAAAATCTTGGTTTTTTATCTCTTGTTTAAATATGGGAAAGCTGAGCCATTTTAGAGCTTCCCAGCAAACAGAACCCATTTTGGTTGAATGCCAAAACAATATTATCGTTTAAGCATTAGAATTGCATATAGCTCAGGAATGCATAACACTTTATATCAAGAAAGAGTAAAGAAATAGTGTGAAGTCCAGGAATGCCCTTCTCCAGAGCTGGCAGGCAGTGCAATGCCTACCACAGCTGGCAGTCTAGTTATTTCTTGCAGGTAATTGGCGCCTTTGAGGATGTCCCCATCCTAAGATATGACTAAATAAAGCCTGGGTGACCCCCTAGCACTGCGCTCTGTCTAGGTTTTGGATCCTGTGTGCTCTCAGGTGAAAAATACTGAAAGCAAATCAACCTAACAAAAAAGGAACTGCACAAAATGAAGTGACTTGCAGCTGAGAAACCTTCTTTTCTGTTTGGATATTTTTTAATCATTTCTGATTTGGCATCAAATTCCCTTCTGTGTGATGCAAATAGAGTCCTCTGAAACCATCTCTAATCCAAAGAATCAAAGGGAAGAATTTGCATGGAAAATAATCCACAGGGATTTCCTATTTTCCCATCCTTTGTGAAAGTGGTGGAAGGAAATGAAATGCTGCATTTCTCCAGTTTCCAGGGCCAGGCACCCACGGGCCAGGAAGGCACCATGCACCCACTCCAGGGGCTAAACCACCAGGCAGGGCCACGTGTACTTTTCTCATTCTCCCAGGCACGCAGCAAGGGCAGGTTGGCTTTTTCAGGTGAACTGAGAGCCCCAACCTCAAGCCTTGGACACTGTTTATGGAAAAAAAAAATGAGGAGTCTGGGTGAGAATGTGCAGGAGGCAGCGCACTCTAGCAGTGCTCCTGTCAGGCCATTCCCCGGTGTGTTCTAATAGACTGCGGTGCCAAAAGCTCCCTCTGCTCCTGTATCGCACCTTCATCTCACCTCGTGCTGTGGAGAAAGCGCCATAGCAAATTTCTGTGCCAGATGGTGTCTCAAAAAGTGATGACAAGACAGTCGGTCTGTGTTAAAGCCCTTTGTTTATAAATGGCAGATGGTGAGACAAAGGACAAAACCTTTCCTGGAGCACAGCTTTACTCCCATGTAGAGGAAAAAAAAATGGGAGAGATTTTGCAGGGAAAATGGGACACTTAATGCTCAGGCACATAGCAGTGCAGCTCTACCCACAGCAGCATCGCGACTCAGTGACAGCAGCAACACTGGGGAATCCTTCAGGCAAATATAATCCAATTCACCGGGGACTTGTAGGCTCATGAGGGAGAAAGGAGTTACTGTTTCTCTAACCATCCCCACAGGGAATGACATCTGGAAAGAGTTTGATGGGAAAGAGCATGGAGGAAAGGGAAAGTAAGTGGAAATTGAAGAGAGCTTGTAGGAGCCTCCTGCAGCGCGTTCGCAAAGCACTGGGCACACATTTACGCATCTTTGTACATGAGATCCCAAGTCTCTCATGCGGTTAACTTGCATTTTGGTTATTTTCCAGCAGACAACAGCATACAGAAAAATCCCTAATTTTGTATGTAAGTAAAAATGATCTATCTGTAGGGCATTTCCTGGGGACTAATGGCCAACTGGGAAGAATCCGATGGCCTGGGGTGCAGCCAGAGGCTATTAAGCATACTTGATCATTTAATCACTTGAATGTTGCTGAATGTGTCATGGCTATGGGATTGCACACATTATCAGATGCTTCCCTCCTTACTGGACAAACCAGTCTGAGTCAAAAGAGAACTGGGATTGGTACTTTAAGAAATGCTGCTGCATTTCCCACAGCAGCACTGAAGCTGTGACAGAGCACAATAAAGATCCATTGAAAATGCCCTCCCTATGCCATAGTCATTATTGCTGTTGTAAAATTAAAAGGCTGGGTAGGGGAATAGGTAGAGTAGGCCACACTCACACAGCAGTAAATCGGGAATAACATTATTAAAGGCAGCACAGTTACTCTGAATTCAGAATCATACACTGTTGATTTGCTTGGGTGATAGTATATATTTGCAATATGTAAAGTATGTATTGCCTGAATGTTACATTCAAAGGTCCTGTAACTACAGACTGTGCTGAGAATAAAGAATAAAAGGAAAAACATGAAAACATGGTCCTTACCCCAAAGTTTACAGTACACTTTGATCACTCCTTTGCTGAATGTTTCTAATAATCAATTCACTATAATATATTTTAGGCATTTCAGTTTACCTGAATTATATTCCAGCACTTTACCTAGCTAACAATCATCATTATCTTTTAGAATAAAATGCAACCAGCAGTAAGGTTGTTTCATGGACCTTTGAATAGCTGGAATGTTAAAGAGCTTATTAAAGAACAAATTGCCAACAGAAAATTGTACTCTTCTTTATTGCCTATCTTCAGAAAAAAAAAAAAGATATAACAACAGCGTATGAAAAAGGAAGATTTACTTGCATGAGCTTAGGAAAAAAAGGTCATACAATTAAACTTTTAATATTACTGCTGGAATATTTAGATGTGAAGTTAGAATGCGAGACAACAAGCTGAATTCTGATCTCAACTGACATCAGTTTAAGGCCTCAGCATCTCCACTGGAGTCAGTGTAATCACTCTGGATTTACACAGGTAGTAACTGGGTCATAATCTGGTCCCTATATTTCATTTCAAAAAGCTTATAAAAGCTTTTTCATGAATAGATTAAAGATGCCAGGGATACCCCTATTCCACAAGCCAAAGACCAGATTGTTTCTGGACTCAATTTATTTGATATAAATTCAACCTTGGAGCAAATGCCTACAGAAACATTATGAAACTTTGTAAATGACAAGGGGGCTAAAGGTAGATTGCATTGTTACCACTGCAAGCTAAGAGAAAGGAAACCTCAAGCTCTGCTAGGAAATGATTTTGATAATTTTTCAAAAATACACTGCTTTAAACTCCTTTTAAATGTTAGCATCTGTATACCGAAGGCAGTCATGTACAGTTGTGCAAACAACAAGTAGTTTTGTTATTTTTGAGCCTCTGTAGAATTATTATCAGTTGAAGGGGCAGGTCTGCCATAACAACATAATTCTGTGGGAATACATCCAGAGGTAAAGGTTCCTACTATTCGTAACAGTGCACCCATGGATCCAAACGCCTTTGATTTCAGCTAGCAATCAAGATCATGATTGTGATGGGCTCACCACAGCTGCAGGCTTTGTAGCTGTAGACTTTCAGCTGCAGCTTGTGGTTGCCCTCATCACCCTTACTGGCCAAATGACAGTCCCTCTCCAAAAGACAACAGAGATCCTGACATGCAGGAGATGTCACCTGTACTTTGTAAAGGAAGTTGTGATTGCAGCGTGATAGATGTGTCTCCCTGAGCTTCACTCCTCGTACTCTCTGTGAAGTTACAGTAACAGCTCTGTGTCATGGTCTTTTGCACAGATGCTGCTAGTGCCATGAGTTGCTCTGTATATCCTTGGGATACTGGCATGCGTGAGCATCCCTGCCATTATGCTTGGGCGGCTATCTGTGCTAGCTGGCACTCAGTGAGGCCCAGGGATGCTAAACAAGGTTAAACAGGCAGCTTCATTAGCTGTGCAGCTCAGGATCCTACTAGCTCAATGCACATGGAAGACTACATGGCCACTTAACTCCCTAAAAGCAAGTTTAATGTGGTCACTCAAGCAAGTTTAAGTCAGAGGCTCTGAGACAACTTGCTTTCCGGTTGCACACAAATGTACTGAGGCTACTGAGTAGATAACATGTTTTTGATCTTTAAGTCTGCAGATTGGCCTCTTTCATGACACCGAAGTATTACATTTTATTTATAAAAAACATTTTAAGTCTTTTTTTTTTAATTATTTGAAAGTTCTAAAGCATAAATCATTAACTTTATAAAAGCATTTACTGCTCTGGAATCTGCAGAACAATTTACTGCAGGATACATGCAAACCACAGATTGCCTTTTGGTTTGTCTGTGAATGTCCTTATAACCCATTGTTTCTTTCAGGGCTTTTTACATCTTTTGGGAGAAGTAATAATGTCAGTGTATTATTAATTTTTTTATTATTATTACAAGAGCATCATTTTTATCCCCTCAGAGTAGCATTTTATTTGGGGTAAGCTGTTAATGATGAGAGACCTATGCTTTGGCTCTCTGACCTGGTGTTTCTGTTTTATTAGAGTTTTCGTAGTCCCAGTCTTTCCTAGTGATTTTATCCTATATTGCTTCATAAGGTTACTGTTAAAACTTATAAAAATGCAGTTAGTGCTATGGAACTGAAAGAGTCAGTAGACTGGAAAATGGAGGGCAGTTATCTCACCCCAAAAAGAAGAAATATGGTAAAAGGAATAGAAATATAGTGAAAACCTATAGAGGCTCAAACAAATTTGCAATTTCCCTTCTATGTGGTGACCTGATATTGTGTTTTAATCCAGTCAGTGTGGGAAATGGTAGTTGAAACCACCATAAATTAATTGCTCTGTTTTCAGGCAGTAGAGAGAAAAATTAGTATTGGGTAGTACAAAATGCAGAACTACTCATGAAAAAGATGCAGGTATAGTTACTAAGTGACCCCATTTCTTCCACTTTTGTCAGGAAAATTATTCATTAGCAAAGAAAGTTCATATCCATAAATCAGTGCTCACAGCTAGGTTGTGTTTCACCAGCCGTCTTTTACACACAGACCCTGATCTCACGGGTACTCACACATATGTTTAATTTTACTCTTGGGAGTGATCCCAAGTGACTTTAATGTAGCCATTCGAGACATGCACTTTTTCTTCAGAATAGTATACAAGTTGCCAGATTGGGTCTCCATTCATAATCAGTGACCAAAGAAGTGAAGGCAGGTTTGATCTGCTTTGCTTTACTGAAAAAGTCCTTATCACCAAAGAAAGTTGCTTACAAAGGGAAATCAGATGGTGTTTATATTGCAACCCTCCATATGACTAAAGAAAGAAAAATGTGAAGAAAGCATTCATGAAATGCAAAATTTTTAAGTTTCCTTTTCTGCCCCACCATGCATACTCCAGGGTCTGGGCATGTCAGTCTGTTGCCTCCTCACCTTCTGTACCAGGATTCCCTGGAAGAAATATGTGCCTGGTCTTTGCTTCCTCAATCTTCTGCCTGGCAGTTTCAGGGAGCTCAAAGATCTGCCCTGTGATTTCTTCCAGTAAAAGTCAGTGGAAATGCAAGATGAATTCAGACACAGAAGTGAGCTACATGTACAAATTGACTTGATTCATCATAATAAGGCTGACAGAGAACTGCTGAAATTGGCCTTCTCAAACTAGCAATTAAAGATTTATTCTGTGCGCAAACACTCTTATTAAAGTATTATGTAAAGTATCCACATTTTACTGATTATCATGATAGATTACATTACAAATGTTTAAGCTGAAATACCCACCGTAGACACAAAGACTGGATTAGTTAATCATATTGCTGCACTATATAGATTAATCTCCTGCCATGGTTTCATTTGGAAGTATAAGGCTACATTTCCATATCAAGACTTTAATTTCCCAAAGTACAACAATTAGCTTTGACATTTGGACTGTAGTCAAATCCCTAGCTTTTCCTTTGCTCCATGTTTTTCCACATCTGTGTTTGTACAAACAAGCAAATTAACAAGTTAAATACTTCATCCATTCAGGATAAATCTGTATATTTTCATCATAAATATTAAATAGGTTGGCAGGAAAGCTTTAATCAGATGAGATCTGAACTAGGAGACTTCAGGTCAGTGGGAGGAATTGTAAATAAATAAATGGTTGAATGGGTTTTAATAATGGAGAGGAGGAAAAGAAATGAAATACAACTGAAAAATGGAGTAGTATAAAAGATAATCCTTAATGTAACCATGACTTCACCATCATGAAGTAAATCTCTCTACCTCATAGCCAGTACAGCTGGACCCATAGTTATTTTGTTACTGATTGCTCTTCCTGGGATGATATAGATGGTCCTGCAGGATGTGGACAACCTCGGAGAGGTTGTAACTCTCTCACTGTTGTACTTACAAACTATGAGAAACTAGTGGCATGTTACTGACATACATAAGTGCATCAGATTTTTGTACTAGGCATTTAAAAAATTACACTTACTTTACATCCTTCTCAGGATGGAATCTGATTGTGCTGGTTGTGCTGATTGGGGTGCATGAAAGGAAGCGATTCTTCAACAGCTCTTGGGCAAGTGAAGATCTTCAGGGAGCTCCATGGATGATGAAACCTGAAAACCCACATATGGAACAAGCCAGTGTTAAAAAAAAATCACATTCAATTAAATGTTCTTGATGCAAAAGTGTTCAAGTTCTCGTTAGGCCATGCACAAATATACAGATTTGGTTTCAGCTGAGTAATACCCTTGGGAATCTCAGCTCTGACTGTGAATGTTGTATTATTAGCTTGTGGTCATCTATCTTTTTCTCTAAAATGCTAACAATTGATACACAGTTGTTGATTTTTTTTATTGCTAGCACTTACAGATGTGCAAAGTAAATGTAACATGAGCCGTGGATATAGTCAACAAAAGAGAAATTAATACTGCTTCTTGTTCAAGTTAGCCCGGGTGATAATTAGGCAGTAACTTTTACGCTACAGTTTTCAAGTCCTTTCTCAGGGAAACTTTCTTTAAAATAGATACTGTGTGCAAACGCAGTGATGAAAGCTGTTTGTGTCTATATTCCTTTAGATTAACCTATTTCTTCTTTAATAGGTTTCCCTTTTCCTTCAGTGTTCCCTTTACAGCTACTGCTTTCATGAGTAATAGTTTCTGCATGAGTTTTTGGAGGTTTTTTTTGCCCCATTTCTAATAGATCAACATTTTTTTCCTGGATAGAAAGAAAAAAAAGGCATGGAGATTAAGAGGTCTCTCTTAGCTGTGCCGAGAAGGACCTGGGCGTCATGGTGGACGACAGGTTGACCATGAGGCAGCAGGGTGCCCTCGTGGCCAAGAAGGCCAATGGCATCCTGGGTGCATTAAGAGGAGCGTCTCCAGCAGGTCGAGGGAGGTGATCCTGCCCCTCTACTCAGCCCTGGTGAGGCCACATCTGGAGCACTGTGTCCAGTTCCGGGCCCCCCAGTACAAGAGGGATGTGGAGCTGCTGGAGAGAGTCCAGCGCAGGGCCACGAGGATGATCAGGGGCCTGGAACATCTGCCCTGTGAGGAAAGGCTGAGGGAGCTGGGCCTGTTCAGCCTGGAGAGGAGAAGACCGAGAGGGGACCTGATCAGTGTCTATAAGTACCTCAAGGGAGGCAGTGAGGAGGATGAGGCTGGCCGCTTTTCAGTGTTGGCCACTGACAGAACAAGAAGAAATGGCCACAAACTGAAGCACCAAAAGTTCCACAGGAACTTAAGGAAAATTTTCTTGACAGTGAGGGTGACAGAGCCCTGAAACAGGCTGCCCAGAGAGGTTGTGGAGTCTCCTTCTCTGGAGATCTTGAAGACCCGCTTGGATGCAGCCCTGTGCCATGTGCTCTAGGTGGCCCTGCGTGTGCAGGAGGGTTGGACTAGATGATCTCAAGAGGTCCCTTCCAACCTTAGGCATTCTGTGATTCTATGATTCTATGATTCATTTTAAAGCTTACATGTATAAGTCAGCAGTTAAAGCATTTGTTTGTAAAACAACCTTGATACAAATTTCTTCTGAAGACCGTGCCAAAAAATTGTCATGCATTTTTTTTAACAATCAGCAAAGGATATGCTGATTTTAGAGCTGTATTTGTTAATGCTGCTTCTATTTTATTTGCTGCTAATTAAAAAAAAAGTAGTAGTAAAAAAACTAGTAGCACCTGGAGTAATGATCAAAAGTAACGACATTTGATCAAGGAAACAACTAAGAATTTCTACCCACTGTGTCGTATCACAACTTCCAAAATATGCTTTGTATGCATTAGGGAAGGGTTTGTTGTTTGGTTTGATTTTGAAGTGGTTGGTGGGATGGTCAGTGGAGAGTTAGAATGGTCGAACATGCTGATTTTCCATTAAATAGAAACCACCTTTAAACTAAATTACATTTTAGCACCCATTATGTCTTCTTCCAAAAAGTGTTTCATGCTTTGTATTTTGCAAACTCTACTCAAGAGGTTTACACTCAGATATTGCACCTAAAGAAAGCCAGCAAGAGACTCAGAACAGAAATGTTTGAGTCCTGAGAAAACATGTGTCCTGAGTTTCTGTGCATGGTTAATTTGCTGAGCTGCCAGGTGAACTCAGTCTACGCACACACTAAACTGGCCAAGGGTAAGCCAGGTCTGTCCTGAAAGCTTAGCATGAATGTTAGCAGAGTGCTCTGCTCAAAATAATACGCTCTGTCATGAATCTATGGCCTCAGCATAAAATAATAGCTAAGTCTGTGGGCATCTTGTGGTAGATTAGTGGTGCTTCTAAAATTTCGTAATCTGTTAGAAAAAGAAATGTGAATGATTCATACTACTGATTAGGACCTCCATCCTTTCATCAGATTTGTATTTTAGTTTAAAAAAGTGCCCAATGAAGACAAAGATTTGGGAGATGGTTAGCCATTCTCTCTGCTGTACTGGATAGGGCCTTAGAAAAGAGAAATGTCGTTGGCTGTGCCTTAGTAAAGCAAGAGGGTAACGATATTTCTAAAGCAATTAAGAATACACGTTGGTACTTATATCATTTTTATTGTTTAGATTTAGCACTGTAGCAACACATGGTGACATTAAAGATCAGAAGGCCAACATGTTCTGCACCTTTGCAAATACATCACGGGAGACAGTCCTGTCCTCAAGTAGCAGCTTAAGTAGCCTGAGTGAAAAGGGGAAACAGGCCCTTGAAGGGACTCATCCAAACTCAAAGTTAAGCAGTCCACAGAACAGACAAAAATGGCCCAGGTGTCCCAGCCAAAAACCCTGTACTTCTTTTACATTCTTCAGTACTGTTTATGTATTTGTTATAGTCCTGAGATTTGCCTCTGCTCTACAGAAAAAGTCCTGCAAGTCACAGAGTTAAAAGTGACAGAGTCCCACTGTACTCTTGGCTCCATCAGCTTCTACTGCTTCCATGGGCACACTATGTAACTCGACTTTGTCTTGACATCTGTCAAGACATCAGTCTTATTAGAAGGCTATTTCAGAGGAAACTAGAATGAAGGTGAGAGAGAAAAGTTGGTGCAAGCAAAGTACTGATTCTATGAAATCCAGCAAGAGACTACTGATGTTTCGGGTATTTAAGGGAATAGATAGATCCCATGAAATAGGTAGAATTTCCTTTACCAGGTCGAAGTATTTTCATCATTTTCATCATTTCATCTTTGTTTTATTCTTTCTAAGTATTTGATATGAGTATATGAGCTCTCAATCAGCTATGCAAAATGAGAGCTTATCTTGTTATCTCATTTTTAATCCCTTTTGATTCTGTTAATTGCAAAGGCAGAAGAAATAGTACCTGGAATAAGCTTCTGGCAGTGGCTACAGCCTTTTATGGCTTGTGTTCAGGGCTACCACATCTCTGATTTCTTCACTGTCATCATTTACAGCATCAAAAGGACAGTTAGTTCACTTCTGCTCTGTTGAAAAAATCAAAGCAAGTTCATTAAATTATATATAAATGTACTTGACAGGTTGTTTTCGATGTCTCTCTTTAATACTCAGTGGAATGCAGTTTGGTTTGGTATAATTAGAGCTTATCATGTTCCAAAAAATGAACTGATATATTTTTATAAAGTTATATTTTGCTTCTAAGGCTGAATTGTCTTGTTCCCCAGAGGAGTAAAGGTGTGAACCCTTCACATCACTTCGCAAAACAAATGAAACTTCACTAACATCTGTTTCATTCCTAAACCAGAGATGCTGTGTGAAACTCTCAGTCAATAGCCCTCCAAATCTCACAACTCCTTGAACTACTTTCCAGAGCCCTTGGGAGTGAGGGGGGAGTACGTGTACAGTCTCCATAGTTAGA
Organism: Crypturellus undulatus; assembly: GCA_013389825.1. Lineage (NCBI taxonomy): Eukaryota > Metazoa > Chordata > Aves > Tinamiformes > Tinamidae > Crypturellus > Crypturellus undulatus. The sequence continues at coordinate 263,717 of VWPW01014699.1, forward strand.
AATAAATGGATGAACATCTGCTGAAGGCAAAACAATGCTAAAAGCTCTTGCTGAGAGTTTAGCATGAAATTAGTTAAAGTAAGTAAAAAAATCTCAGTCTCAGGACATACTACAGTCTTGATCCCCGTAGGCCTCATGCAAATATAGAAAAAGAAAACATGACTCAAGATATAAATGTCAGATGTTATTCTTTATATGAAAGTAGGTTGAACCACAACCGTAGACCTGAGTATATGAACTGAGCTAATTCGGTAGTCTGTGTTTTAAAATGGATTTCTCCCTATTAAATTACAGACTTTTCTGACAAATAGGAGCATCCGTTTCGATTTCATTCCAAATCTGATTTTAAACAGTCTGGGAAAAGTAATAATTTACTATTAAATATTATAAGAGGAATACTTCAGATCCTATTACCTTGGCTCTGGAAAGAAATAATTCATGTCCTTGTAGTGGCATCGTAAAAGCGTAGCACTTTGCCATCTGGTTTCAAATTTAAAATGACACCTCAGAGAGATTCATCGCTCAGATAAAGTTACTTTTCTTCAAGAAAAATTAAATTCAGTCACTAAAATAATTGTCCTAGCACATTAAGATCTGAGATTTTTGATACATTTATATGGCAAGTATATCACAACCATGACACTTTGATTATTTTATGTATTGTATTTTTTTTCTATTAGGCAGAGATTTTCCTTCCTTCATCCACTCTCAGCCATCCACCCTCTGCTGATAATGCTTGCCTGTGATGTTTGCTTCTCATGGCAGCATGAGGCAAAACTTTCAGGGATCCAAAGTGACCAAGGGCAGATTTAGCAGCTTAAAGGAAAAGCGAAAATGAAAGCACAAGGGTTAGGATTTGAATATATGCCTAAGAATGAGGCCAGCTCAGAAATGTAAGAGCACTGGGACTTTATGTATGCGTGCTGACCCAACCAATCCAGGAGCAAAAGGAAAAGTATAATAAAATGTATAAGAAAAGGACTGTAGAAAGAAATGACAGGGGACTTTTTATGTTATAAAGGAAAATCGCAGGAGGTTGGATTACTAAATCTCACGTTAACTAGTTGTTTAAGAAGTGATTTTTAAGTACTTGAAAATCTACATTCTGCTTTGGATCATTTTCAGAAATGCTATGCTTTGTAAGAGACTGGGAGAGGGTTAATGATCCAAACTGAAAGTCTTAAGCAGTTTACTCCCAAGGTAGCATATAAAACCCCCTAACTTATTCCAGGCCTCATGCGGCAATGCATATCTCATAGCCTATTGATTACTCTGCTCCTTCCTCGCTACCCTCCTAATTTCTCTCCATTCATTCTGGCCACGTCTATTCTGGTGAACTAAACGGGTCAAGGGACAATCACAAGCCATGTCCTGCACTCATCCGTGTCGTTTAGCAGCTAAGCACATTCTGCAGCACAACTTCGCCAAACACTTCCCCAAAGAAAAAGCCTAATATAGGACCCAGTAAACAGCTGGGTTGCAGTCAGCCCACTTCAGGGGAGTAGGAAGCATTTAGGAGTATGATGTCAGTTGTGTTGATTGCCCTCAGGGCCCAAGAAAAGGTGCTGGACCAATTTATTCAGTTCTTGATAAGGCCGGAAAAAGAATCAAGCTAGTAACCCTGAACAGGGAGATAAGCGCATCTTCTCCCTGCTGGCTCTTTTTTTTTCCTCCAAAACAGGGATGATCACAATACAAAAAAAATTAATTAAATTTTATTAACTAAATAATTAAATTTATTAATTAGTTAAATTTTATTAATTAATTTTTAATTAACCTGTATCTGACAGCAGTCCTTTATGCTTTTGAATCAAATCTTTGAGTGGCGTACAAAAAACTAGGAAACCACGTCCTCATTAAGGATGAGCCAGGCTCAGTGGACATCGGTGGGTGATGCCTCACCTGCNCCCTGCTGGTTCTTTTTTTTTCCTCCAAAATAGGGATGATCACAATACAATAAATAAATAAATAAATAAATAAATTTTATTAACAATTAATTAAATTTATTAATTAGTTAAATTTTATTAATTAATTTTTAATTAACCTGTATCTGACAGCAGTCCTTTATCCTTTTGAATCACATCTTCGAGTGGCATACAAAAAACTAGGAAACCACGTTCTCATTAAGGATGAGCCAGGCTCAGTGGACATCGGTGGGTGATGCCTCACCTGCTTGCTGCTTCTTCAGCCACTCTATATAAATTATACACAGTATTAAGAGGTGCTGTCCCACTGCTCTTTGCATTTCTCTGGTTTGTCACTTGGATTTTTATCTATCATCTACTCTGTCTTCCCCTCAGCAATGTCTCCACAGGTGGATTAGGCTGTTCGCTCTCCTCCTTGAACAATCAAGGGAATATGAGTCAGAAATCCATTTTTATACTGTTGTGTGAGCAGTGGTGAGCTGTTGCCAGTGTTCCTGCCCTCAGCCAGTGCAGCAGGGAGACAGGAAAGATATTGCTAAAGAGTTTTCCCTGGTTGTATTTGTTTGTGTTTGGAGGCATAATGTAGGTCCCTGATGTTCTGGAAAAGCACTCAAAGTGCTGAAATGTTCAGCTTCTCACCAGTCTCAACTCTGATTTAAGACAGTTTTAGGGCAATGCATTGTTCAGGGTTGCAGGGCTGAGAATTCGTAGCAGTGAGTATCCTGATGCCACTTGACTTTATCAAGCAGCTGGCAATGAGGACATTCACATCTTAACTTTGTTGGGAATCACAGATGTTGAGACAGGAAATTTTAAGTGGTGAGATGAGAGAGGTCCCAGGGTGTTGGTCAGCAGGGCACTGTTGTAACTCGCTGTCTCTGGGAGAGAGTTTATAGGCAAATGAAAGATACCTTAATAGACTGCTTATGTGAGCTCTGGGGACCTTGGATAATCAGGATATGCAAAGACATACTGTCCAAGAGGAATGTGGACCTCGACCACATTTAGCACAAGTTCAGCTAGTCTAGAAACAATTTCTCAATATATGTTGGAATAAAACTGTGTCTGTGTTTTGATAGTATAAATACTTGGCAACAGGAATTTTAGGTTGGGTGAAAAGCTGTATTTCATCTCTCTAGTACATTTGTCCCTGAGTCATATAAACCCAAATACAGAGTTGAACATTAATATCTGAAACAACAAAGAATATGACTGGAGACATACGTGAGAGGTCTTGTCTTTTAGTAAATTAGATTCTTTATACTCTTTACATTTTATTATTGAAACTTTTTACTAATAGAAATATTGTCATTTAATAGTGTCTTCGAATAACAACGGAAAAGTTCTTTAAAAATTCTTTTTTTTTCCTGTTTTCTATTTCTTATAGCTGCAGCCATAATTATTTCACATAGTCAATATTGACCTGTTAAGGAAAAGATTTATTGCATGGTAAATTAACATCCTTAGTATGGGAATAGTATTTTGCCTAGTTCCAAAATGCCTGGATTAATTTATGTCTTTTGGGAAACAGCATTTTATAAATTTACTGTACCTGTGGCATATAGATCAATAAACATTTCAGTAATGTATATGATAGTTGATTGTGACTGATTTAATTTTAACCACTGTGATAAATATGAAATATAGTCACCATAAGAATAATGAAAATGTAATGAAAAGGAAGCAGACTTGTAATAGAGGGGGGATAGTAAATGCCAGAAGAGCATTCCCATTAGATGTCAAAAATAGTGTCATATAAAAGAGACAGAGTTAAATGCTTTAACATTACTGTAATTTCAGTTCAGAAAACGAGATGAGTTTGCTAATGGCAGCTGCTGCTGGAGGAGAGAGGACAGTTAATTAATTTAAGCTTGCTAACAGTGAGCTTAGAAGTTCACCTGGGGTGCAGGCTTTTTCCTACTGAGGCCATTGACAGAAAAATCAAACTTTAGCAAGGTTTCTGATATCATCTTGAGCCTGCAGTTCTAAGAAACCAGGTTGTCAAAGCCATTGAAATTCTAGCAACCACCATAGTCTCCGAAGTCTGTGTTTTACAGCTAGCTAGTCTGACCATGTCTAGTCTAACTAATTAGTCACATTACTGCATTGTTAATTACTACTATGTAAAAAACATTACCATGAAAACTATGTGGTTACTGTAAATTGGATTTTTGACTAATTGAATTTTCCACAGATATCATTGTTTCCATGGAAATGCATTACTTACTTAAAAAAAACCTAAAACCAGAAAAGCTTTCTCAAACACCCCTTCATGTCCCAATTCTCTACGAGCCGCAGCTCTCACAGCGTTCAATGCAGTTAACCAACTGGTGGGAAATGCAGTGTAGAGCCCACACTGGCAGAGGACTGAGAGTGACGGGCACCTGAGCCCATCAGGTGCCCAGGAGACACTGCAGCACTGCAGCGAGTTTATTTGATAAAAAAAAAATTAATAATTTTCAACAACTTTGCTTGTTTTTTTGTTTTGTTTTGTTTTGCCAAAGTAATGACATTTTCTTGTGGAAACATAGATTAGGAAATAAAAACAAAAACAACAACCAAAAAAAAAACACCCTAAGGCAAAAACATAAAACAAAAGCAATCCCCCCCACACAAAATTTTGTAGTTTCAATCCCTTTTAGTGCAGNTGATAAAAAAAATAATAATTTTCAACAACTTTGCTCGTTTTTTTGTTTTGTTTTATTTTGCCGAAGTAATGACATTTTCTGGTGGAAACACAGATTAGGAAAACAAAAACAACAACCAAAAAAAAAANAAGTAATGACATTTTCTTGTGGAAACATAGATTAGGAAATAAAAACAAAAACAACAACCAAAAAAAAAACCCTAAGGCAAAAACATAAAACAAAAGCAATCCCCCCCGCACAAAATTTTGTAGTTTCAATCCCTTTTAGTGCAGTATTTATCTGGAGTGGAGTATTAATGAAGCTCATTATTAAAAACAAGTACCATTAATCTTCCATTGGAAGACCAATCTGAACGTCTTTGTTCTGAATGTTAGAACATAAAGGCTATTTTTCATTTCCAACTTAAAGGTATTTAAAATTGTTTGTCCCAGATTTCAAACAGTTTTCCCCCTTCCCTGCTGTTTGTCTCCATCCTGAAGTAATTGTAACAGTAGCATCCTTTGCTTACTGGACTGAACACACCACCATCTTTTAGTCTCCTGCTGCAAAGGCTTCTCCATTCTCTGATCATTCCTGTTGATGTTCTCTTTATTTATCCCAGTCTGAGCTTATGCCTGATATACATTTTCGAGGCAGGACAATACCAAAACTGCAACATGTTATTACTTCATAGCTGTCTTCTAGTAGTATCAACTACTTCTCTTTGCTTCTTGTCCTATGCTTTCTTTGCAATTGTCAAGCTCTCTGCTAACTGAACAAGTTTGCTTGCTACCTGCCCCATCGAGAAAACTTGCTGTCTTTATACATGGGTATCATTTCATTCCTGCTAAACCACACATCACATTTTCCATTTACAACTATGCTTTTTATTTTATTCTATTTTCAAAATGTTTCTTAAGGACTTATTTATCCTTGAGACTAATGAGCCCAGGGTTGTCTAGACCACTTCCTCCAATTGCCTAAATATAGATGATTTTTTTATTCTTCAGTCATGCGTTCTACATGCCCTTACTGGACTACTCTACTAAAATTACTTGGGAGCAATTCTGTCAAGTTGATTTAATTTTATTCTCAAATATTTTTTCCACGATTTTTTAGGAATAGATTCAGCTTTTTGATTCCTTTCTCTACTGAGAACTTGGGTAAGTCCATTAGTAAAATTTCAATCAAGGTTTTTCTCCTGTGGTAGCTCAATCTTTATTTTTCATTCAGTGCTTCTTAGGGAAAGAATAGTTGTTTTCAAAACTGTGCTAGACTAATTAAAAATAAAAACAATGATATTAACACGATCTGTCCCCAGATATAAATGTATAACTGGGATTAATACTCAGAACTTCTTCAGCTAAAGTTCAGTGAGTTACAAATCCAAGTACGAAAAAAAAGCACAAAATAATCTAGTTGATCTTTAGGAAGCTTGCTGCTGTGAGACTGCAGTTCCTGGAAATATTCCTTGTTTTAGAGATATGCTCCTACACTTTGAGAAGACTTCATCTCCTTTTGCAGAATGCCAGACTTGCAGTAAGATAAGCAGTTGTTTTGAGCAGAAACTTTATGCTGGTGATAGATCATTTCTATTTTAGAAAAGAACAGTGGTTCATGACAGATTCGAAATGTCCCAGGGGTCGCGAGCAGTCCTCATTTTTGCTCTTTTAGAAGGTTATTTAGCATTTATGCCTGTGCCAAGTATGCAAACTCCACATGTCTGGCCTCTCCGCTTGTTGGAGCAGGACTAACAGAAGAGAAGCTGTTTCATACACTTGGCCAATTTTAGTTAGCTAGCTGCAGGTACTTCCAGTGGGAAATGCAGATACAGTCTGTTCACTTTCTGGAAAGAAAAGCTGAAGTCTGCACTACACCCAGCTCTGCAATTGAAAAGCTGGAGGGCTTTCTTGTTGTTGTCGTTGAATATATTTTTCCTGAGATGCGTGTGGCTTTTCTTGTCTGAGATTCTCATTTTGTAGGTCAGTCTTTAGTCCCCAAAATGTGATGGCTTCTTATGTAGTGGCAACATGTTTTCATCATCTATATGGAAGTTCAAGATTCGGAATTGATAAAGTGGATCAAAAGGTGATCTTTGAAGGGAGCATCTCTCCAGAGAAGTAGATTTAAGACTTGCTTGGAGAACTCTTTCAGAACCATCTACCCTAAAGTACTGGGGTGATATGAAAAATTTTGTCAGGAATCAATAATTCTGATTCTTTTTGAGTCATTAGCTTTGGGATGCAAGAGACCTTTTTCTTGGTACTGGTGCACTCGTTCCTGTTTCTGTAGCGTTTTGTGACTCCGTGCTCTGCATGGATTTTTCTCACCAGCAGCTCTTCTCTTTCTTTCTCTGGTAAGAATATTTTTCTCCTTATATCATTTTGCTAGAGCCACCTGAAAAGTATAACCAGGAATTTTCACACTTTCTTATTTTCGCTTTCCATAATACTTCTGTAATGTAGCACCTTCACTTTATTTATGGGCTTTGTTACCTTTACTTAGAAACTGCATAGATAGATGACCTCAAGTTCACTGTTAAAATAACTGAATTAATAGAATGTGTATGGAATATGTAATGAGAGGACAAAGAGGCTAGGGATTCCCTTCTCGGGAAATAATTACCATTTCCCCTCTACATTTACCTCAGAAATAGTGTGAGAAGCAAAATTCTGCCCTCAGCTACAAGTATGAAATTCCCTTTGAAATTAATGAGAGTTCCTGATGCATATATTAAAGTTCTGGCCAGAGCGTTTGTAAATGGAAATGACCTGTTTGTTCATCTAATCCATTTTTGCTTCAGACTGAGTTAAAAACTTAAAGGTTTGCCTGTGCTGGAGCTGTATCAGTATCAGTGTCTGGCAATGTGTCTGTATATTTTTTTAATTATAATCGTACAATTATTCTGCTGCAGATAGCTTAAAATACAAACTTTGTTTCTAAAAAAATGTATCTTTATAACAATATCACTGAATACATTGTGTATGGTTATAATAGTGAAAGAATATAAGTTTAACAAAATAAGAAATGTTTTTAACTGAATAGTTTAAGAGATATTTAGTAATGTTTAAAGCAAGATTAAGATAATGAATTTTCTCAGAAGTGAGTATATTTATTGTTGAAGTTTTTACTGAGGTCTTTCAGGATAAGATCCTCAGCAGTTAAGTGTTCAGACGCTAGGCTGGCTAGCACTGCTTCTATGAGCAAAAATAAGAGGCTTTGGACCACCAGTTTGTGCAGTTGTAGAAATGTATATTTTTCAAATCCCCAATTTGCATAAAACACTTTTGAAAAATCAGATCAAAAAACTGAGTAGGCCCAGTCACTAGCAATACTGTTCCAAGGACATATTTGCTATTGGAATTGGCAGTGCACTCTTGCCGGTGAGGTTTCACCAACTGAGAATTTACCTCTTCTTGATTCCCAAGCACCTTTCCTCAGCACTCATAGTTCATGATAACTAATCCCAGCAGATGAGAATTAGACCAGTCATTTTTTTATCTGCACATTAGCAGGCTCATGTTCACGGTAAATATAATCCGTTTCCAACTAAATAGAAATGCAATGATATTATACCTATTCCTACTAGAAAAGCATTTGTTTCACTGTAGTAGATTCCACAGAAATGCATTCTCCTTCCTATAGTGTCCTAACACAGAAATCAAGGGAAGATGAGTATAAAATTGAGGACAAGATTTAGTAATACTTACACTCCTGCACAAATGGCTGCCCAAAAACTAAACACAATAGTTTTAGTGCTGTTAACATTGCAACATATCATCAGGAATTTGTGGGATATTTGTGCTGTATTTTCTGATTTTGAGATGAACTTAACTAATTAGTCATTACAAACAGTGTGTTTGGAAGAAAAAGTTTAGGTGAGTCTGCACACACCCATCCAAGAAATTTGCTTAAACTATAGAAGCAAGAAGGTTTATTTTGAAATTGCTTCCAAGAAAGATAGGTTACTATTAGTTCAAAAACCATAAGGGTCTCAATAGTCAAATTGATTTTAGATAGCTCTACTTTGGTCATACTTGAAAAGGGCGATATAAATATTTAAGGAAAATATATTAGATGCACTATACGGAGAGCTACTACTTCAGCCAAATAGAAAGAAGTTAAAAAAAAAAAAGCAGCCACCCTCACAGGAATGTTCTGGGAGATAGATGAAACACACTGAATGCCTCAAAGATCAACGACTCTTAGCTGTGTCAGAATGAAGTTCACGAAAACTTGTAAAATACCACAGCGAAATCCTTTTCACACTTAGACCATACACTGTTATTCTGAATGCTTTTATTGATCAAGATATCAGATAGGAAGCCAAGTTCCTGGTCATTTAATACTTCACAAGTCAAAAGCACTGTGATAGACAGAATGAATAGCTCGAAGCACTGAGTTTATTAGCAAATAAGCTAAGGTTAAAGATGTCCTACTTCCCGTGTTACTGAAAAATGTCTAACATATATAAATCACATGGAAATGGGAAGAATATCCTGCACACATCCAGTTCAGTGAGTTCAATGAACCAGTGATGACACTGATTTCACAATTTCTGCATGACATCCCCCGTGAATTACCATTAATTCTCTGCAAAACGTACCCTATCTTTACATTCTGTGATATATAAAAGTATCATTCAAAGATTTTACAATAAAACTTAACGGATGACAAAAATAATTGACATGATACCTGTAATATAAGGGTGTCACCATGGGAGAAGTTATCACCTTTTTCCAAGCTTCAGAAGATGCGTGCTAGTGTATTTTATCAAACAATATCTCAATAAATAGATAAACTTGCAATTCTGATAAAAACAACAATTAAACAACAACAACAAAAAAGCATATGCAAAATACCTGGCACAAGACATGTCTGGTTTCATAAACTCACTTACTGTCCATATTTATTGAGCATATCTCAGGGGAGGCAGTCAGCCATTCCAGCTGCTCTAAACAACAACAAATAAAACATTGAGAGAAAATAAATATATATATAAGCTTATGAATGACAATCAGCACCAGCAGAACATGAAGCACATGTCACCAGTTAGCATTTGCCAGCTCACAGCAGGTACATTGCAAGAGTACAGCACTCACACTCTTTGAAAGGACAACCCAAACTGCATGAGGTTAATTTACAAAACCCACACATAAAGTCAGTATGAGGCCAATTTACAAAGCCAGTGAGAGCTATATATGCTGGCAGGGTTTCTGTCCATGTTAAGGTTTTGAATTGGTAACTTTATTTTAAAATATCAAAGTTATTCTCACCCTTCATTCATGGAGTGCATCGGTGAGTTAGATTTTTTTTTTATTATTTTTTGCAGGCAATCTTTCTCAGAGGACACAACTATACCTGATGTAGGGAGCTACTCATGAAGGCTCAACTAAAAAACTCAGTTTTCAGAAACTCTTCAGAAATTACTTTGTTAATCTCATGTCTTAAAATTGCATTTCTTGAATCATGTTTGTGCCTCTCTACTGGAATTTTTAGAAGCTAAATGACTGTTTTTCAAGTTGTTGATGCATGAATTTTACTTATTGCTAAAATATCAAAGAAGCAATAATCAGATACAAAATGATGTTGCAACATCATATGACATCTTCTCTTTTAAGTAAGACTTTTAAGGCATGGTGTTCCACAATGAACTGATTTCTTCCTTCTCCATGTAGAAAGAAGATGCATGAAGTGTATTTTTGACTCATACATGTTCATTTTCTTGCCTGATGAATATGTAGACCACATAAAACATGAAAACACAGCTATGAGCGATGTTTTTTTTATCAAAACGTATGTTTTTTCTGTCTGTAAAAAAATCATCTTATATTAGTTCTTATGATAGAGTTCTATGTGGGAAATAATATAGCTAACTTGATTTCAGCTGTGTATACACATTGTGCAGTTAAACACTTTCTAAATATCTTAGGAAGTAAAGATTTCTGCTCTTTTGATTTATTATGGCCAAATGAAAGTAGCTTTCTCTGTCACATGACCTTTGCCTTTTTTTTACTATGGATTCAGACATCCATAAATTATGTGTTTTTAATTTTATTTTGGCAGCAGAAGTACAGGAACCACTTTCAAAATCCACAAACAGAACAGGTTTGATTTGGAGAGGAAGTTATTGATTTTTGTTCTTGTTATTGATGACCAATAGACTGTTCCAAGTATGAAATAAATTAGAAACAAAAATCAAATGAGAAGGAAATGAGTCAAATATAAAGAGAAAAGTTTGAGGAAAATTATGAATTACTACAGTAAAAGAGTTGAAAAATGATATTGCACTTACATATCATTACCACTGACTACATATCTTACTGTTATGAATCAGGATTTATTATTAGGTAACTTAATTCTGCAGGTAAACACATTTAGCTGCATATAGATTGTGTATTTCCATTGCACAGCTCTTTGTGGTAGACTTTTTATGTCTATTGGTCATGAACTAAATAGAAAATAAAAAATCAGTCCCTTCTCAATATATCATTTGGCCTCATAATTGCTATTTACAGGCTAGTGATTATTCTCTTATAGTTGAAAAAAATATAATGGTAAACATTAGATGTTTCCTAATTTGAATACACTGCTTCTTACCATTGTATTCTTCTCTAGTATAGAACTTAGCAGTTCAAATGTGGTGGTTGATGCTTCAGATTATTTTCCAGTTATCTTTCTTTCATAATCCTTTGTCCTTCAATCACAAAAAAAACTTTTAAACACTTGTTTTTCCCTATTTAAACAAGTACTGACTTGTCAGCTTGTACATATACTCCACCAAACTATTTTTTCTGTTACAGCTAATTTTAAAGAAGAGCTATGATGATTAAAATGTGTCTCCTGAAAAATGAATATTACAAACATAGTATAATGTATTCCAACAGTGAATAATGCATAGTTAATGAAAGATATGAAACAAGAAGGATGTCAAAGACGTGTTTTAGCTATCAGTAAAGATCATGTTGTCTTCCCTTCTTCTGTTTCATATAGTAGCCTACAGCCAGCAGCAAAACTCGATAACAACATCTTCAGATGTAACAAGATTCTGCTATCATTTCCATCTAACACAATAATGAAATCTTATTGCATACTAAAGGTTTCTTTGAGTGGTAGAGTATGTAATAATGTAATGTGTTTGTGATGGAAAAAAACATACTCCGTGTTTGCAGAGAGAAGAGAAAAGATTCTGTCTAAAATGAGCAATTACTTTACACACACATATGGTCTATTCCAGTCACCTAAGATGGTTACAGATTGTGAGAATAAAAATGGAACAGAGAGCATCAAAACTGATCAGTCACATGACTGATGTTCAATGTTCATATGACTTTTTCTTCAGAAGGACAGTTCTGTTGAAAGAAATTTTAACTGACCCTTTGTGTTCTTCCCTTTGGGATGATACTGTCTTCATCTTTTTGTCCACATCACTGCAATCTTCTGCACATGAAAGATTTTGGTATTCAGTGCCCAACAAAGAGCCTCAAGGGTACACCTTGTATTGTAATGAAAAAGCTCAGAAAAACCAGCATACAGCAGAACCGATGTCACCTTGTTTACTTACTGGCTCAGAAAGCCCTGGGATGCTATATAATGTGCTTGCAGTTTGTCAGAAACCACGCTGGATTCATCTCACAGCTTTAGGACTGAGCATTCATCTCTATCAACATTGTTTCAAAGAGACCTGTCAACCTACTAATAATCAGCTGTGTTTTATGAAGGACGCTACCGTTGAAGGACTAATTATGGGTACATGCCTTATTCCATGACAACATAGTTAGAGAGAACATCCACTGAGATGCAGGGGAACCTGGGTAAAGTTCCCTTCATCGTCTGATGGGCCATAAATCTGTAGCTCCAGAAGATGCCATAAACAGTGGAATATCAGCTATTCTGGATGAGTTATCGGTATGCTCAGGACTGCCAGACGAAGCTGATCCATTTTGCCCGGTGAACATAAAGATTTATTAGGTCAAAGCAAGACACAGAGAGAGAGAGAACTTTAAAAATGTTCCCCAGATTCTCCTGTTTTTCAGCACTCGTAAGCATACAACCAGAGAAGCCAATTGGCTTTTCTGGTGGCTTACTAGGGTCTTCCTGGGGGTTAGTGCTAGGCCAACTCCCCCTACCCTTGTGCAAGCATAATTTCAGAAACTACAGTTTGTAGGACTTCATCTTTAGAGCTGCTGCTGTGCCTGCTCAGCCTGCTGCTCCCCTTCTCTCGGGCTCAGCAAAGGTAGTTCATTCAGCCTGACAGCAGGTTTGCACCGTGTGCTAGGTACACTCATTCCCCCTCTCTAAACTAGGTCCCTCAAATGTTTTTTGGGTCAGAGCCATCCCTCAGCACAACAAGCTCTATCTCCAGTGGGTCCTCTTACAAGGCCTTAGCTCAGGACTTCTTTGACGTTTGATACAGTTGGTACACGAAACATTATCACCAATAATAGCAAAGCTAAGAACTGCTTCTTTCAGTTTGCATTGTATTTCACAGCTACGCACTTCAATGAAATCTTATTAATAATTAATATTACAGACAAAATAACAGCAACAATGTTAATAAATATTTATACTCCATACTGTTGAATAATTTCAAATACCCTTATTATCATAACAAAGCTATGGAATTCTTTCACACTCTCATAAAAATGGAATGGAAAGAGTTTCTGTGTAAGAGCTTTAGATTGAGGTCATGTTTTTCAGCTCAACCAAAGCATTTTACAAATGTCATCCATACGCAGGATGCTTTATAGTGGCTCCACTCAAATACACTGCCCAGGACAGAACAGTTGTGAAGGAGACCGCAGTACAGCATCTCCACTCAGATTGAGAACATGAAAGAAAGTTTTATCTCCATCTGGAGCTGGAGGGCAGAAAACAGATGTAAAACACAATTTTGCACATTGAACCTCAATGAATGGCAACTGCACAGCAATCTTTGCACAGCAGTGAGGAGTCACTTAAGCGAGCTTTGGACTATGATGAGATGTGAGTAGAAATCTAGAGGCACTAGCTTGAAGTTCTATGTATGTGTGTTGAATTTAAAACCTATAGAAGATGTAGTAAAAATACGGAGGTAATTGGCCCATGGTGAGCTCAGTGCTGCCAGGGCTCGACAGGACAAGCATCTGAATTGCTTGGTTTAACAGCAGAGACTGTGGTGTAGACCTTCAAGTGAGGGGTTGAGGATAACTCTGACATTAAATGTGAGAAGTTAAATAAGATCTGTGCTATTATCAAACACTGTTTTCTTTCAGATTTTTTTCTCCAAAAAATAGCACCATACAGAGTGCAGTATTTCCTTTCACATTTTTTGAAGCCTTTGGCTTAGCCTTAACTCTAAAAAAAGGTGTAGAAATTAGGCCTCTGAACCTTCCATCTTTTTACATGTTACATACACATGTAAAAAATATCACATCGGAATTATATTTTTATGCGCATGGAAACTTTGAGGACTCTCTCAGCAATGAAGATCACCACAGTCTCTTTCCATCTCACAGAGTCTCCTACACGCTACAATCACCACAAACCTCACAATCACCAATGTTTCTGAAGACAAAATATTAATTTAGCTAAAACTTTAGATAAGCTTGAGATATCTTATCTCAGGACCACAGTGGAGCATCCTCGGAAACAAAACTCACATTCTTTCAGGTTTGTCAATTCTCGTAAGACCATTACTTAGGGAACAAAATATAGAAATCTTCTGAAGTTTACCAGTAATTATCATACAAAGATAGAAACTGTTGAGTATAATAAGTTAGAGCATTTTTTTACTGATCTGGCAGTTTTTGGATGTTTATAAAAACTTTGATGTTTGTAACTTGAAAGTTTTCAGAAAAATATCACTCAAGAAACTTTAATCGAGTGTATATATAATTTAAGTTAAACTTCAAAGCTTCCATATCTGCTTCCAAGAAACCACTTGAGAACAAGGGTATTTATAAGACAGATGAATTATTCCTGCAATGCAAGTGGACAAAGTGAAAACAAAAGAAAAGGTGAAGCAGAGGAGGAAGGGAACAAAAAACAGGATAAATGAGAGTAAAGATAGTATTTAGAATATAAAGGTTAAAGGCAGATTATTATTATTATTATTTAGCAGGTGTTATATATTATGCATCAATATGTTAATGTATTAATGTGGTAATTTTCTCCTGCAGTATATGTCAGTTTATGTAAGAATGTTTTACTTTTACCTTGCTGCTGCTTCCTTATCCTCCAGATTGTTAACACTCTGTCTATTTTTGTAATGATCCTCATCTTAAATTGTCTGTAGCAAAGACCGTCCTTATTCCTTTACTGGGGCTCTGAATAGGAGATTGAGAAAGCACATGGGCACAGACAACTCACAGTTAACTAACTAGAGATGTGGTTAATAAGATTCTGTATAGTACAAAGCTAGAAACATCCTTGTGCCATAATAGAGAATCTGATCTGTTCTTCAAAGGTGGCTGACAAAGTAAAAAGAAGAGTTGCGAGTTAACAGCAACTCACATGAAAAGGTCGAAATAGGAGTGTTTTCTGCCCTCTGCCTACAATTACATCAAAGAGCAGAAAGTTGAGATGAGCAAACAGTGTAGAAAATACAACATCCTTTATTTAAACTCAGTTCAAGATAGTTCACAGTGAATGTTTTGCTCAAGACAATTAAAATCTCTCTTGTCGAAAAGATCAGAAAAAAGGAGCAAAAAAGAGGGTGGTATGAAAGTCCTATAATGAAGGGAAATGGTGTAAAGGAAACCCATATTCACTCCTATGACCACTGGAACGTAGATGTCTGGTAACTAATAATTACCTGAAAATAACTGACAGGTTGAATATGTGTTCTGAATATGCAACACGCAGTGGATAAGTCAAGGAAAGAATACTAATTTTTTTTTCCAAAGCTGGAGTAGACTGCACAGTCCAATGAATAAAAATATTTTTTCTTTTACTGCACTTACAGAAATTTCTTCCTAGAAAAATATTTTAGTCTTAATTACCAGTAGTGTTGCAAAGTACATCTTACAAAACAGTTAGCAAAAACCCTGGTTATTTTTACCAAAACCTCATTTGCACATTTTTTCTTTTCTAGCTTTCATTGTTTGATAGCAATATTTTGAACTGATACGAACTGATTTCCTGTAGTGAGAAGAAACTTAAAGAACAGAACTGTTCCCAACCCATCTCTGTATGTGTTGGATCACCTCTGAGGAAAAGGAGATCTCTTTTACCTAACAGTTGTATGACATGATGGGAAGCATGGATAGAGCAAAATATTCCCTTGCTCCTGTCCACACCATTTACATGGAGAGGAGCATCACAGAAGAAATACTAAGACTAAGTTGAGTTTAAACTCCCACTAGAAAGGGGGCTTTATTCATTCTGTAGAGATTTTTGTGGCTTTAATATTTCTTCTGTTCCACATTACATCACAATTGCAGCTAACTGCTATAATAGAGCAGTGAGATTTGGCTATCCATCCCAGAACGCTCAAAACAGGACATTCACTTAAGATGGGAAAGAGCCTACACTGAGACATTGGGTTATATCACACAGAAAACAGTGTGATGAACTGTGATGAACAATGGGATGATACATCCCATTGAGTCCTATTCCCTATTCCCTATTCCCTATTCATCACCAGACTATGCAAAAAAGGGTATACCAGCATGGAAGTCAGACACAGAAGAGATTCTTTTTTTTTTTTTTTTGGAAAAGATGTTGTTGAAAGAAGTACACACTTCTTTCAACTGATGGTGTAGGTTTCTATGGGTTGTATCTAATTCTCAGTCAGCTCNAAAAATGTTGTTGAAAGTACACACTTCTTTCAACTGATGGTGTAGGTTTCTATGGGTTGTATCTAATTCTCAGTCAGCTCTACTGGACCAGCAGTCATTCTAGAGCAATAACTTAGTGAGGATTATTAAAACATTGCATCAGTGCTTTATACAAGATTTTGTCAGTATGGTTCATTTTATTGGAAGAAATGATAGACATTATAGTATAGTACTTTGCTGGCATAAGCTGTTTTTACGCAAACTACATTTGTAACTAACTGGAACAATGCCTGTTTAGCTACATCACCTAACCTCTTCTAACATACAAAAGGCCTGAGATGGGTAAAATATATTAAGAAAAATAGTCATTATTACAAACTAGCATATGAAGTCTAGAGTAGGTGAATGAAGTAAGCAATCCAGAGGAAACATGTCATTTTTGTTAATATTCTTGCTAAAGATACTGTTGATGCCTGTTACTCCTTTGTTGGCCTTTGCACCTAATTGAGTTTCTGGATACTTTTTCCTTTTCTCCTCCTCACAAAATTTCACCATTTAGTTTGCCTTCAAATTAAAAGAAATTAGATTTTCCATTGGTTTTCACTTTTTCCCCTTAAGAAAGATCCTCCAAGATCTAATGAAGCTTAATAATGAAAATGTAGTGTCTCAGGTATATTTCATTGAAAAATGTGATATGGGTGTCATGCAGATCATTAAGAATTCTCTGGGATATGACCTGATATATTTTCAGGTTTTCATAAAAATGATTTCAAACAATAAATAAAGGTGGACAGAGTTATTCATTGCTGCCTATTGATCCTCCTCTATTTATATCCTCTATTTAAAAAGATATTAGCTAGTAAGCGAGTGGAAACAAAACCAACTGAAGTGAGGTGACAAATCACATACTGTGAGTAATGAATAGCTAAAATGAACGGCTCCACTTGCCGAAATTATTTAGTGAGTGATTAAGAACTACGAGCCATGAGAAGACGTCGTGTTCTCAAAATCTTGAAACTGCTCAGGGTCAGTGTGTTCCCCACATCTAAGTCAGAGCAGTCAGTTTTAAAACAGTATGCTCCCTGGTTTCCTGTAAATACTTAGGGGCACACTGATGCCTCAAGATTTGAATATGAAAATTGTTTTTTCTTAAGATCAACAAAAGGCACAGAAATGCTTGAGCTTTCAAAATCTCCCTTATGCATCCAATTGTGCTCAAAAATGCCTATGATGAAATCCTTAAGTTCTGTTTTAAATTGTATACATTGTACACATGTGTAAGACTTTAGGGCAAAACTCAAAGTATTGACTATGGCCCTGAA
Organism: Crypturellus undulatus; assembly: GCA_013389825.1. NCBI lineage: Eukaryota > Metazoa > Chordata > Aves > Tinamiformes > Tinamidae > Crypturellus > Crypturellus undulatus. The sequence continues at coordinate 281,350 of VWPW01014699.1, forward strand.
TTAGGAAGCCAAAATTATTTGTAATTTTTGCTTGTTTCCCACTATAATAAGAAGAGTGAGACCCTACAGACAGGGTCACAGTAGCATTAGCCCTTTTTTCTTAGTCAAGGTGGTATTTATCCCTCTCAGAAATATTCTTAGAATAGAAAAGTGTCTTTGTTTTTTTTGGTGAGATAAACTATCATAAGCACAAGGCTGTAACATAAGGTATAGGAATGAACCCCTCAAATTCAATGATTTGTGAATCATTAAAAAAAATACTAAGACAATAAATGCATAGAGATTATGTATGGATAAAGAGATCAGAGAGCTCTAAATAATCTTCCTCTTCTAAAAATGTACTTACATTTTTTTAATTACATAAATCATAGCTAAGTATCAAATAATAGAACCTGATGAAAGATAAGTGCTGCCTAAAGTCAGAATTCTTAAAATCAATGCCTAAAGCAATAACTGAGAACAAACACATGACACTGCACTAAAGGCCAGCTCTATTATCCATATTGTCCAAGTGCTTTATTTCCTTCTGTAAAAATTTGTGATTCATATCTACATAAACATGCTTTTTAGAGAACAGGAAGAGTGTCTCTCTTATCCATGTGTCAGATACTGCTCAAGTGTAAATCGAATTGAGTCTGCTGAAGCCACAACAGCTTCTAGAAAAATGTGGACTTACCTTGGTTGAGAGCTGGGTCCACACTATTTGCTTTTTAGCTGAAAAAATAATGGGAAATGGCATTAAATGCTGAGACTTTCAAGCTTTTTACTGGAACCTGTAGCTTCAGCGCAGGAAGGAAATGGATGATTTTTACTTAAAAGTTTTCCTTCCTCTCTGAGAGGAGTCAGAGCCAGTCTACAAGAAAGCTGTAAATGGCTCTCTCGTTAACAGAGTCTACGCTCTGAGTTGCTGTACTTCAAAGGGAGGAGATGCCCACCACCTTACATGGACAATCCTGCTCACTGGGGAGACACCGGGTGCTTTACAATAACAAGAATCCAAGGACTCCCATTACTTAAGTTTAGAACAAAAAAAAAAAAAAAAAAGAGATTTACCAGTCCAGAGAGGACAATTTCTCCTATACTTTTTTTTTAAACTTTTATAAGAAAAGTGAACCTATGATTGCAAAGGAGGCTAAATAATATGCCCATCTGGAGGCTAAATAATATGCCCATCTAAACTGAATCACTAAATAGGTCTAGTATCCAGAGGAAAAACCATATCATTATGGATAATGACATATATTATTGCTGTCTGGCTTAGAGAACAAAAAATCTTTAATAGTTATTTTAAATCAATGGGGAATTCAGATCTCTATAGAGTGTTAGAAGCCAAGCAGGATGTGCAAAGAGGTCATCAGTCCCTTAGAGCTCCCAGGCAGAGCTCTGGAAGGGAGATTTTCAGAGGGCTCAAATATCATGGTACCCATCGCCTTTCATTATCTTTATACATCATTTTGTATTAGCTATTCCTCTCTATCTCCATACTTCAGTATCCAGGAATCCATAGGATAGGAAGCTTGTAATAAGGACATCTGTGGAGCATTATGAGATGTGTCCAAAGACTTGTTGCAGTATTTCCAGAAGTCAGAAAAGTAACATAAAACAGGGTCATGCAGCAGCTTATAGGCACTGGGCATCATGTAGCTTACAAAGTGGAGTTCTGCCTCTAAAGCTCAGATTTGTCATCTTTTTATTTAATATAATAAGAAGGCAGGGTTGTTTTTTTTTGAAAGTGGGAAGCAGAGCACTTACTTTTTCCATTCTTCTAAATGCATTTTAACTGTTCGTTAAATTATTACATTTTGCCTATTTTAAACAATTTACAATACAGTGCTCCATGAAGTATGAGACACTTGAAACTTTCTGTGTCTGCTGGAACCAGCAATTTTAGTTATTCATCAATTATTGCTGTGCTTGAAGCCTTAAAAATGTTATACAAAATGTAATAAATATCCTGTAATCTTTTTAAATGAACTTTACTCCTGGCCAAAGTTGAACATTAACCTACCAACCACGAGGTCACTCTCCTTACAAAGGTCACTGGAGCAGAGTGGGGTTAGCAAAACCATCTGGGAGCAGGAGAGAATAATGTAGCATCTTCTAGATACAGTTATTAAAACTCCAGGATGAAACCAAAGGCTAAAGCCACAAAAGGGCTTCCTATAAACACTTGAGAACTTGGTATTGGTAAAGCACGTACATGTCTGTCTGGTAACTGATTACTATAAAGGATGCTGAAAGATGTGGAAAAAGTTCAGAAAAGGACTACAGAAATTATCTCAGGTCTGGAATAAACATATCTTATGCTGACAGATTTAGAGCGTTCGATTTGTTTATTCTGTCAAAAGAAGCTGGAGCTGGAACCTGATTATAGCACAGAATTGCCTTGACAAGAATAAAATAGGTTCCAAATACCTTTATAATCTATAGAAAAAAACAACACACTAATAAATGATGTTTAAGGGATGAAGCTAAACAAATTAACATTTAACAATTCAGCACACATTCTTTTAGCTTCCAAAATAAATTAATTTTGTTGTGTTTGTCTTATCCATCCGCCTGTTTCTACCTGATCTTGCTTTAGTCTGTTGGCTATCAACAACATTTGCCCCAGAAGTAAATGTATTATCTCAAAAATATTGTTCCAGAAATAGCAACTGAACCTCTCTAAGTTGCCAGAAAATAAGAAACCNTTATCCATCTGCCTGTTTCTACCTGATCTTGCTTTATTCTGTTGGCTATCAACATTTGCCCCAGAAGTAATTTTAATATCTCAAAAATATTGTTCCAGAAATAGCAACTGAGCCTCTCTAAGTTGCCAGAAAATAAGAAACCAGAGGCAAAAGACTGTGTGTATGTGACGGGTGTGCTCCCTGCCCAGCCCAATATGACTTTTCACCGGTAGCCCTGTGAAAACCCCCTGTTAACCACCTGTGACATTATCTCATCATGGGGGCTGCCTCCCTGAATTCTTCCCAAACTCAGACATTAGCCATCAATAACAGTCCCAACGACTGCATCCTGATGGGGAGGTAAGGCTAATTTGTGCATACAGAGGCCAGAAGTCCTCTGAAATTAAAGAATGACTGTAAGTCAATCATCTAATCCCGTAAATATGGGGACAGCCCAAGAGTCCATTGAGCTCTCATTGCATGTCAGCAGGCTGCACACCAGGATCGCCCCTTGAGCAAGGACGCCTCTCAGGCATATCCTCGCGGTTAAAAGATCCGTGCTAGACCCTAACAGATTTGTGGTAAGTGACTATAGCGCACGCTTTCTTTTTGAACTTTTAAACTTTACTGACGTAACTGCACACAAAATTCCTTAGTCATAAACCGTTGACCAGGTCCAGCCACACCCAGGGTCCTCTCAGAAGGCGTTTGGAGGGTTAGGGGCTCCAACCTGGACCCCGTGGCTGAAGAGGAAGGTCTCCTAGATAATTCTGTGTGTATCTCTAACCCCATGCAGTAAATAAGTGACCTTACCACAGAAACTTGTGAAACTATTATCCATATCAACAAAACCCATTAGCGTTTCTTTCACACAGTGAAGTGCATTATGTCACTCACCCCCACCACCACTCATTCCGTGACAGTGTATTTTCCCCACCAACAGAAGGGCACCTACTCAAGTTCCCATTAGGCACCAAAGAATCCTTGCTGGAAGAGTCCTTATCCATGCTCTAATGATAAGAAAATGCTGTGTGAGGCAAAGAAGGTTTCCTCTAATCTTTGGCTTGAAATATAGCTAGAAATAGAGAGAAAGTAAAGAATGCCTCATGTAAAACCAATATATGAGTGACAATATTCACATGGAAGGTGAGACATATTTCCAAATCTCCACTCTTCCCAGTTTAGAGCAAGGAACAAACTTTAGACATCCCAAGCAACCACGCTAGTCAGTAGGTTTTAAAGACAAATTCATGCCTTTCTTCTCCTCTCTCAGTCCCAAATTATATCTAACTGGTTCATGCTTCTGAAATGGTGTCATCCAGAAATATTGACACTCAGACCATGCCCTTGGAAATAAGAGATTTTGTTTCCACTCTAGTCAGTTCTCCTGTTGCTCAGCTGGGTGCCTCAGCTAATGGGTTAAATAGGTTGCTTGGTGCCATGCCTCACCTCTGTTTCTTCTAAAAAGTCTGATCCATCTCTAAGATACCAGAGATGGCACTACACACTGCAGTGTAACCAGTGTTTTCAGTAATGCAATGGTGCCTAAACCTAGGCCAAAAAAACCTTCAGATGCTGCTGAAATTATGAATCACATGGATTCTCCTCACTTTGCATATCTTGGGTCATTTCCCAGTTTTTCACTTCATCACTTGAAATTTTGTGTCAGGTTCGTTCTTCACTTAGAATACATCTATTGTTTGTGAGACATGTCTTTCCAAGGGACAGTCTCCTGATCTGAGTAGATGTTCTGCACTCACAGTTGTGAGATGTATAACGTAACATTTGGCTGCTCTGAAATGCATCCTGTGTGAATGAGCCAAATGTACTAAGTGATCCAAGTTACCCTGGTCAGCAGACCATCCTCATCATTACCTGGCTTGGTACGTATTTTATCAACTCCAATCAGAAATATGGATATTATCCATTTATCTATCCATTATCTATCTGCCTTAGATAGCTAGATAGATAGATAGACAGATAGATGATAGATAGATAGATAGATAGATAGATAGATAGACAGACAGATAAAAAGAAAGAAAGAAAGAAAGAAAGAAAGAAAGAAAGAAAGAAAGAAAGAAAGAAAGAAAGAAAGAAAGAAGATATAAAAAGATAATGTTGAAGACCATCCAACCTCATCTGAATCCCATCAGTACCCCTTGAAAACCCTTCAGTCCATGATTCCCTCTGAGAGTTACTTTTGAGGTTTTTCTGGATAGCTGGTTCTTAATCTGTTTAATATGTGCTTGAATGACAGTGTTAAGTGATTATTTTAATCAGCTATAATGCAGCACTAAGTTAAGATCCTGTCAAAGTCACTTACAACTAAACACTACCTCTGCCAATCAGATTCACAATTTTCTCAGAAAATGAACTCAGCATCATCATATACTTAGACCTTCCAGGGGTGCATTACTCAATATAATTAAGATAATATTTTAAACACTATTTTTTGACTCAGGTGAATTGCCCTGGAATGTCTCAAGTGGTTAATAGTCTTCATACCATGCACCTATTTGTAGCAAGAGTAGAAGAGGTTTTCATACCTGCTACTCAGCAAGACTGTTTGCTTTACAGTCCACTTAGTTTATCTACCAGCATATTTCCCTTACTGACCTTTAATAGGTCAGTCACTCACAAACACCCAGGGATATTAATTTTGGAGGATTGTATACTGCTGGAAATAAAAAAAAAATGCTCCTATGGAGCACATTTTAATGGACATTTTAAAGCCTAAAGTGTTTCCTGATTTGAAGTTCAGCCTATTTAGCATTAATCACTGCTCATTTTCCTGCTGCCCACTAGTATTTTAACAAGCATCTTCTACAAAGCAGTGGGCTACCAAATACTAATTGTGCATTTTCCAACCAGTGAAAAGAGCAGAAGGAAAATGCATTTGATGTGCCGGGAGGGCTTGAAACGGGTCACTGTAACAAAGAAGAATCAAGCAAAGAGTCAAGGAGGTTACAAATGTGAATTTTTGTACTGTGTTCACCCAGGGACTGACAGTGCCCTCCAGTAAAACCCTTATTCCACCCAGGGAGAGAGTTGCCTACCAGATGCCATAGGGTGCCCTGTTAAGCAATTAGGCTCTAAAGGCTCCAGCCACTCTCCAAGGCGCTCTCTATGTTAGCAGAACATAATGGAGATTACCGTAAAACTGAGGAAGCACTAGAGAAAGAAGAAAAAATGGAAATAAAAAGCCTCAGTTAGCAAATATGCATACTTACAGTGTTATTTTTTTCCAGAAGCTTTCCAAATTAAGCTGCTTGGTTCACTACAACAATTTTTTCAAAGCATCAGCTGTTGTAAAAAAGGCAGTGTTTCCCGTTTCCAATTACTAAAGAGGTCCAACAAAGAAGCCACTGGAATTTCCACACTCTGCCGTCACAGCCAGAAGCTTCTTTAAGGTGTTCACTGAGAAGAAATCAGCAACTATTATGCAGCATTCACCAGAGGCCAGCAAATCTGAAGCTAACTGGAAATATTAGATGAGGGGCAGCTAAGGGTCAGACCAGACCCTACTTGCCACTATGGCGTAACGAAATTCCAGCCACAAATTTTTGCCAGGGTTTTTATATGAATGACAGCAGCGATCTAATCTTACACAGATTTGTATCAAAATTCCAGACAAAAAAAAAAAACAAAGAGGAAGTTTAAAGATTTCTTCATCTGACTCAGAGATGGCTGTTGGCTTTCACAAACTACTGATTTCTTTGCAAGAGTAGTTCCATTAGTACCTACCGCTCTTTAAAAGGTTGCACCTACCTCAGCCAAGAACAAAAAGTCACACACAGGAAATAACACTCAAGATCGGTCTGCGTGAATATTCTCTCTCTCTTCTTTTTTTTACAACAATAATGAAGAACTGCAGAATAAATGATTTCATGCTATCAGTTTGACGTAATATAAACCAAGCGGTTATGAAAGAAATATAGTATTATCTACCCAAGCATGCATTCATCCCAGCATATGCACTCATGTGTACTAGAAAACAGAGTGCACAAATGCAAACACAAGTGTTTGAGAATTGGCACTATCTCATGTACACGGATGGGCAATAACATGGAAAAAAGTATGTTCAAGGATTCGTTTAACATTCCTCATTTCACTCCTCTCGTCAAAACTGCCTTCACAGATGTTTATGACCCTCCTGAACAACCCACACAAATACTCATAGGGGAAGCTCTGATCACAAAATATTCTAAAAAAGGAGCATCCTTGTATGCAGCAATGTGTATCAGATCTTCCAGAGTATTGAGGCATAAAGACAAAACTCACTGACAGAGACCAAAAGAAAAGGACAAAGAAATTATTTGGGTAGGGAAATTAAGATGCTGTGAGATTTGTACTCTGAATGCAAACAGTTTCTCTAATCTCACTTTCAGAATTCTTTATTGAACATTTAAATTATCTTCAAACACATAAATGAAGCAACACTAAATTTATGCCAGAAGGGAGATAGCTTCAGCACTGAGATGGGAGCCAATATCTGTTTATATGTTTTCATTTTCTCAGAAATTCATGAATTGATATTAAAAGCCGCTCCTGGATTTGCGAATCATTCAGGAACAAGAAGCAGCTCACTCCTATTTTCTATTCTTATTGTGCGATAATATTGCAAACTCTCAAATATTATTAAATAAGAACTGTTATACAACAATAATCTCAGGCATACTTCTTTCCCTCTCTCATACAGAAAGTGTCAGCTATGTAGCTCCTTGTAGCTCCGGAGTTCATGAAAATGTAGAGCCAAAGATGGTGAGGAAAGAACCGTCCTGAAGTCATACAAAATTGTCTCCAAGCTGACTCCCTAGAAATTTTCCAGTGGTACATTTTTTTTTTGGATTGCCCATCCCAAATATGACCAAAGCTAAAGGTGTCTATGGAAACTTTTTCTGCAGTTTCCAGGGGCTGCTGGAGACCAGGCCAGTGGTAAGGAACAAGTGTATCTGCCATCGCTTCTCACTGAGGAACCTGGAGACGTGCCAAGTTTCTTCGCTGCAGAATCCCATAAAGTGTTGCTTTTTCCTCCCTTCCTCGGCACGAAAGATTCCACGAACCACCCTAGGGAAACTTCTTGTGGGAAGACACGAATAGTTATAAAAAATACTTGGCAAGAGCCCTATAAAAATGTTGGAAACCACTGATGGGAGAGTTTTACACTGTCTTTCCAGACAATGGAAAAAAGTGCAAAGTGCTGATTATTACCATTGACAAAAGTGTTTTGTGTTTTTTTTTCAAAATAACATTTTCAACAGTGGTTGCTATGCTTTAAGTTTTCAGAGTAAGAAACAAGTTTTTGCAAACTTCTTATTTTTCCCATTATCTTTCTGTCTGTAGATGAAAGCATTCTCAGTTAATTTCCTTTTAGTAAATTTTCTATTAATCTGTGAAATTGCAATAGAATACCTGATAGACAAGTCTTGTTTGGCGAGTTATACTGAAGATAACTGTCTTTTCCATATGATTAAAAATAAATATTCAGGCACTTTATTCCCAAAATATGTAACTATATTATTAATAGTTCTTGTTTGGTATGACCTTATGAAAAGATAGTTGATTTTGTTGTTCCAAATAAGTGTAAATAATTCAAGAGAGTGTTTTTCTAAGCAAGTTATTACCTATAAAGATGTAGCTTTTAAGACAGCCTTTAGTATAAAATATGCATAACTGCCACATATATTATTAAAAACCACCCAAAATTGTTAGTGCAGTACCTTATTACCAGGAAAATGAATTAGAATCATGATATGGAATTCTGTATCAGAAGAGATGTTTGAAAGTAACTTTTTTTTTCTTTAAATGTAGCCACTTTTTCCTTCATGGGAATCTAAACGAATCTCAGTGCATGAGGTTTGTGATGCTTTCTCTTATTAAATTTAGAGAGAGCAGGACAAAATAGGAGCCTATCTCACAGAAAGGGAAAATAAAAGCTTGTCTGACTGGAAGGGAAAATAAACATATTTGCTGTCGAGAGGACAATCTGCTATTTCATTCCTTTGATGCAGTTCATGTTATGATGGTCACAATGTCAGGATTAATTAGACCAGAGGGTGGTGTAAATGCCAAAAGAAAAAGTTGCAGTACATCTGTTCTAATTTATCTCATGGATGTTCCTTCAGCGAGTAAGTGAAGAATGTGGCCTGGGCCATCTGTGACCCAGATAAAGAGAAGAGGCCGGTATGTTGCCTTGCGGGTGCCAGGACAGGAGTTGTGACAAGAAGGTCAAAGGATCCTCTGAAAAGCGATGGAGAATTTCCACTTGTCGTATGCAAACCTCTGACTGGAGAGAGGTCGAGGAGGCTCTCGGGTGACCATAGTGACCTTGAAAGAGAAACGCAAAGCTGGATCCTCTCAGACAAGGCTCTCTAGGTAATCTTTTGAGGGTGAGCAAAGGAATAGACATATTTAGAAATACCCGTTTTTTGAGGCAGAAATAATGTGGGGAAGAAGCAAGGCAGAGTACCAGTGACAGGAGGAAAATGCTTCTTGTTACATGAGCTTAAACCAGAGAGACCTCGTAAGACAGAAAGAACGATGGCAGAAGCTTAATCATTTTTAAGATTCAATAAAAATTTTATATTGACCTGTAATTTCAATATAAATTTTAGAAAAATAAGATGGGTATGTCAGCATGGCATAATGAACAATGAGCAAATGCTATGTGTATTCAATTCAGTGCCATAAATTCCAAAGAACAGGGTGGCTAAAATGAGCTCATTGCAATGTCACATACAGTTTTCATATGTAGGGGTCATACAGAATAAACGTGAAGACATACAGAACTTGTGTAACTATAGTTAGCAAAACCAGTAAAATTAGAGTAAAGTTTAACATTAAATACATTTTTCACAGAAAGCTGCCTTAAACGTACCAAAATAAGTGGAACTGGGCCAGCAGGAATCTATATTTTCATGTAGCAATAGTTAAAGAAAATACACACAGTCAACACAACAGAAAAGCAATGAGGTAAAAATAATAATAAAAAAATAAAATAAAGAGAGAGAGAGAGCTGAGAAGGTACTATGTAAACAGCCAACTGGAGATGAGTTTGTAATAAGCCATAATGGCTATTAGAAAGTCAGGGCAATTTTGTGTTGAATAAGCTAAGGGATCACATCCTGGGGTTTAGTTTTCCTCCACGTACCAAGAAGGAATTTAGAGAGCTGTAATTAACAATCATGTTTCTATAGGGATTAGCTGAAGAAAAAAAAAATGTACAGATAGGGAAAGGGATTAGCTAGCGGTGTTGTAATGCTAAAAGGAGCAAGCTTGGTACTCAGCTTTGTCAGTCAGGAGAGAGGATTTTAATAAGGTATAAATATGAATGGCTATGGAGGAAAAAGATTCAAAAAACTGAAGGACTACTAATAAGTTGGGGAAAAGAGGAAATTACATGAAGCAGCAGGAAATTTAAGGGTAAGTGCACGAGAAAGTGTCCCACAAGTGGAGCCTATGAAAGTGAAGAACAGCCTCTTCAGGAGCTGCTGAACCATATGTCTATAAAAAGCTCCAGAGAAAACATTAAAAAGACAGTCTGATGGAGTTAACAAGCTTTCATTACAGGTAGCTAAGCTAAATAATACATACCTAGAGGTCATTTCCACCACTAATTTTCTATAGTACTTCAGTTAATTGAATTAATGAAATTCGGAACTTTTATTCGGCAGCACATTGAAACCAACAGACTTAAAATTGGCCCAGGAAGGTTTTGCTTAACTATTAATTTGCTTTACTAATACTATTCTGAGCAAAAGGATTAAGACAAGATCCCACTCAAGGAGAGAATTAGGAATAACCTTTTGGATCTTTTCACAGGCTTGGAGCTACAAAATAATCCTGACTTTATTCTTCATGAAGCTTCATTCACTTGAACCCCAGCCATTCTGAATTATTATGTTATTGTTTTCTTCCTAATGTCTGCTATGCATCAATAGTTGTAATGGAGAGAGATTGATAGAAAGCTGAGATTTAGTAGTAACTCAGCAATTAAATCGCTCAACTAGTCTTTGTTCTGCTGTTCCCCAGTGGATACAATCCTGCTCATTAATCTGCATGTCGATTATAGCTCTTCTGTGATATTGATCTGTGTTTCACAGTCTTGCGACTGCAAGAACATGCAGTTGCCACGGGCAGCTACAGTACATCATACACTCTGAATTAATGCTAAAATATTTAAAGCAAGAAAAAAATCTATTTGCCTTTAAACCATTTTGAGCTTATGTACTTTTACCAGAGCAACATTTTATTTTTCCTTCCAGTCACTATTAGTAAAAAGACAAATTAAACACATTTAGAGAAATGATAATAAATAAATTATGTTTGACTCAGAGAATTTCACAAAGAGTATTGTGTAATTGCTGAACCATTTTAAGTCTTTACCACATTTTTTTTCCTCATTTTCCTACATATTGTATGCACAAATAAAAGGAAGCCCATTATGTACCATTATTCCCTAAGTCATAATAAATATACTTAAGCCATAGTTCCATATTCCAAACCTTCTGTATTTTTATTTGCATTTGCTCTAATTTAAGAAGTGTTTTGTTTATTCTTTGTTTGCTTAAGGAAAGCACACTCAGATGGAATACTCCATCTGTGGATTCATCCATGCTTGAACTGGGTAATTATGCTGTCGGCTGCCTTTGCTGTGTATCTGTACCTTCAGATACAGGTCTAAAGGCAAAAGCTCCTGGCCGGAGGAGGCCCTCACATCTTGCCTAGAGGAAAATCAAGAGAGTGGTGAAGGGGCCAATCTGAAGAAGGGACCCTGGTTTTACAAATCACCATAGAATTTGACAGAGAAGTTGTTATGGACGGTATGCAGGAAAGGGGGAGACGAATCTTAAAATCAAGGTTGTTTGGAAAAAACAAACAAACAAATATATAATGCAATAGGAAAAAAAGCAAGGCTGGCATAACCAGACAGGATGCGAACCTCAGGAGCCCAACCCAGACCCGTGGAGAGGTGGCCAACTGCGTCACCAGCTGTCCTCTGCTGAAGCAGACACAACACTTCTAAACTACTTTTCTTCCAGATTTCTCTTCTGATGAAAAAGTAGTCACTGGAAAGAAGAAATAAATGTTGTTGAGAGAAGAACAGAGAGAAGAAAAATGCTGGGACAGAAGAAAAGGGACTGACAAAAGAAAAAGTGAAATGAATAGAATAGGCAAAGTACAGAAAGCAAAGGAAGGAAAAAGGAAAGTAACATCAATCAGAAGATGGAAAGTTTTTTTCTGCAACATTCATCTTTAAGAGAAAAGAGAAAAACAGATGCATGAAATTACAAAATCAATTTGATTATCAGTTGCTAGGCTATCTATAACAAGATAGTGATAAGACATTCACATCCTAGAGATTTTTTTGAGATTTCAAACAATTTTTCCCTGTCCTGCCTTAGGAAGAACCTAAGAGTTGTTTTTATTTTATCTTTGCAAAACATCTATAATAGTGGAACAACCCTTAGTGTTATGATACAGATTAAAAAGCTAGGCTTGGATTCTCGGCCTTGCTGATTTGGCACAGAGGTTCATACATGGCTGTCAGATGTTCGGGTGCTCCCTATGGAGTCTCTTTCAAGATATCTATTTGGAAAGACTATTTGGTATCTACCCTTGGTGCTATTCTGCTTTATGTGGTTTTAAGTGATTTAGAAAAGACACCGGGTCAAGAACAACGGGAAAAATCTGAATCACTTTCAGTGAAACTAATCACTGAGATGGTTTAGATCACCTTAAGCTTGGCTTCCACCAGGCAACACAAACCAGGATTGATTAGAGTGAACTCAGGCTTCAGCCACTGGAGCTGGTAGCTTAATTCAACCTACCTTTTACCAGGAGGTTTACGGGAGTATGCAGGACTGAGAGTGAAACATGTTTGCTTCATGCTTTTTCTTGCCAGCAAATGGATCTGGATGTGTGGGCAGCAGTATCTGAAGCTGCTGCAGCTGGATCCATCAGCAACCTTTTGCCAGAGCGCTCACTCTGGAGCGTGGTGAGAAGTGACAATCCCAAATCTCTTCAATTCCAGAGACAGGAATATTCCAGAGACATTAGCCCCTTGGATTGCTTAGGGAAGCATGCTGAGCACTCCAACATCCTGTTCCAATTTTTCCTGCGGATCCTTTGAAATTTTCCCAGAAAGCAGTTTGTCAGAATGGATAAGCATCTTTGGTGCGTTCACGCTTTAGTGAAGCAGTGTGGCTTGTTTTCTGCTTGCTGACCAGCTTCCGAAACACACAGACACCTTGAGCGCAACAACAGACAGCTCTAAACGAGCCGGAGAGCTTCTCTGACAATATTTTTGTTATCAAATGGCTGGCCGCACTTATTTTTCATTCACTGACTGCTTGATTCATTGCCAGCCGTTTCCTGCCAGTGGGAATGCTCACCCCGGCGGCTGGGTAGCAGCAGCCTGGCTTGCAGCTCCAGACAGATTTCACAGGGCCCAGGAACTGCTGGGGAAACAGCTCCCGGCCAGCCCAGTATGAGAGGCCAGGGCAGCGAGCAAGCTGGAAATGCTGGGGCTTCTGCTCACCGTCCATCAAGACCTTAAGTATATACTCGCTCAAAAGGAGAGTTTGAGCTCTCTCCTAAGAGTGAACATATTTTCCTCTATTTCTGGAAACAGTCGCTTATATGCCTGGGTTTTCTGCTTCTGTTTTCTGCAATAGATTTAGCCAATTCTTTCCTTCTGCATGACTTTTTTCTCTATGGTCATTTCTTCCTAATGTTTTATTTTCAAGCACTCTGATTTGTTGGCCTGCTATTTGCTTTATGATTCTCTGCTTGTTTTTTGGCTCCATCAATTTAGTTGCTATTGCCTCTTTTCATACAGGCCTACAGATTTTGATTGTTATTGCCTTTTCCATCAGCCTGACCTTACTCTTTGGACTGCTCTCCCTCTCTAGAGCAACATTTCCTCATGGCTTTGATCTTAAATTACCCCTTTCATGTCAAACTTGCTTCATAAGGTAAGGCCCAGAGTAGTTCTTGAGGTAAAAAAGAAAGAAAAAAGAAAAGGCCACATGCATTCACCAAAGCCAAAACAGCTGGACAAGCTTCTGCAGGTTCCATTCCTGGTTGGGTCACCTCTCCAGAGCTGCCTGTGCTTCCCTAGTTTGGCAGACACGTCCTGACATCTTGCTCGTGTTGATGAGCCTGACGCCAGCCTCCAGTGGCTTCCTATGAAGTGATAGATCACTTGGTATCGGGGAAGTTGATGGAGTCTGGCCTTCTGCAAGCACAACTATGTGATGTTTCAACTTGGCTCTTTCCTTGCTTATAACAGATGCAACATTCACCTCCCTGTGTTTAATCCTAGCCGTGCTCAGTTCTTTCTTTTGCTTATACAGTAGCTCCGTGATGATGCACTTTATCTTCCCTTTTATTTATTATTTTAAATCCTCTCCAAAAAGCCCAGCCAGCCTTCCGCCCAGAAGGTCGATTCACCATCTGTTTAAAGTGGAAAACATCAGGGTGAATAAAATTTGGGTAAGGAAGCTCAGAGTAAATAGATAGGGCAAATCTTTCTAAAATGTTGGAGGTGACAGCGCATCTTAATCATCTTGTTTTCTGTGTATTGAATACTGCTGTTTGCTCTGAAAGTTTTGCCAGTCCTTAGTCTTGAACTCCTTTCAGTTCGAACAGTAGCAGTGGTGAGAAATGACTAAGAAACTTGAGAAGGGGGGAAGGAAAGGTAATGAGTTGAAAGCAGAGGCTTTACATAAAAGCTAGTGTTACGTACTTTTCCACATCAAAACACACACTACAAAAAAAATGTTCACTGAAATGACCTAAATATCTTTTTACAAATATGTGCCTTAGGGCTAGTGGATTTTAATCTCAGATGCACACTGCACATGGTTGTCTATCTCTAAAAATCTGATGCTCCTAATGCTTTCACATGTGAATAGCTACATTTTGTATGCATCTTTCTGGGGTACTAAAGTGCCTGGAGTTTTGATTCTAGACCTTAATTTGCAAAGTAAGGAAGCCAAATTTTGTTCTACCCAGAACCGCCCTTTACTTGTTTACATTTTAAAGGGTGTTTCAGCCCTAGAATTTAGAGGACTGAGTTCATCCATCTATTATTGCAGCTGACAAGGAATTTATCTTCCAGTTCCCGACATATTGAAAATTATGCAATTTACTTGAGAATTTTAAAAAAGAAATCAATATGTTCCCATGATAAACATACTATCTATCCTTCCTCACACTAGGGAAGCCAGTCAGGGGAAGTTAATTGCCTAGACCCGGCAGTGCAGAGAATGGCATTAATAAATGGGGTGTACTGGCTTGTATAAAGGACAGATGTGAGTTTTCTGCTCCAGTGTTTGATGAATTAATTCTCTCTCTTCCCCACTTTTTCTCAATTTATATATTGCAGTGGCCACTGAAGAACAGTGTTTACAGCTGCTCTGGCAAAGCTCTCCTGGAACTGAGTCCTGCCTGCATCTTGCACTGCGTGGCAGCTCTTACAGCCTTGGTCCCTGAGTCAAATAAGTTAGGAAAAATGATCAAGTCTGAAATGTAAAAGCAAAGTCTGATCTGCAACTGGGAATACCTGCAATATCTGCAAGGATGGAAGCGTCTCGACAGTGAGACCCCATCCTTCCTACCATCATCTGCAGATATTTTCCCCTCTCTCCTCTGCACAGCAGTATATTTAACCTGCCCCAAGGATTGCATTTTCTGAACTCTGTTGAGCCCTCACCATAGAAAGGTGCTGCAGAGGGAAAGGTAAGAAACAGAAACCCATCAGAATGGTGTCCAGCAAGGCTACTGTGGTTAGAAAGAAGAGTAGGAAAGACATCTCCAGAGACAGCCCTGACACAGCTTCACGTAGCTCTAATCCTTTTAGACACACCACACGCCAAGAAAGATGCAAGTTACTGTGCCTAAGAAAGGTGTTAACTTGCAACATGCTTGTTATTGTACAGGAGTTTGCTAAGTGCTTGCTGTTGGCCAAAGGGAAGAGAAAAGAGGATAAATTTTAACATATTGACCAGGGAAGCTTATACCCAAGGAGTTACTGTGGAATAGCTATATCACACTTTCACCCATTACATTACTTCACAGTAGCCTCCTCGATGCTCAAAGCCAAAGTCATTGTCCATTTCCATACCATTCTAGGGGTTTAGCTTCTTTTAGAACTTTTTGTCATTTTAAAAGAAATGGCTAGGAAATATTACCCTTTCCCTATTTGTGTCCTTAATCCGTGCTTCTCAGCTTCCACAGGGAGTAGTCAGACACTTCAGAAATATAGTGTTTCATTAAAATATGTTTTTGTCAGGGAAAGAATTTCTCTAAAACTGTAAGGACCTTAATCTGACACAGAGAATTTATGCAGGATTGAGATTTGCATAAAAGTCATTTTATAAATACATATATGTCATATATAAATACACATATGAATACACAGAATATATATTTAATACATGTTTAAGTACATATTTAAAGTTATACTCCATAGTATTTTATAGAAGTCACTTTTTTTTTTTAACATCTCCTTTCAACATTTTGACTCACAGGGGACAAGGTGTACCATTCAACAGATGATAGGTTCACATTGATTTATTCCTCCTGCTACTCCAGTCTACATTTCCTCTCACACTTCCCCCTGTGTGATCCTGTGGTCTATCTGTAGCCTAGATAAGCAGTGCAGGATATGGATTGAGGCCTTCGCACTGCAGCGCTGTTCTGACTCCACTCAGAATCTAATCTGAAGTTCAGCACAATCAATGGGAATCTTGCCCATGATTCCAAAGGGGTCTGGATCAGATCGTTTGTACAGAGATACCTTAGAAGGCTTATTGGCAAAGAAATTACTGATGAGATCCCTGATTGTATTCCGAGCAGAAACAGTGAAAATATAAGAAGGTATCTGTTTGACAATATGAGTTCTTTTTTCCAAAAAAAAAAAAAAAAGAAAGAAAAAAGATAAAAAAGAGAGAGATTTTGAGTGTTTTGTCTTCCAAGTAAATCATAGACCAGAAATATCTCAGCATACATGGCATATCTGTGGAATAAATCAGTTATAGAGCTGAAAGTTGAAAATTGTAATTTTCAGTGAAAGCAAATACTGTAAATAAAAATGTTTGTGCAAAACGCTTAAATCAATTACATGAAGTGGTTTTTTGTTTGTTTTGTCTTGTTTTGTTTTTTTTCATTTAAAATAGATTGATTTCATCTTTTTTTTGGTAATGCTTTTACACTCCAGGCTACTTCCTTGGCATACACACACAGATATACATAAGGAGATAGAAAACAGATTTGTTATGTATTAGTAGGAACGGAGTAAATATTGACATTACTGCAATTCCCAATGTCCTCAGTGAGGACTGACAAGCTGTTATGATATGCACTGTACAGGAAAGAAAATTTAATTGCATCATACAGAAAAGAGACAATAGAGTGATCCTCCATCCCCAGACAATGCGTGTGCTATAACTGAGCAAACACATCAGTGGGCTTGTTTCAAGTTCACTGGTGCAATTACATCCCATATTCTTAGAAAATAAACAATTACAATGCGTATAATCCTCAGTATAGCACAAAAATATAATAGAAGCACCTCTTCTCAAAACCTGCAGATACGGCAGTCTTTCCCAGAATAAACAGATGGAATCTTTATAAAATGAATTTGGATAAGTCTAATGCTACAGAGCAGACTTTACCTTCCTACTCTGCCATCCTGCTCCTGCCCTCCCCCCAAAAATAAAAGCCCTTTTATCTTACCTGATGATATTTATTTTGTCATTACATTTGTAACTGTTTTATTTTTGAGCCATCCATTTTAATATTTTTCATAATTATCAGCTTTTCTGAATTTTTTTTTCTCCTTTACAAAAAATTACAGAGCTGTTCTGCATGGCCTTCCTGTGTGTGCCGTCAGATAATTCAGCTTCCCAGCTCATTCCCAGGCCCTGCCCCGCTGGGCATACAGCACCTATGTGCTAACACAAGGCAGCAATTGTTCTCCCATCCTTCCCTTTGTAAGCGGGACCAGGCAGGTTTGGCTCCCTCAGCCCTCCAATGCCGAAAGGTCTCGTACACCACAAACTCTGTCACGCAATTGCGTGTATGCAAAACATATTCTTTGCATCATGACAGAAAAGAAAATGAAAGCACCTAGCAGGCTCTAACATAGCCCACAGATTATTCCAGCCACTTTCTCTGAACAGAAGAAAACACACCAAAAAAAAAACAAAGGGGGAATAGAAAGAACAATAATTTCCTAGGACCATAAGCATACAGCACAGAGCCCAAAGACATGAACCAAGCTTACAGAGCATGAGCAAAAGGAAACTAACCTTGAGCAATGAGAACAAATATGAAAATACATTATGATGTGGCCTGGGAGCTAGAAAATATTCCTTGGAGCAAATGCATTTTCGCAGAGTAGGTGTAGCCCGTACAGGGAATATGTCTGTGCTGAATCATCCAGGACATGAAAGCTTCTTCAAAACATAGCTAGGGTCCAGGTTGAACTGTCACCTGAGTTATGCATCACACTGGCATCTTAAAAGAGCCACAGAGGTTTTTCTGCTGTTATAAGAATCAGGGAGCTTCTACAAGGCGCTTGCACACCCTCAGCTTCAGTCTCAGAGATGACACACGTGAGAAAAAATGGCAATCACGGAAATGTCACAGCAGACTTTGACATCAATTAATTCTTCCTGATTTCCTGACTGAGACCCCTGCAGAAGCTCTGGAGGAGATCAAGGCCTGCTCTCCTCTGTGTTCTTGCCTAGGGAAGTACCAGTCACTGCAGATGGCTCCAAGCAGTGAGCAAGACCAGCTTTTGGGCTGAGAGGGATTGAAGGAGCTATTACAGAATGAATTCTGGAGAGAAAACTATAATAGCTGCCTTACCTCAGGAAAAGATACCTGTTTAAATTTTGAATTGACAATAAAGTCCCACCACTGGAGGGAAGGACGGGGGCGTGTATGTCCTGCTGCTGGCATCACCGGGGTCCTGCTTCCTAATCACGGAGCTCATTTGGAGAGCTGTAATGGCACAAGTATGTGATCACATGAACACTCACCGTACAGAAAGTATCTCCCCATACAGTTGCTATCCCATGTCCATGGCATAACTGGGAGAGAGTTCCTTGCTACCATAGAATCATAGAATCACAGAATGCCTAAGGTTGGAAGGGACCTCTAGAGGTCATCCAGTCCAACCCCCCTGCACACACAGGGCCACCTAGAGCACCTGGCACAGGGCTGCATCCAAGCGGGTCTTGAAGATCTCCAGAGAAGGAGACTCCACAACCTCTCTGGGCAGCCTGTTCCAGGGCTCTGTCACCTTCACTGTCAAGAAAATTTTCCTTAAGTTCCTGTGGAACTTTTGGTGCTTCAGTTTGTGGCCATTTCTTCTTGTTCTGTCAGTGGCCACTACTGAAAAGCGGCCAGCCTCATCCTCCTCACTGCCTCCCTTGAGGTACTTATAGACACTGATCAGGTCCCCTCTCAGCCTTGTCTTCTCCAGGCTGAACAGGCCCAGCTCCCTCAGCCTCTCCTCACAGGGCAGATGTTCCAGGCCCCTGATCATCCTAGTCGCCCTACGCTGGACTCTCTCCAGCAGCTCCACATCCCTCTTGTACTGTGGGGCCCAGAACTGGACACAGTGCTCCAGATGTGGCCTCACCAGGGCTGAGTAGAGGGGCAGGATCACCTTCCTCGACCTGCTGGAGATGCTCCTCTTACTGCACCCCAGGATGCCATTGGCCTTCTTGGCCACGAGGGCACACTGCTGCCTCATGGTCAACCTGTCGTCCACCACGACGCCCAGGTCCTTCTCAGCAGAGCTGCTCTCCAGCAGGTCGGTCCCCAGCCTGTACTGGTGTCTGGGGTTATTTCTCCCCAGGTGCAGGACCGTGCACTTGGCCTTGTTGAATTTCATGAGGTTTTTGACCGCCCAGTTGTCTAGTCTGTCCAGGTCCCTCTGGATGGCAGCACAGCCCTCTGGAGTATCCGCTACTCCTCCCAGCTTCGTATCATCTGCAAACTTGCTGAGAGAGAACTCTGTGCCTTCATCCAGGTCGTTGATGAATAAATTGAACAGGACTGGACCGAGGACTGACCCCTGGGGGACTCCGCTCAACACAGGCCTCCAACTAGACTCTGCACCGCTGATCACCACCCTCTGAGTTCTGCCATCTAGCCAGTTGCCAATCCACCTCACCGACCACTCATCCAGCCCACACCTCCGGAGCTTGTCCAGGAGGATGTTGTGAGGGACGGTGTCAAAAGCCTTGGTGAAGTCAAGGTAGATGACATCCACCGCTCTCCCCTCATCTATCCAGCCGGTCATCCCATCATAGAAGGCTATCAGATTAGTCAAGCATGATTTCCCTTTCGCGAATCCATGCTGACTAGTCTTGAGCACCTTCTTGTCCTCCACGTGCCTGGAGACAACGGCCAGTATGAGCCGTTCCATCACTTTTCCAGGTACGGAGGTGAGGCTGACCGGCCTGTAGTTGCCCGGGTCCTCCTTCTTGCCTTTTTTGAAGACTGGCGTGACATTGGCCTTCTTCCAGTCCTCCGGCACCTCCCCCGTTCTCCAGGATCTTTCAAAGATGATGGAGAGCGGCTTGGCTACGACATCCGCCAGCTCACGCAGCACTCTGGGGTGCATCCCATCGGGGCCCATGGATTTGTGGGTATCGAGGTGCCTTAGGTGCTCTCTGACCCAATCTTCCTCTACCCAGGGCAAGTCTTCCTTTCTTCCAGCTTCTTCTCTTGTCTCTAGGGCCTTGGACTCTACAGGGCTGCCCTTGGTAAACACCGAAGCAAAGCAGGCATTCAGCAGCTCTGCTTTTTCTGTGTTATTCGTAACCAGGGTGCCCATCCCATTCACTGGAGGACCCACATTTCCCCTGATCTTTATTTTACTTGCCAGGCTGCGTTCCAGCTGCGCCTTAGCTTTCCTGGTTGCATCTCTGCATTCCCTGACTACGCTCCTGTATTTTTCCCAGGGGGCCTGCCCTTTCTTCCACATTCTGTATACCCCCTTCTTCTGCTTGAGCATTGCCACCAGCTCCTTGCTCATCCACGCAGGTCTCTTGCCCCCTCGGCCAGACTTCCTACGCACAGGGATGCACTGCTGCTGGGCGCAGAGGAAGTGACGTTTGAGCACTAGCCAGCTCTCTTGGGCCCCCCTTCCTTCTAGGGCTCTAGCCCATGGGATTCTTTCAAGGAGGTTTCTGAAGAGGCTAAAGTTGGCCCTCCTGAAGTCCATTGTTGCAAGGCTACTTACAGCTATAAATATTTGAAAGAGACAATTTTGCAAGAGGTGATCATCAGCAATGCCCCTCAGCATGACTGTGTTGACCAGCCCTAGAGATTTGCAGCTGTGCCTGGTACGAGATCAACTGCAGCTAATTGTAAGAGCTGGAACCTCTTCTGGCAGTTAACGGGTGAGCATCAACAGGAGCACATACCTCTGTCCACAGCAAAACATCAGTCTGAGCAGGAGATGCAGAGGAATCTTAAAGACATTAATGTATTTGATTGAAACATCTATTACAATAGCACCAGAAAGTGAGAAAGAAGCAGGATTTCTCAGCCTGATTCAGTAACCTATCCTATGGCTAATGTAATTTTTGAAGAGTCCATAGCTTAAATGAGTCAATGTATTCTGTTAAGATTAGTGGCGTACAGATGTGCCTAGTGTTATTGAAGAAAGTAAGGTTGCCATGGTAAGTGCACACATTTTTACTGTGCAGTAAACAAATCAAAATCAGGTAATTCTTTGTGTATGCATCACTTTCTTTTTTAAGATTTAGGACAAGAAACAATCTTAACTTTAAAAAAAAAAAATGAACACTACTTATGCAAATATCTGAAATGCCCAAACATTAACTTCAATACATTGTGTGTTGTGTTTCATTCCAATTCCTTAACTGAGAGAAAATTGAGAAATGAGGCGTATGACTTAATTCAAAAACTGTGAGTAATTAAGAATTCTGAGTAATTAAATTAAAATTAGTTAGGTAATCAACAATGCTACACTAGTTTAAACATGAGCCTGATTTTACAACCCTGCGTATTTTTTTCACATTGTTTTGATAATTTTAAAAAGAATTAGTGTATACAAACTGCAGCATAGACACCAAAAGAATGAAGTCCATTATCTTTGCATCAAGTGATAGCTGTGCAAGACCTATTTATGATGCACCGAGATGAGATTCAATAATAATATCCTATACACTTTAGATGTTGTGATTGATATTCACCTCACCTCACCTGCATGTACACATCTGTTCTGCATTCTTCCGATTATCTGGCTGCTTTAAATGGGAGCTGCATGCAATTTAGTGCATGACCACCTGACCTATTTTAGATATTCACATTATGATGAGACGAACAGCACTGTGTTTCTCTCCATTAACTATGAAAAGGCTGGGTGACTAATTCAAATACATTTTTCTTATTTGTTTCTGTTTGCATAATGGACTCTAGATGCCTGTGACAATTTTATAATGCACAGTCACAATAAAAATAAAGTTGAGTATTTACATTAATATCCAGATAACATTAAAATAATAGCAGCTTTAAGACTATTACATGATCGTTAGTTTTAGCTTTTGTATGTGACTGCTATATGTAGATATAGGCCTTCACATTTAAAAGAATCTTTAATGTGGATTGCTTTTGTTTTACATAAGTGTGAATAAGATCAGTGCACACTAAAACAGATGATACTGTAGTATATATTTACCTTACCATATGTAACCTTCTACAGTGTGGAAGGAATGGAAGTCTGCAGTAGCAATCCTTTAATCAGCCAAGATATATACTTGGATTCAGTCTTTTTTTCTCCTTTGATTCAAGCATTTTGTACTACTTGCATGACAAAGAAGTCAGTCATTTCGTTACAAAAAAAATGAATGATAAATAATTGCAATGTGTTCACATTTGTATCCATATTTCGGATATACTTTGTGTTTTCTCTCTACATTTTCCTATCAATAACATGGTATACTAACACCAATACTTCCCTGCTCTCTGCATGTACATGTTCTCTCCATTAAGACTCCAGTCACTCAAAAAGTGGCACACTACAGTGAATTCTGTAACTCCTTAAAATATTTGATCCCTAAAATCTAATTCTGACAGCTTACTCCTTTTTTTTATAAAAGGTGTATATAGTTGCTGTAGATAGAAAATGTGTAGTGCTGTATTTTGACAACATGTAGCTCCATTTGTCCTCCAAGTGCCTTTCTTTGGCATCCCAGGCTATAATTTAAGCTCATTTGTTTTCTTCTGCATCATGTGATGAAAAAATATAAGATTTGATTCCTGAGTTTGCTGTTGTAGGCAAGCCTGATATAAAGGCTCTGCTATTACTTTTAGCTTAATTAGACTATTATAACAACTCATGTAGAGTATCTCAATCACTCTTTAGTTTGCCTCGCTGTTTTCTTCAATTGATTAAATCTCTGATAGTCAAAAATGTTATATTGCAAACTTACCGCTTATCTTGACTACACTTCATTGTTAGGACTGATCATTTAATAAATATCGATTGAGTAAGCTGCTCAAAATTCACCAAATCTAGTACATAAGAATGTAACAGGATGGAGGCAACTTTAAATAACTTTGTTCCCAGAGAATAAATACAAATTTACAATTAAGCTCATGGGAAAAGAGTTAGGCCAATGTTCACTACACTAAGATCTTTTTAAAATTATGATTGTCTTGTCCATTCAAGTACAAAATGAGAACAAGCCCTTTGAAGAAGTTACTTTTAAAGCCTCAGAGTTATATGGTCAAATTAAAAACAGAGAATACTGGATCAAGTGGAAAGCACTCTGCAGGATGAGCTGGCAATAGAAAGGGTCCATAGGGTCTGTGAGATCAGCATGTTTAATTATACTAATAATTGGAAGTAAGAGTATAATGATGAAGTGCTCCAAGGCTCAAGATTTATTTTTATAAAGGTCCTTCTCCACGGAAGAAGAATCTAATTAAAACCTTAGTTTTTACAGAAAGTATGGAGATCTAAAGAAAAACAGATGTTTGTAGGAAAGTCATTAGTCTTGATCAAAGTTATTTGATAGGAAATGACAATCTTCCTTTGCTAAATCTGGATGCTTACAAAGTAAGAAAAATGACTATACTAAATTTTACTTTGCCTTTTTTGCCAAAAGGAATTTTGTTGCGTGTGTTGTTCGTGGGTTTTTTTTTTTTTTTTTTTCAGATAGATAACATTTTTGGTGAATATCCTGCTATATGGCAATGCCAATTACAGGAAATTATGTGAAATTTTGGACTGATGACAGTCCTACCACCACTGTTATTTAAAGACACAATAAATTATTTGCCATGATTTCAACAACTGGCCTTCGGAAAGCTTGGACTCAATTCTGTGGCATTTCCTAAAGCTATAAACCTCCAGTTATTTTGGTTCATCTGCCAGAAGGAAAACATGTTCCTGGGCTTTTCTTCATTTCACAAAAAATACAAATGTCTCTTAACATTGATCCCTGCCAGAATATACTTTTGAAGAAATTTCCAGAAATTACATGGGTGGAAATGATGACACCTGCAAATGAGGGGGCTCATGAGAAGAATTAGTTGCTTATAAGTATGAGTCTTCTCTGGAGGCTCAGGATCAAGAAAGATTCAATTAAGAACTTGAAAATGACTGCAATATGAAATTATACAGTATCAGACTAGAAATGCTAGCTAAAAATTGTAAACATCAGGTGAAATTGTAAGCAGTGTCTAGAGCTTTTCAGCCTAGATGGCAAAGGCAATAGGCAGTTTCAGCTTATTTATTCTTCTATGAAAGCTTTGGGGTTAGCTTAAAGTACACTAAATGACACTTGTGTGGCTGCAGTGCAGGCATACACTTTGATAGGAAGCCAGAAAGATTTTTTTTAATAAAGAAATCATAATTTTGGTAGTGCTTTGAAGTGTTTCTCTGATCAGGCAGTCCTGCTCTTCCCATGAGATCACTTAGCACTGAAATTATTGCTGCTTGGTAAAGATACTCTGGATTAACTCACAGCACCAAAAGTTTTGAAGAGGAGCTCCAGTGTTGAATTTCTTTGGTCTCAGCTTTCTCAAGGGAAAACATGGTCAAAGATCTAGTAGGAATCCTTCCAAATTACATTGGTCCCTTTTGAACTGGTAAAGTGACCCTACAATTCCTGGCAATCAACAGTTCCAAGAAGTACCTTGGAGATTTTCAGCTAAAGCAGCTTCTGGATTGTAGGATGGGTCCTTGCTCTGTTATCCCACTCAACTCCTGCCTCCCCTTTCCCTGAGGTGAAAGCAGCCGTTGCTGCTCCCCGACCATGATCTCCCAGTGCATGCCCTAAAATCTGCTTGTGAAAATGCTGTTGGGAAAGGTAAGGACACATTCAATTTGATCTGCATTCACAAAGTCTAATTTTCTTCTGCCTCTTAGAGAGTGCTGGAGGGGATTCCTCCACAGCATCTCTCCAGGTTACTACCTCCCTCTCCAGCCCTGAGCCAGCAGAAGGACATCACAGACACAGTGTTTATTCCCTGCCTTGACTGCTTCAATTCTTCTGGAGATGTTTCTCAGGGTCCTCTCCATCTTCTCTGGTAAATATGAGGAAAATCGTTCATATCACAAAGTATCCAGCCATGCAAGTTAATTGGATGCACCGCAATCAGTACTGTCCTCTGTGTTCCTTTTTTTCTACAGTTACATTCTCCAAGGCCAGTAAGTCTACCAGTGATCAGTGATCAGAATTTATTTTGTTTTCTTAAGCGATTTCTATTGCCCATTTTCAGAAAATGCATTACTCTTACTACACGTTCTGGTTAGATTGCTATAGATCACATCTCTTTTATGACAATATTTTGGAATGTAACGTTGATGCTAAATACTGAATTATTATAAAAATAAGGATGGAGGATGTAATTACAAACAAGATGCAGTCAGTATCTTGTTGAACTCACTCACTACACACCAATCAGCCAAAACTCCATCAAGAAAAAGAAATCTCTAGGGTAGCAGCTATTCACCTATCCATCAATTTTCACATCTTCTTTTAGCTTTTGAGTTAGAAACAGGAGTATTAGCATCAACTGATAAAGACATCATGACGGTGATGGATGGAGTTCCAGAAACATATGCTGGGGATATGACTGATGTCAGAGATTTACATAAATTAAGTGAAGAGGTTGCATTCAGTCTGGTGGAGCCAGTGTCTTGATCCCCATCACCAAAGTAATCTCACTAAGCTATGCAGTCATTTATCAGATGATATGGTAATTAAAGTAGTGTCAGCAAGGCATCTTGGCAGTCTCCTCAGAGTATACAGTTCATAAATTTTCACAGAGGTATTGCTGTTACAGCCAGGATTGTATGGATGAAGGCAGTACAAAGTTAGTAGGCAGAGATATATCTTTCATTCAACCTACTAAAAGAATTGGAAAAAAACCCTAACATTTCAGGCACGAAGCCCTTCTTTAGTTTTGAGATAGAAAAACAACCGACAGATAAGTTTAGATTGCTGTATGACTTAATTGTGTTAATCAGCTAGAGTGCTTGAGAGAGCAAGTTGTTTGTGTCTATGGAAGAGAAAGGAATATCAGCAGTTTAGTTGCATTTGAACAGCTCTTAAGCCCTCAGGCTTGATAAGAGGGAAAGTAGTAAAGGCAACTACCCGTATTTAGGCTACAAGCTGGTCCATAGGGACCATAATTTGCTCTGTTTTGTGTAGATGTGCCCAGGATGCCTTGAAAGGCCATGAGTTCCATGAAAAGCTCCAAGTTCTGTCCCTAACACACTGGAATGGCATGTTCCTTTTGTAGAACAACATTAAAAGAAACAGAAAATATTAAAAGAGAGTTTGAGGAGATGTTCCAGGATCAGTATTAATGAGAGATGGAGCAGGAAAGAAGCTTTAAAAACCATCTTTCTGCCCAGTATAGCATATAAAAAGAAGACAACTTTTTGTTCACAGAACAACTTCTATTGTAGGATCTCCAACTATTCTCCCACTTTTCAATATTTAGGCCACCCACATCCTTTGGGGAGAAAGCATTACTATGCAGAGGCTAAATGGCTTGCAGCTCCACTAAGGATAAATCATTTGCCTACAGACAGAGCAAATCATTGTCTTTGATTTATAGCTCTGATCTTTCCTGACTATAGAAGACTTTTCTGGATTCTCACGGAGCCCCACTGAAGGATCCAGCACCCACTGGAGACAGACCCAGTACCAAGTCAGGCTAGTGAGATCCAGTGATCAGAGGCTCAGCCCTCAGTCAAAGGGAAGGAAAATACCCTCTCTTTCTTGCCCAAGGAACTATTTTCAAAGTAATGTCTGAAATGTCTTTGCATTATGCACTTGACAAAAAAATAGACTATAATAAGAATACTATAATGCGATAATGTATGTTTATATGCGTTGCCACTCTTCTTAAAATTGTGTTTGAGCAATCTAGCTCTAATATTTCTTGTTTCTGTGGAACTCTTTGCTAGCTAATTTTGTAAGTGTGTCTGATCAGCCTCATTTAATTCATCATCTTCGTTTGACTCATTAATCTCTGCCTCTCCTTTGAAAGATAATCTGCATTTAATGGCTATGTTATGTAATATGCAGCAAGCCAAGAATATCTCGCACATTTTCAGAGGGCAATATTGTAATATGTCACTAGATTTATCTGTGCTTCAAAATCTCATTTTTAAGATGCCCAAAGTCCTTTCAGTTACCACTGGGGTGAGTTTCTGAGAGCTGCTATAATTTGGTTCTGGGAGAGTCTGAGTCATATCAGAGTCATATAAGTTCTTCAAGGTATAGCCATTATCGCAAAAAAAAAGTGCTAAAGATGAGAATAAATTCAAATTAAAGGATATGCTTTATGTTTTCTTATCAATAATTACTTACCTCAAAGCCATCTCCTTTGACAAGCACTGTGCTAAGACTGATGTATTATCTGGACCCTGGCAGGGGGATGGAGAATGTGCTGGTGATCCCAAACCATTCGGAATGCCCCCTGCTCTTTGTAGCTCACTGTAAGGCCTGTAAGGGCTTTGCAACTCTGCTATCCGCAGCAGGTAGCTATAATCCATTCCCAGTGGCAGGTGTCAATCTACACAACTATTAGCTAGGATTGAAGGTGTTCAGTGTTCTTCAACATCTTTTAAAGACACAAACTGACAGCTGCTGGAGAAATTTAAAGACATGTCAGAGCAGTAAATCTGCCCCAATGCTGATTTGGATTCCTTCTTCATAATATGTTTTCCAGGTTAGAGAGTCTAAGGTTGAGTCAATGGAAACACCGCCAGGGCACTTGCAGGGCTGGATGCTCATCCAGCTTTCTAACAAGTGACAGCACCCGTGTGAGGCTTACTGTTCCTGTAAGCAAAATGTACTGTCATTGCCTCAGAGCTGTTTGCCAACCAAATCGGAAGGAGGTTGACTGAAACACTAGGCAGCCTTGAGCTAGCCTGTAACATCGCTCTCTTTCCTCACTCCTCAGCATGATAAGAAAAAGAAATTAATTTGAAAAATTAATTGCAAATTCGAAAACCTGAGGAGTGTCAGATGATGGATCTGCCAACGACTCTCTTTTCCAACAGTTCACATGCCAGTATGTTTCATACAACCAGAAAGTTTGGTTTCTGTTTTTTAGCTTCATCCCTTTACATTACCATTTTGTTAACTTAATCCATTATTGCTATTGGAGAATTCACACCATCCATTCCAAGAAGCTTGGGATATTTAAGCTGTGGTCTCTCTGCCTTCCCAATTTCTGGTCCCCCTAGAAGCACATATTTCCATAGTTGATATAAGTACCCAAACATTACACACATAACCAATCCAATATTTGTTAGATATCTGAATATCCTGAAGGTGACAGTGTGAAAAAACTTCATTCTTTTTTCTTTCTTCCTATAATCACAAAGACTGCCTCTGCTTTATTGAATTTAGGAATATTCTTTTAGTCACTGGTCTTCTAAGACTTTCTCAATTATCTCATACCTACTCAATACACAAATAAATGGACACTTTTCATCTTCATAATTCCTTGGCTAAGGATTTCATTTTATTAGAAAATTGAGACATCTAATTAGAGCAATCAGACACCATCTCCCCAAGTCCTGTTGTTGTGCCTCTTCTTGAATTCTTTCCAGTTATTTACATTCTATCTTAAAGTGACAAACTGAATGTATTATACTTTTTGCACTCAAATCAAAACTGGTCCAGAAAGATTGTAAGTCTTGGTGACATTATGCATCAGACTGTTATCCCAAAATGGTGCTAGCTCATTTTGTGATTATAACTTATTGTAAACTAACTTGTACTTACTTTCCTCTACTAACTTGTCTAGGTTGCTGTGCGTTGATGCTGTTCAAGTTTCTCCATTTTATGCAGAACCTGAGTTAGTGAATGATTTTCCCTGGGAGAACTAGCCTGCACTGAGAGGTGTATCTTATTTTATTTTCAGCCCATTATTCAATTCTCTAGGCTCTTATAAATTTTCCTCATCCTTATTGTTGTTAACAAGTCCCTCACACTGTAAATTTCATTAACTGGTTCCTTTTTCCTTCCTTTCTGGTAAATCATTAATGAAGACATTAAAACTTGAGTAAACTCAGACATCCACCCAGACCGTATGAATTGCCACTTCTCATTATCTTCTGTTAACAGCTCTTCAGCCAGTTTCAGTTCATATGAACATGTTTGGTCCCTAGATAATTTGCATTAATTTTGTAAGCTGCTGTCAGATGCTTTATTACAGTCCAAGTAGACTATAGATACTTCATCCAGTAATTTTGCAATTCTATCAAAAAAAAAAGCAATCAAGTTTGTCTCACAAGATCTGTCCTTTGTAAATTCACACTACTTATTGCTGTTGCTTTCATTATCCTCCAGAAGCTGAGATGTCTTTTTACCCAACACTTCTCCTTTAGCATGCTAATGATCAAAGTTAGACTTACTGGATGGCAATACTCTGGCAGGCTAACTATGCATTATTATTGTGCCTGGCCACCTTCAATTTTCTGAAGCCCAGTAATAGGTAAACATTATTTTAATCTACTCTTCTATTTCAATAAATTTCCATGCCATATTTTTAATAGTGAGTTGAAATGTGTGTACTCGCATGTCCCTAAAGTTGCTAAAAGTCGCTCCTTTCCTGGTCAAAGGAAATACTTCGCCTTTACATAGAATTTCTAGGTTACTGACTCTGTTTCACATGCTTACTTCTCCCTCAACATCTATCTTTCCTAGGTATTGAGTTGTTTCCTGTACTTTTTCATTCCCAGATTAAAGTAGCATGTTAATCCATTTACATTTCAATGCTTTTACTCAAGACTGCAAGGGCTTTTCTTATTATTTTATATTCCTGCAACCTACTTACTTTTTTTCAAACACAGGACACAGTTCTTTTGTCACCAACTTTGATACATGTTAGAAGTTGCTAGAACAATGTGCAGAAATCGGGTATATATTCACTTGTTAAAAAGACTATCTGGCCCAGCTGAAAGTGAGTCAACCATTTATTGGAGTCTGTTCACAAGTATACATGTCCCTCTTTTTATCCTCTTGAAGTCTGTTGAGTTAGTTGTCATGTGTATTTCCATTAATTTCTTGATTTCAGCAAATCTCTTTTGTCATTATTTACTTCATTTTTTTTCAAATTAATAAAATTAGCATTTTATACCTTTATGCCCTGTCAGGTTTGTATCTATCTGGTCAGCAGAAGTAGCAAGCATAAGGAATGCAGAAAGGAAGTAGTAGACTTCTGTCCTCTTATAGCCTAAACAAATCACTTTTAGACACTTAAAACATGTAGCACTATTTTACACCTAATTACAACGCACACCTGCTGAACACAAGTGAAATCCTTTTAAAAATGTAATTGCAATTGCACACCTAATTTTAAATCTTTGACCTTCATTTTCTCTATTTTATTGCACATGTATTTTTGTGTATTTAGTCTCCTTAGAAGATCCATGCAGCTATATCAATTACATATATGTCCATTTTAATTTTATGTCATATATTATGCACACAATAGCAGTAAAATGTAAATATACGCTGCATAAGCTTGAAATTTCCGTGCTGGGTAAGGTCACTGAAGAATGAATTATGTATAGATAGATGTACAGATAATTTTTTGAATGTGATCTCCACATTTCTTCTTTAGCTTTTTATTCATCTGACTGCTTTTGCTAGGCTTAAGTATGAGTTACTGAAAAATACTCTCAGTGATAAGCAGATTTAAACAGAACTAGAAAAAAATTCCTGAGTCAACCATTTATCCGCTACTGAACTCTGCGAAATAATCTTAGTTCAAGCAAGAGCTTCTTTAAGCAGTTCATTTATTTTAATATGGTACAAGCACTCTGTATATATGGTGCAGCTTATGGCTTACACTGTTTTAAAAATAAAGAAAAAAGTCTGCAAATTGCAGACTTTTGAAATCCAAAACAAGATTCATAGCCTACCAACCTAGACCAACCACTAAGGTGCTATTAAGATCATCTTACACTGCATCTCAAACCCTCCAAATTTAGTGAGAACCATCATCCATTATTTATCTATCTTAACTGGAAACAGCTTGTCTTACAGCTGTTGGCAACTCAAGGAAGAATATGTTTTAAAATGTGTGTGTGGTCTTAATCATGTAACATTGACCTGCAAAGTTTTTTAAATATAAAAGCTCTCTGTATCACAGCTGAACATTACTGTTCGACATTATTATACTTCCTTTGCATTGAATACAGTCAATGTTAAATAATCGTCTGTACACCTTTGTTTCAGTCTTGTAAGTCAAGATTTAGCCCCCAAATCCTTCTCCATAAGCTTTCCTCAGATCCACTGTCTCAGCCACTAACTCTGAGACTCTGTTTGCCTATGTCTCTAGCTTTCCTTTCATTTGCTCCAGTTTTTCTGCTTGTGTTTTCTTCTGCTTCTCCCTTACAACTGCATAAACTTTGGGAAAAAACGATCATGAAAGAAATCCCACTTATCATATGGGCCTCTGCTTTCCATGTTGATATATGCTCCTTCTTTGGAGTGACTGATGGACCTAGCTTCTCTGCTTGGCTTTACTTACTTTGGTAGAGCGTGACAAACCTGATCATTAACCGTTCAAAACCTTATAGGCACACTTACAGAGACAGAGTTGCTCTGATTATCTGCATTTCAGGCATCAGATCCCATCTCAGATATCACCTATCCCATTTACCACTTGCATGGTAAAACGTGCCGATCTTGAGCTAAGGCTTCTATTAAGACATAATTACTTTAACCTCCACAGGATTGTATTTCAAATGTGTCAATCTGCTAATCTGAGTGGGATGGAAATGAATGGATTACACAGGGGATTCTAGAGTGGAAGCAGTTCACAAAAATGCTATTTTTGGTATTACCTACATATAATTAATAGATCTAAATGTGCATCTCTGAAAACAATACTATTTATTTGAATCATATTTGTGAGTTATTTCATCTTCTTAAGGGCCTGTTCCACATTCGTGCTTGTGCTTACCGCAACCTTTTGACAGTTTTATTGTTGAAAAGTTCAAGGTACATCTCATAATTGCACCAGGAACATGCATTTATCACTGGCAAGAGTGCTTTGCCACATGAAATGAATTACTGTAATAGACATGTCATGTAATAGCATCTCATTATCCTCCCCCTTCTTCCTCCTCTTTCTTTTTCTTAACCTTCTGCAATGATCCCTTCTGCAACCTTCTGCAGGTCAGAGATAAAGTAAGTGTTAACAGGCAAAAGTGATTTCTGAGCAAGTTCAAGAAGCAAAAAGATGTTTGTTAAAAGTAACACAGTAACAGCATAGTGAGCAATTAACATCATGTTCACTGCACTACAAAATGAAAGCATAATAGTAGGGCTCGAGCCCTTAAGCTGCTTCTTATGCCTTTGAAGTTTAGCAGATAGTGAGGCACGCTGGTGGATCAGGAGAAAGATGTGTCACACCATGCGATATCAAGACCTTTTAGTTCCCTCTGCTCTATTTTTTGAGAGTAATCCTCAACTTATGGCTGAAAGCCAACGCAAGACAAAGGCCAAAACCATGCAAAATATACCCAGATTCTGCTTGCTGATCCTACAGCTGCTGTGGCCTGAGAGGAAGAGCATTAAGAACATGATAGAAGGGGGAGAAGGTGACATGGGAAACACACCTGAGGATGAAGCCTTGTTATGACCTTGCTAATGCATTTCTCTTATAGCCTGGCAGGATTTTTCCAAACACCAATTTCCCACAATCTGGCATAGACAAATAGTATGATATAGGTTATATTCAGCACAGAGGAGATTCTACAATTTAACATCAACTCCAAGAAGCAAACAACAATCACCAGAAGGCATTTCAGTCCCTCCTTTTAACAATTCAGCAAATTTTGGTAATTAGGTTGTGGCCCCAACATAAGTAGTTCTAACTCTAAGCTTCCACTTAGGAGGCTTTAATTTCACAAGCATCTGCCCATTATGTCACATCCCATATCAATAACCTTCATTACATCCTTTTGACGACCATCTTTGCGGTCAGCTTCCCATCCTATCTAACATATAACCTCTCTATCAAAATACATCTTTCTGAATACTGTGCGTCTAAAATGATTCGTACGTCCTTGATTCTCAGAGGTTTATCACTGAATGGTTTGTTTACTCTCCCAAGGCCTTGGTCCTACACAGATACAATATATAGGAGTCAGAGTCCCTGTAACAGCAGTGAGACTCTGCATGGTGGCTCCTATCCACAGTGTGCAGCTTGAAAAAACCAAGATAATTATTCCCAGGAATAGAAGGAAGCAGCAAATTAGTCATCAAAAACTGCTTTTCCATTATTAAAATAGACCTGAATAATCAAATACTCCTAAGTCAATATGTAAACAAAAGGCTCTAACTACCCTCTCCTCTGCTCCCTCCAAATCAGCTGCTGAGTTTTCAAAGCATGTGGGAGCCTTTAAAGTTCTGCTCTTACTGAAGACACTGTGCTGAGAGCAAATAAACAGCAATTCATTTGGTCTTGTATGTAAATGTTCAACTTGAAAGCAGCTCAGCCACCGACTGAAGTGCTGATTGCAGTGGCCACACTGGGGAAGAAACGAGCGTGCTCTTTTTGATGTTTGCTTAGGAGATGTGCTACTATGGGGATTTCAGAGAGAAGTAAGTGCTGTTTCCCCTTCTGCAGATCCTGCCTCCTCTCCCAGTGATGCCTCCAAGGTGGCTGTGCAGCTTGACAGTTTTAATGGGCTAAAGTACTCCCTGGTCTTTCAGAGTTCACACTAGGACTACCTCTTAACATGAAAACTCGCTACTGCTCCCAACCACCTCCTCAGGCCTCCTCAAATTCCTACTTCAGACTTGACCTCAAACAGAAGAGGTAGGATGGATGTGTCTCCATACTGCAGTGACATATGCAAAAATTACATATATGCAGCTTTGCATATGGTCACAATTTTAGCCCCAAGATAAGATAGGGAAGTGCTTAACAGGTAGAACATTATAAACATATTAATGTAGGCTCCAGCTCAGCTTACCTATGCTCAAATCATCAATTGTACTTTGAAGAACGAGGACCTGAAAAATTCCCTTCAGCTTTTCACCAGATTAAGATATGCAATACTGCAGAAATCACTGTCACTGTTTTTTTTTAAAAAAAAACAGACAGACACACAGACATTCTGGCACTGAAAAGTATCCTTTGAAAAATGCATGGTTGGTTTTTACTCCCAGTGATGTCAATGTCAACCCCCCAACTGACTTCAGTGGGAACATGATTTTATCCAGTGGGTAAATAATTACACGTATTTCACATCTCATTGTTACTGAAAACTGTTTTTTTTTTAAAGGAGAAATAATAGCCTGAATTCAAGGACTCTATTAAAAAGTCATTTGAACTGCATTCCAATTGAAATCACTTTTACCAATGAAAAGATCTTTTTGCTTATTCAAAATTTACATAATTAGAAAAGCATAAAAGACATACTTTGCTCTCTATTCTAATCTCAATGTTAGTCATGGAGTGCTTAAAAATATTTCCAAATCCAAATTTTGGATTTCTCACAGCCTCTGCTTTGTACTAGTCCCAGTATTTTAATGTGTTTTGAAAATTTCTTCATGTCCAAAATATTTTTTCTTACATGTTTTTCTCCTTTGTAAAACCTCAGTGTATCTATTCAGCATTATTAAACTGTTATCTCAAATGAAAATGGGAACATCATCAAAAGGCTGAGGGGATTATTTATCTTGGTCATGTCTCCACATGTCGGAAAATTAAGACAGTGATGAATTACACATTACTGTACAAAATTTTATTATCAGAGACAAAATTCAAATTTGTTCTGCTTAAAATACAGAAGATAAAGTTTCTCATTTAAAAAAAATCCATTTAGTCAGTCTTTAGTCAGAGTAGAACAAAAATTTTATGTTGAACGTATACTGGTCCCATATTTATGGAATTGTTTTCAAAGTTATATCATAAAAAACACTTTTCTGGTAAGCTGTAACATAAGTTCATATATTTTATTTGGTTAATGTTTTATGCTTTTAACATTTAGTAATGTTGTATTTTGTTGTATTTTCATTAATTTACATTGTACAAATAGATCCATTCTTATTCCCAAATCCTAGAATGCTTCAAACAAAAATTAAAAGTCTTGTTAAATTTTACATTATTAGAGTTACTGAGGATCAGTATCTCTCCTTTATATGCAAAATAACGTTTCTATTAAAAAAAAAAAAGAGAGAGAGAGAGAGAAGAGCATTTGGACTAGTATAAAGCAAGTTATGATTTTAAGTTCACCAAAACCACATCACAGTATTTTGCACTTGAATCAGTTGTCTAAATCTTTTGCTTCCATGAAAGTCTGTTTCAGCCTGATAAATAATTTGATACATAATTTAAAGCAGGTGGTCAGTTTCACCGAAATAATTTGGCCTGCTTACATGCTTAAATATGTGGCTGAGCCACAGCCAACACAGCCAGACATCCAGCATGTCTAACTGCTCTGTTTTGTTAAAAGCAAACAACCAATGGAAGTTTCATCAAGGTAAATGCTGCAGAATGACAAGCTCTATATGCATGTTTAGTACAGATAGAATTCTGATACCACATGATTAACTCTACTTCCTTTAGGTTAAAATGACATTCTTTTCTTGCAAACACTATCTTGGGCAAAACCATTAGTGAACTGTGTCTAAACTGTGCCAGTTCCACCTCCTACTTGACAACTGAATTCAAGAATACAAATTTGGGAACAGATGGAAAAGTATGCTCACTTGATTACAGTATTTAGGATTAATCTACGGATGAGACAGAATTAATACACAAACTCATCCATTAGAACCACCATTAATAGCTGTAGGATTTTTTCTTTCTTTTTGTGGTGCCATAAGATGTTACATGTAGAGTCTTTGGGGAAAATAACATAATGTAGTATGAAGCCTTTATTTCAATGCTATGATCTATTTATGTCATTGATGTGCATGTAGTGTAACAGATCGTTAGTTTTTGGAAAATTGGTTTATGTATATGTTTATCTTCTGCAAAATAGAGCAACTGAACACCTTTTGAAAAATATCAGACAGAGAGCTACAATCTCTGTTTGTATAAGGCTATATGTCTCATCCACAAAGCCAGTTGTCCCTCAAACATAAAAACAACATAGCAAAATTACATTTACACATATAATAAAGTTGTCTTTGTACAGGATAGTTATACAGTAATTACAATGGTGCTTCCATTAGAAATCAGTCAGAATAACTTTTTTCACTTAATTTCTAAATCCAGGAAACTCAGTCGTTGCTGAAATCTACTATTTGCAGTAAAAAGAGAGGGTAGTAGCCACATACTTCACAATACGGTATTCTGCAGTCCTCCAAATACATTATAAAGCTTTATCATACTGGAACCAGTTACAAAGTATTATTCCAACAAAAAGCAAAAGGAAAGGAAAAAACATTTGTCATCAAATATATGCTACAGAAGCTTACATACAAATACACAAAACTTTCTGTACACCAGTCTAGCTATCACCTCGGGTGGGTGTTTTGAAAGCAGTGGGCAAGATCCTCAGCTGCAATTCACATCATTCACTTCAACGGACCTACCTCACTGCACCCCAACTGAGGATCTGCGGCCATACACATCATTGACTTGGCTACAGCTTATTTTGAACCTACAGAAATTATTAAATTACATGGATTGAAAGGTATTGCAGAGAACCGAGAATGCATCTTGTCTCTTGGCCTCATCCAGTACATCATGATATCATCAGTCTGAGGCAAATCCAAGCAGAGCTGTCAAGGGAGTGCTGGGCATTCGAGTTGGAGTGTTCTGGCTCCTGACTCCTGCGGCACAGTCTGCTCAGCTCTCACGGTGCTGCTGATCTGCATGTCCTCTACCAACACTACTTAGTGTCCTTCAGAAACAGCGCACGCAAAGCAAACAGAGCGTTCAGAAACGCTACGCAGCAATCCAGCACTTCATCACCGGTTGTGAATCAACCAAATACATGTGCTGTTCACCGTGAGAGAACCAAGGGCCTCACCGCCAGCACTTGCTCACGTGGGTGATCGTTTTCAACACCAAGTCTCATTGAAACCAGCTCCACTCATGAGCAATTCAGGAAATCTAGCCTCAACTGTGTTACAATGGAAGGGAAGGGTGAGGTCAAGCTACCCTCCAGTGCTGCCACGGAGAGAAAAGACGGAGCTAACTTCAGGATGTCAACCAACTTTCCTCAAAATATGCTTGATTTTAAAATCGCTCTCCATTTGGCATGTGGCCTGACTTTAGTGAAAAAAATCCTTACGTATGCCTTTCTCCTCTTCCTTCTCATTTAAAACTAAATTACTCATATAAGCAAAGATGACTTGACCAAGGCAGTGCTTTTAATGGATTTCAGTATTTCTTTTAGGATAGGTAGAAGTGGCCACAGTCACTTGGGAAACAAAATGGTTAACTTTTTACATTTTTGTATACAAAAGGAAACTACAGGGACAGTAGTGTTTTACAGGTTTGCATGGATCTGAATCTTTTAGAGGTGGTATTGTTACAACCACTTCTACTGCTACAATTGCCACCCAGTTCTCTAAGATGCTGATGTCTCCTAACACTGATATTCACTACATGAAATCCACACTCATCTATAGCAGCATGGTCTTTGAGAGAAAGAGAGTGAGAAACTCATGGCATTTTTTCAGCATAAACAAAAAAAAAAGCATAAAGGAAAAGACTCTTTCCAGTCTTACACACACTTTAAAATTTAGAATATGCTTGACCATCTGAAATGACTTTTGGAAAACAGACATGACAAAATTCTAGGCCTTTACAAGTATTTCTGTGAACATTTTCCAGTAGGCAGGAACTGCAAACACTTTCCACAGTGCAGGAACTTAGATTTTTCTGTACAGTGCAAGCTCAGCAGCTGGACCTTCATTTCCTAAGAGCAAAAACCAATTTTACACGTGACTCAAAGTCTCTTTTAATTGCCATCAATACCACGTGGGAAAACAAACCCTTATTATGTAGATTCCTAAGCAAGGCACCCTCGCCTGCAAATACTGGCTTCACTTTAATATTCTCTCATTCGAATAATCAGATATACTGACATCCTATTGGAAAATTATCTCTACAGAGTGCTTTTCACATGAAGACTTAATTGTATGGTTCAGGCTCTTTACTGTGAAAGCATTCCTCTGCATCAGCAAAGGTATTTCCTTTGACATTCTAAAGCTCAGTGAAACATCCACAACAGGCCCCAAACTACACAAAATTTAACTTGTTTCCAATATAGTATACAATTTCTTGCTGTATTCACTGAAAAGACCATCAAAGGCCACATATTTAGATGCACTTAATGACAAATTAAGGTTATCCAACAAAAACTCTCCAAATTAATGTTCAAGTACTCCCCCTGCCAAAAAAGCAGACTGACATTTCATTTCAGAAGAATGCTTTCACATTGCTCTGCTCTAGTAACAATCAATAGCTACCATCTTTTTAATACCTGTTGGTACTGGATATAAGAACAATTCCACCAGCTACAAAGTAACGGGCTGAGAGGTTTTGTAGTGAATCGTGTTATTAAACTACAGTATGTTGGCATTGATTTGCATCCGTTCACGCGTCTTCCTGGATTATTTAGTATGCCTTAAGAATTAGTTACAGCAAAGGACCCTGAGCCATAGCAAAACTAATTAGAGATACAGGTCTTATCCAATCTCTATACAATTTTAGTGGGGTTTGGGGGAGGTCCCTCTCTGCTCTGGATCCATATTTTGCAGTACCCCCTCTCACTAAAAAAGGCAAAATTAAACCTCTGTATTTGAAAACACTGAAAAACTTGCAATATTCAGCTTCTGCAAGCTGAAGCACAGTCCAAATTACAAAAATGGGACCTGGTTTTAGATAGGAACAAAGGAAGAAAAGGATGGGCGAAGAGAATAAAAATCAATAAGATAGATTTTTCTAAGTTGACTATATTAGAGTTTTCTATGAGGTATCTATCTGTGTGGCACTTAAAATAAAAAAGGTTTCTAAAGACCTATAAGTAAATATGGTGCTTTTCAATACTGTTGAAAACAGCTATAGTTTCCTTGGATTTAAGCCATTTATATTTAATCCTGACTACACGTGAAAAAGAAACATATGAAATACTAAAAATAGCAAAAAAACCACCCAGGTAATTATAATGGAAATGTCAACTCAAACTTAACTATAACACTAACAGCAACATTACTATAATACAGTGATTATAACCAATACACCAGCAGGTATGTGTAACAGATGCAGCTAGGGCTTGATATTTCTGATAGACCAGTTGCTCAAGGCCACTAAATATTTACATCCATCAGCTAAATGTGCAAGAACTTCAATTCATGTGAGCAACAGTAAAAATATCTGCACACTGCATAGAATACATATGCTGAACCAAACCATCAGCTTTGGAATATACTGTTAGTCTCTCCTTCATCTGTAAAGACCAAAAATTTCTGTGCATAGCCTAAAGATATATGGTTTAATATGAAAAAAAAGTTTAAAAAGTTAAAAAAAAAAAAAAGAGAATTTTGACAAAATTTGCCAGACCATTATGAACACTACCTTTCTCTGATACTCCCAAAGTAAACATATTTGAGGACTTGGGTTTCTGCACACTCTTTGGATAACATAAGTTTGGGCTTCATTGAAGGATAGAGGCTCTATTAAAGAATATTTGGCTTGCTTTTTATTATAACAAGTCTGCATGTGATTTTGTTCAGAAGAAATCAAAAATGTGAAGCTACATACTCATCGAGTTTGCGTTTGGTCAACCACATAACACAAAACTTTGCATTGTAAAATGCCTTTCATCAGAGGATATTCAAATGCTTTGATAACATTATCAAGCCTCACAACACCCCTGTGAGGTAGGTAAAATACATTGGAGGAAGAGGACTTCATGAGCATGTTCATGTTAATATCTCTGGGTGGAAAGGGTAAATTCACTGGTAAAACAAACTAACACAGATATTTAGTGCTTACTATAAGGCAAAAAGTAAGAAGCACAACAGCGAAGGATTCCCTCTTCCTATGACTATATGCGGTCAATCTATTATACAGTGCTATACACCACCAAAAAGTGGAGAAAGTGTTTTCACAAGGATTTCATGCATCCAGCCTAAGAAACAGCATCCTCTGCACTGTAGAAGACACGAAACAAGATGGTCAAGATGAATAATAGTAATGATATGGTAAAGATACTGGTATGGTAGCTTAGTTAGGGGATGTGTCTACTAGTTCTTGAAGAACAGGGTACCATGGGAGTGAGAGGCTAGAAAACAATACTCTTTCCACATCACTCTGGTAGTACCTGAAGATAGTAGGTTTTGGCTCTTTCCACACTAACATTTCCACTGTTCAACAACTCATGGGAGATAAGCAACTGCTACTATAAAGCATTTTTGAAATGTCCATGACCTCTGAAGGACACAACGAATTAAAATGGGCATTCTCTGCATTCACTGGCCATGTGCTCCCTAGTGAGAGTTGGTGTTGCAGTCAAGTGGTTCTGATGGACTGGGTTGGGCTATAGAAACATTGCAGTACATCCACTTTCCTCACTGAGCTGCTACAACCTGCCTCCTATAAATCCTCTGTATTTTTTTCTTCTTCGTGCCACAGAAATGCCACAGTATTTGGCCCTAAGATAAACCAGTCTCATCTGCAACACAGAGCATCAATAATGCAGAAGGCTATTGTACAATTTACAATTCTACTCTATTACCAGTTTCTCAAATTGAGGATCACGAAAAAATGAACAAACACATGACTTTTAGAAAAGTATCACTTCCCTAGAAGAATCTATGTGGCATATAAAAAAATAGAAATAAAACAGTTTTCTCAATATTAGGCAATGCAAATACAGACACACACATACTCCTCTTTCTCCATATTTCACTTTTCTAAGTTGACATAAGAGGTACATCTGATGTTTGCAAAAATATTGCCCCCATGGAGAATCTGACTTGTCTGTCATAACAAATCATTACAGAGGCTGGTCCACTGCATGCAGGACAGCTATCTTGGTTAATTCCATGCTTTGCATAGAATTAGACATAAGACATCCTCCCCTTTCGCTAATTTCCACTTGAAACTTATGTTTATTTATAATACTTGTGCAGCATCAGCTGCATTACTAATTACTGCACAGGTTGGGTGACCCATCATGAATAACACTGCCTTGTAAAATTGCTCAGAAGAGGTGGTTCACGGATTCTCTCCAATCAACTATGCAAAGTTCTTTTCCTAAACACTGTGTATGTGCATGATCAAAACTATATTGTTGCACTGATCAGCAGCAAATAAATCTATGTAATTACAATGCAAGAATGAGAACCCTCTCTCTTACATTCATTTTCTCTCTCTCTTGCACTCTCTCTTTATGTGCAGTTTATTTAATCATGGGAATATGTAGACTGCAGTTG
Source organism: Crypturellus undulatus (assembly GCA_013389825.1). Taxonomy (NCBI): domain Eukaryota; kingdom Metazoa; phylum Chordata; class Aves; order Tinamiformes; family Tinamidae; genus Crypturellus; species Crypturellus undulatus. Next base: position 322,973 of record VWPW01014699.1, read on the forward strand.
TAACAACTGGCAACTCAAAAAATGAGCCATCATCTGTATAATCATTAAGAGATAATCTGAGCGCTGGACTAGCTGGCAGCTAGCAGTGACAGCTGACGTCACATCTTATACTGCCCCTAGTTAGAAGCCATTTTATTCTTCTTCTTTCTTTCCTTTTTGTTCCTTGCAACGCTGATTGTCAGAGATAGTCTTTGTGCTTTGTATAATGCCCATTTTTGATGTAACAGAATTTCACATACAAAATGTGGCTGTTATACGTAAGCATGCTAGAATACAGGCAGGGACAGTACAAGCATGCACAAAATAGTCTTTCAAGGGTTTTTGTTTGCTTCTTTTTCTTCAAACTGACAGTAACGTTTACATGCACCACTTAATATCATGTTTGGTTTTGTACACTTGAGGAGTGGATTTCACAAGCATTCATGACCTTCTCTTTTGCAAAACTTCCTGACAATTTTCCAAGAGCCCAGAAAGCACAAAGCTCTTCCCTGCAATCTTATTTGTCTTCATGAATTTAATGTCAAGCATCCCTAAAATCTCTCCTTTTCCTCCTGCAGAACTTCATGTCCGCTGGTCAGTTGGAAAAACAGTTTAGTGTGTCAGGGATTTTCTTAGCCACTGGAATAATTCTTCCTTATAAAGCCTTTCCCACCGCACATTGGCTTCCACTGTTTCCACAGCCCGAGAGAAAGAAGCAGCAGCTCCCTCTTCGTAAGTCTTTATAAAGTTCTTTAGCTGGAAATACAATTCAACAAGTTAAATTTGCAGGAACTAGAAAAAAGTAAATATTTCTAGTGTACATAAACAAGTCAAACATTTAGCACAAACCTCCACAATCATTGTTGAAGTAAATGTAAGATCATATAGAGAGATCTAATGCAAAATGTAAGAAGACAGCAGACTCTATCAATTATACGTGATGCAATTGCTTCAAATTGCACTAGAAGTTATTGACATGTCAATGTCAGATCACATTAATATCATTTCCTCCTTCTCTACTATCGCCCAGCTGCCGCACTTTGCAGACAGCTGGGCTGCTCTGAACTTTTCATTTCTACTTAAGAAACTAAATTGGGAGCACTGGAAAATCTCCCAATTCAAGTGTATAAGCAAATGTCAGCAGAATTTAGCCCTGCTGCCCTTTGGTTTAATCAAAGTTCACAACAAATTTATTTAATTTTGATTTGCAGAATCCTTATGTTTAGAAAAGGAAGGAAGAGTTAGTGTGAAAAGAACAGGAAGAATAGCAAATGAGCATACGCTTCGTTTTTGAACTCTTGAAATAGACTCTTTCCCCTATGAGAAAGCTCTGCTCTTTTCTCAGCACTTTGAAAAGGCCTTTGCTCTGTTTTCAGATCTACTCAAATCATAGCACTATCATTTTGATTATTATAGTTGATGACTTTAGTGTGCTTTGAATTACTGTCCACTTTAAGTGAGGAGAACTGCAAGAATCATCTGCACAGTAGGTTGCTCGTTATGTTGACTTATACAAAAGCAGTGGTTTTAGCTACACTTATTGATGACTGGTAAACTCTTATTTTCTAGAGATGCCATATTACCGTATCCACTTAAACTTGACTTCCCCCTTTTTTTTTTTTTTTTTTTTTTTGCATACTCACTCAAAACTAAACAGCTGGCCCTGCAGCTACTTCAATTCCATCACAACCAAAAATGTAGAAGGGACTTGGAAACTATCCAAAATCAGACTTGATCTGATCTTTGTACTTTTTGTAACAAATACTTACATGGTCAGGTTCCTTTAGAGGAGGTAGGAACAAGCAACCTGCCAGTATTTCCATAGAGGTAAGAACTGAGGGTACAGTAAGTAAAAATGTGGCCAGGCTACTCAAAGCTGGTCAGCAATACCGAGGTGAGCAGCCTTCAGGAAACCAGCTGTCCTCAGTCCATTAGGATGAGTGCAGACAAATGGTCATGCACAAACATGATATCACAATTAGAGTTCAATTAATGGTGATTATCTTCTTCTGTGTAAGAACTATGTGATCCATTTGGGATAATATAGAACAGCTGCTAAGCAAGAAGTAACACGACCTCACAACTATGTCTGTGAGGGCAGATGTTAAGTTGAAAGGAGAGATCCTGGCAATCTAGATAAGAAGTACTTAGCTTCTTAGGGGTGGGGGAATAAAATACTGTGATGTCATTTGGCCAGAATATCAGGATTAGCAGCTCTTCTCATGTTCAAATACTGCAGACAAGAGAAGAACAGAGAAGGCACTGGCAACTCCTCTTACTTTTACTACAGAGAGTTTTAAGGTAGTTAATTTTCTCTACATTACAGAGCAGCCTGGATAGAAAGAGCTTGTATCTAACTTCTCAGATATTAGAGTCAGGAAAAAAGACCAAGCCTACACGTCCTGACAGGCCTTTACTCCAGACTGACTGGAAGATATGTAAGTGTGTATTCTTCATTCAAATCAGAGGACTTAGGAAAAATATTTTTCCTTAAATTGCACTACATTGAAGGCAGCTCCAAAACCCTGCTTCAGGTTGAAAGTTCAGCTCAGACTCTGCCACAGACTAATAAAGGAAAAAGAGAAGAAAGGCGCCCTGTAGCAAGATCCAGCAAGAAGAGAAGAATGCAAAATTTTAGAGCATAGAGAGAACTGCTGAACTATCCACCTCCTGAAAACCTTTTTCTCCACTCAGGTATCTTCACAATCTGTTTCTCATCTTTCTACTGCATAGCTGCATGACGAGCCTGAGCAAACTAGACTTCCTCAACAACCAACTGCTGTTCTTGGTCCTTCAGGGTTTCTCCAAAATGAGCACAGAGGAAACCACAGTGACTTGTTGTCCCTGCAAACAGGTCCAGAGGGACAGAAAAAAATTTCCAGCTTCTCTGACCTTAGCTGCTGACACCTTTTGATCCTGTCCTGCTCCCCGCTTAAAACAAACCAGCTTCACATACTGAAAATCATTTAGAAATTACCTCCATTAGTTCTTCTTCAGTGTTAAGGAATTCCGTGACCCCACTGATAAGCTTGGAATTCATAAACAGTGCTTCTCCATACCTGTAGGAGCAAAAAGATGCACAGAGAGTCAGTGCAAGAGTGAGGACAGCTCAAAATGAGAAAATAATCTACTATAGCAAGGGACAAGACCTGGCATCCAAGAGAATAGCACTGGATTAAGACAATGTTTCATACTGAAAACCTAGACTGCAGCGTTTTTTAGACCTAAGTATTTGTAGTTAACTTTTAGTGGGATGCTGCTAAGCAGGATGAGTTTAACTGAAGTCACAAATGAAAGTTCCACACACAAAAAAAAGGAGAGGACTAAACTACATAAATGTTTTATGCGTATGAAGCAGTTTTCCATGTAACAACACCAAGAAGCTCAAAAGACAAACAGCAAAAAAGGAAAGGAGCAACAACTAGAGAGAAGTGCCCTGAGGAACCCTTCTAGCTGCATCACTAAAACTTTCTGAAATCCCGCAGTCTTCCCTGCATTTTGCAATTATTCTCCTCACCTATATCAGCCCTTATATAAGTGAACTAAATCAAATTCTCTTGTTCCAGTCCTTGATGATTAAAATAAGTAATATTAATAAAAAGCAATACTGCTAAAAAATATCCCCTGGGCCATGATTGTAGCATCTTCAAAGAAACAACCAGTCAGTGAAAATGTGAAAGCTTGGGCACAGAATACCTAAGGCAAATGCATAGCTGCACAGGATATTCATCTGCAAGTAGCAACGACATTCAGCAAATATTTGCTTTGAAATGTTCATTGAAGTGCTGCTGTTCCACTTGCTCATCTACAAGTTTTCTCAAACTCCCCAAAAAATTGCTCCTGAATTTTCATTACATGCTGGAATGAGGCATCTGACAAATAGTTAGCCTTACTTGTATCTGCACATATATCCAAAAAAGTCTCTAGCTAATCTGAACATGACTGTGTTAAAGATAGGAAATCCAGCCCCCTGTCAGACCTGCATAAGTAATGCCAATAGACTTTACAGCACTGAGGTTTATTCAGGGGAATACTTCAGTTTACACGTTGCTTTTATAACCTGCTTTAGAAGATAGATCCAAAATTCAATTTGAAATGAACTGGCACATCTATTGCTTTCTCTTCTGCTTCTGTTAGTCTGGTATTAAGTTAATTTCCCTTAAATGCTCAGGTACAGTAAGACAGATAGTCCTTCAAAAAGAGAAAAGGAGAAAAAGTGAAACAGAAAAGAAAGAAAAGGGGAGAAGGAGAGGAGGAGGGAGTGAAGAGGAGAAGAGGAAAATAGAGTGGGAGAGGCAAAAGGAGAAGTTTCTAGTTTAGGAGAAATGTCTACTGTGCTTGCGACCTGGAACTTATGTGCAGGGAACCACTGCTCTAAGTACTCCTTGACCACTAATAACTGAATTATTCACGGGTATTTCAGTATTTCACATCTCTTTTTTTCCAAAACTTCAGCCACACTGACATATACAGATATCCGGAGGCAAATGCCTCCTATGGGAAGTATGGATTTCATGGTCTTTTAAGCACGTTTAGGCTTTCTAACAAAGTCCTTTATTGTTACACTCTCAGCTTAGCCTCATAATTGACTGCCTGGAAAATTGGAAGCTCTTCTTGATGGGGTCTTTTGAGAAGGTTACCAATCCACTTTACAGAAGCGACCCCATGAAAACCATTGTAGAGATATTATTTTTTCTTGCAGCTTGTACTGTGTGCACTGTGGGAGCAAGAAATAGCAACATTCTTTCCACTGAAATCTATACCTTCATGAACATCTATGCTGTTTGCTGCCCATTGCACTTACATGGTAAAAAGCTAGCCACATGGTAAAAAGCTTTGCCTCTACTGGCAAAAAATTCTGGTAAAGCCACCTCCCAAAATGACATTTTGCAAGAAATATAAACAGACATCTGCGAGAAAGTGTTTGCTCCTGCAAATATCAATCTCCCCACTCTTCATAAAAAAGACAATAGTATTATAGAAACAAACTCTTAAATACTTTGGCTCGCTCCCTGGAAACTTCTTAAAAGTCACGGACTCAGCACCTGCTCCTTCTGTTCTGATGATCTGAACTTCCAAAGCCTTACATTTTCAAAGGTATTGCATTTGCAGGAAGTAAATTTCAGTAAATTTGGCAGTATATTCCATTTATTTTGGCAAATTCCCCAAAATTGACAAATGACTTGGATAAAAGTCTTCATAGACACATGCAGGTGCACACACATTCAGAGTGACTTAGGAGTCCATGTCTTTCATGATCAGGTAAGAGGAATTTTAACGTAGCATTTTCTTTCTTTTTTTTGCAGTTTTTTTTAGAAGTTAGCAGTCTCACTCCTGACATTTTTTTTAGAAATCTTAGTTTCTAAGTCACTCTGCAAATGGGATATGGGTGATTTTGAAGGATTTTAAACATTATCCTTATCTTTTGAGCAGTGTGAATAAAAGCATACAGTATTAATGTAAAGGCCAACAATATTTTGTTGTTCTAACTAACTCTTTGATATGAAGTATTTTCAAGTCAGAGGAAATAGTATTAAAATATTAATCATTCTATAATCACTCTTAGCTATTTGCATTACTGTTTCAAATGTCAACATCTTTCATAATAAATTCAATTTTCAAATGGAAAATACTATTGAGATATCAGTTTATTAAATTAATGTTTATTACGAGGTATTACAACTTTAAACAAAATTAAACGATGATGTATAGTGGTAGAAAAAATATGCTTGAACCATAATTCTGCAATAAAGTTTGTATTTTAAAAAATGTATTAGTATGGCAAACCTAAATCAGAAACATAATTTTGCATTCTATCACCCTTTCAAAGTCTCTAATAAGTTTTAATCTGTAACCACAAAATGAAATTATTTTCAATACGCATCAGGGATCTAAAGCTTGTATTAATTATTTCATTCCCCTGGATTGATTCAACTGATGATCAATAGGAACTCTACTGGATGTCCTTTTCAAAAAAGCATATAAGGCAAATAACAACTGCTACAGGTCCTTTGACGACTCTAGTTTATGTTGGAATCAGTATAGGTAGCATAAAGCTAGTTTGGGGTGAAAAGACAGTAATGCTGTTATTTTCTCCTAAAAAAGATAATAACAGGTGCTTCACAAAGTCTTGCTGATCATTAGGAAATTGGAGAGCACCGTGATGCATACCAAGTAAGATAAAGTAGGATTTAAATTTTAAGTGAAGTTAAGCCATCTTAAATTAAAACAAGAAAAAAAGTAAGAAAAAAAAAGGATCTGATAGTTTTCTAAATTTTATCCACTTTTCTCCAGGGATCCACTTTTTCTAGTGCCTATATTTGTACAAATCTAAAATCACAGGTGACAGGTAGGTGGTCAGACACACATATTCGCTGTGGTAGGTGTAGTAGAACCCTATCTTCTGTGTATATGCTTGTAACAATACAGAATTTATACATAAATTATGTTCAGATCCCTTAAAGAACATAAAATATTGCATGCTATCCCAAACATAGCTCATTTCTTAGGTCTGTAAAATGAGTCTGCCATTCACTTTCTCAGTTAAAGTCCAGTTCTTAGAATAATCATACCAGAAGCAAAGGCTTCTCTAAACTCTTCAGAACTCATAGCTTTCTGGAAATTGCTTTTGAAAAGCAAACTCCTGCAACATAAACTTCCAAAACTAAATTTCAGCTCAAACCTACTCTCATAGTTGAACTTCGTCTAAAACCTACTAAGCTATAAAATATTATCCACAGGAGGACGAAAAAACTCTGATTTTTTAGGGAAGTTGTATGGACAGACTCTGAGCTTCCTTGGCTCATCTTCTGATGCAGTGACACCAACAGTAATTTTGTACTTCTGACATGAGGATTTAGTTAATTAAATTAACATCTTATATATACAGTTTTAAATATTCTATTTTATCCTACATGGCTTCCTGCAAATCCATAAGTGAGCAGATCTCCAGCATGTTATCTAGTATGTCTGCCAAGGCCATAAGGGTGGTTTGACTCCCCTGGGGTGTCCAAAGCTCTTGAACACCAGCGCCTAAGAACCTGAAGCTCACCAGAGGTACAGTCTCTTCTAATCTCTCAGATGATTTGCTGCAAAATCTCTTAGATCCTAAAGAACTAAAAAACCCTCTTTCTTTGAGTTTTAATATCAAAGTCTGCATCAAAAAGGATTTTTAAAGTGTCCAGTGGGCTTCTCAATAAAAACTTGTAGTACATGTGCAAAGACAACACAGACAACACAGTCTCTTTCCTGCACATCTGGATTCGATTCAAAACGCTGCACCTGTATTATCTGAAACTCAGAAGGATTTCACCACCAGAAATCCTTTAGAAAACTGAGATATTACAAAAAGTATTTTTTTCACAGTTCAACTAACATGTTTGAAGTCTTTTTTTTCTCTCTCAGATTTAAAATTAGCAAAATTCCTTTGGGAACTGACATTATTTTTTAAAAATCTATGTAAAAGCAGGATTGCAGCAATTGACATGTGGGCAGAATTCATTATCACAAATGTAAACACAATACAGTAATAGATATTCAAACAGATGATGATCTGGAGATAAATGTTTCTATATATGTATGTGGGAATCTACGAATAAATGTATCCATGATTCATATTTATGTATCTCATGTATCCTTATTTATGGAAAAAGATGGGATTTATACATTGATTCAAGAAACAGTATATAAAACATCTACATGAATAATATCAAGTAAAAATTTTCTATCTTTACCTGGCATTTAATATTTTCCATTTTTCTCTGAAAAACTTCCAAGCAAGATCCCTTCCATGTGGATTTCGAGCTACATGGATTATCACATCAATTGCATCCTGATCCAGGACAACTTCTGAGTTGAGGGATAAATTTAAAAGCCTAGTGGAAAAAAAAAAAGGACAAAGACAAAGAATTTAGTTTCAGCCACTTCAGCATATAAACAGAATAAGAATAGCACACCTAAAGACTCTCAGGAAGAAAAAAAAAAAAAAAAAAAAANAAGACTGTCAAATGGTATAAGTCTCAAAGTGAATTTATGACTATTTCTGTGATTCCAAAGATCAGATCAATTTCTGTATCAGGAAAATTTTAAGTTTTGTTATTGAATTCTAGTATTTGTAGAAGATACAGATGTAAAAGGATTTCAATAAAAGCTAAACTACTGGATGGATGATGTGAAAGCCGTGGATGTTGTCTACAACAGCAGGCTTGCTTGACTTCAGCAAGGCTTTCAACACAAGCCTCCCATCACATCCTCATAGAAAAGTTCCGGAAGTGTGGACTGGGCGAGTGGACAGTGAGGTGGATTGAGGACTGGTTGGATGGCAGAGCTTAGAGGATGATGATAAATGGGGCTGAGTCTGCTTGGAGGCCTGTGGCCAGTGGTGTCCCGCAGGGGTCAGTACTGGGCCTGGTGCCATTCAACTTGTTCATCAGTGACTTGGATGAGGGCACAGAGTGCACCCTCAGCAAGTCTGCAGATGACACCAAACTGGGAAGAGTGGTCGACACTCCTGAGGGCTGCGCTGCGATTCAGAGAAACCTAGACAGCATGGAGAGTTGGGCAGAGAGGAACCTCATGAGGTTCAACAAGGACAAGTGCAGCGCCTGCACCTGGGGAGGAATAACCCCAGGCACCAGGACAGACTAGGGGTTGACCGGCTGGAAAGCAGCTCCGCAGAGAGGGATTTAAGAGTCCTGGCTGACAACAGGTTAACCATGAGGCAGCAATGTGCCCTCATGGCCAAGGCCAACAGGATCCTGGCTGCATCAGGAGAAGCGCTGCCAGCAGGTCGAGGGAGGGGATCCTGCCCCTCTACTCAGCTCTGGTGAGGCTGCACCTGGAGTACTGGGGGCAGCTCTGGGCTCCTCAGTACAAGAGGGACATGGAGCTTCTAAAGAGGGTCCAGTGTAGAGCAACAAAGATGATTAAGGGACTGGAGCATCTATCAGATGAGGAAAGACTAAGCAAGCTAGGCCTGTTTAGCCTGGAGAAGAGAAGATTGAGAGAGGATTTGATCAACATGTACAAATACCTGAAGAGAGAATGTAAAAAGGATGGGGCCAAATTCTTCTCAGTAGTGGTGGCCAGCAACAGAACAAGAGGCAATAGGTACAAACTGAAACACAGGCAGTTCCACCTCCATGTGAGGAAGAACTTCTTTCCTGTGAGAGTGACAGAGCCCTGGCACAGGCTGCCCAGAAAGGCTTTGCAGTCTCCTTCTCTGGCGATCTGCCAAACCCGCCTGGATGCCACCCTGTGCCACGTGCTCTGGGTGTCCCTGCTGGAGCAGGGGGGGTTGGACTAGATGATCTCTAGAAGTCCTTTCCAAAGTCAACCATTTTGTGATTCTGTGATATATAAATAATATTTTTCTACCTGTTAAGCAAATTTCTGTCATCGCTGCAAGTTAAGGCTTCTAATAATATTTTCTTTTCAGACACCGCGGTGATAGAATGAAATTTCATCCAAATAAATTCCCATACATCTTCATCCATTAGTGAAACTCCTGTACAGTAGACAATGTCTCTGACATTAAGTGGAATTCTAAAAAAGAGACCAGCAAGAACAAGCATGGTGTTAAATAGGCTGCCTCTTGATACTGTAAACGAAGGAGGAACATTATTACTTTTAGGAGATTACAAAATTAAAGAGCAACAGAATCCACTTGCACCAGGCCCTCCTGACGGATTTTCTGATAGTACAATACATGCCTGGCCTTTCTTTCATAACCCTGTCACAGTGCCAGAAGAGGATAAATCCTGGTCTTCTCTTTCATCCATACATAATTTTCCACATAACCTGCAGGACATTTTCACAAACTCTCCAAATTAGCATGAGTTCTTATCACTCTCTTTCTGGGCTCTAAGCCAAATCTCCTCCTCCTGTCCTTAGTGCTTAGGTCTTAGAATGGGAGCTGAACAGCCCAAACCTCCTCCTTGCCTGTGTTTTAAAGCATTCTTATCTTTGTTCAGTAACCTGCAGGTAAGGAAGGATGCATTCAGAAAATGCGTCTTAAAAACAGTATATTCAGAAAAGAAAATTCAGAGTCTGTTCACTTATTCAGCGTACAGGTATAAAGTCAGTGATGCTTTAGGGTGGTTTTGGATGAAGAGCTCAAACAATATAAACTCAGGCTACAATTAAATGAAACAACCTCTTGAAGCTGTCAGACCTACTAAGGGATATGCATTTGCACCATTTCCTTATGAAGAGATCTGACTTAGGCTATTAATTTTCCATCCTACCTACATTTCCAATACAAATACTGCAAACATTTTCTAGTGAAGAGTAATTCTACTGTTAAGCCTAGAATTTCTCTGAGAAATACATTTCTGACCTGCAAAACAACAACTACAACAAAAAACCCTTTTTTTTACGCCAGTAAAAATTACAGCATAAGTTACGAACAGCTGAATTGAAACACCCAGCTGAAAGGTGGCCAGATTGTTCAAAGAACCTGGACATAGATTAGCCTGCTGTCAGTGTCTGGGCAGTAGCACAGTGGGACAAAGAATAAAGTTACCTCTGTAAAATTTGATAACAAATCTTACACCATACAAAGTGAAAAAGTTGCATCAAGGCTTTCATTCTAAGACTGCCACCAAAGTGCTAGGCAAAAAAACAGACTATACCAGTCAAGAACCAAAGAGGCTCCTTGGTTGCCATCTATTCACCCTTCAGATAAATTCTTATTCCCCTGAAACTTTTTTTTGTTGTTGTTCTCTATTCAGTGGTGACTAGTTTCATAAAAAAAAACTTCATCTGATCCCTTTGGTCATTTTTGTATCTGTGGGAAACTAAATCACTGTGACTTTTTAGCATTTCAAAGTTTGGGTTGGTCATCAGGCAAGGTAGGAAACTATTTTGATAACTGTGAAGGGATAGAAACTGTTGTTGCCTCTAAGGGGTCCCAACAGCTGTGATGATTTTATGAGGTGAAGCATAAAGAGAATCTGTAGCTAAATCAAAGCAAAACTCTAAGAAAAAAATCACCCCTCCTCCTTCTGGCTGAGGACCTTTGGAGATTTAATGCCTACTGCTTTTTTGTTGTGCTTCTTTTCTGAGTACTAAAAGTACTAAAAAAGTCCTGAGGTTGTCTTTATTCATATTCCCCGGCTAGTGTAGTCATCAACGCACAGGGTGCATCTGCAGGCTCAGTTGCAGTCACAGGAATACCGCTGCTTCCTGAAAAATTTATAGCACAGGCCTGTGCTAACCGAGCCACACAGGGTCGGCTTGATTAGCACTGGGATATCTTGTATTCGACGCAGGCAAACACAGACATTTATTCAGGAGTAAACTCTCCAAAATAAAACTAACAGGGTATGCAAGAGACCTATAACCCATTTTAAAACTGCTAGGAATATAACACTTTTAATTATGCTGAGCAGATACCAGCAATTTTGTCTGCTGAAGCAATAAGTTATGTGCAATGCCATGAACTGCTCCTATCCAGCCAGGTTGGGCTGGTGTCTATAATGCCAATCCTAGACTGGCTCAAGATCTCATTCCTCTCCTGCCACATCACTGGAAGCACACTCCACCCCTAGCCATAATATGCAATCACTATGTCTACGGTTTGATCACACAGCATACGTCATTTCTACATTTCACTGCCTCATTATTGCTACATCCAAAAAATGCTGGTTCCATGGTTCTTCCTTCTTGATGCTTTTTTTTACCTTTTCCTAGATTTTTTTCCCTTGATATTCTGAAAAAAAAGGTTAGTGAGTCTCCTAAGATGTATCCAGGACCAACTGATCTTGGCCTTTGTGTGGTTTATGCAACTGGTGGTCTCTACAGAACTGCTATGCCAAGATCAAGGAGACTTGAAAATTCTTAAGGCTCACCAGATTCATTAAGAGAACTTATGATTAAACACAAACAACCACTGAAGAAGTCATCACTTCCACCAGCCCTTTCAGACTACTGCAACTTGAATCCCCAAATCCAAGATATCATTAGGAAAATCTGAGCTTCGTAACTATTTGAATGAGTTGAATTTCCACTTCACTGTAATGGAATTTTCACCTGTTTTTTCAAAAACTGCATGCAAAAGGAAATAGCATACAAGTGAATCTACTACAGAAAATTAAAACTGCATATTTAAAAAAAGAAATCAAGAAATTATAAAATTAATGGAGCAGATATTTAGCTGCTGTGTTTGTGCTGCCTCTTATTAGTTGACAATGTGACTCTCACTTTTCTAAATAGCTGCAGTTTTATCAAAGCCTCGGGTTAGCAGTTCCAGTAACATGTATATGCAGCTGCCATATAAACTGCCCCATACTGCATAATAATTATCATTGTTTCTTGATTTATTCATTTTCTGGTTTACTTGTTCCTAAAGCACAACTTCTATGCTGGCTGTATGCAGCTACTATGCTCTTTGTTTGCTTTATTTTCAGGTTTAATAAATTGATAATAACCATAAGGATCCATGTTAAATTACAAGGAGTAGAGAATGTTATTCTGAGAATGGGATCAAATGACTGTTTGCCCTAAATCCATTTTATCCTATGATATTTAGGTATGAAGAAGAACTGAATGCAAACAAACCTTATTTCGGTGACAGAAGAGCTTTATATCTTGACACACACACACTAAATCATTTTTTAAAAGCACAGGTAGTTCTTGCTGAGCTTTGCTGGCAGAAATAATTTCTTTGTTTATTGCAAGTGTTTCAACTCAGCCAACAGACTGAACTATATGGAACTATAAGGCACCTGGAAAAGATAATCCCCTGCTGGTTGACTGTCTCATTAATTCAAACAGGAACTGTGTGCTGGCAGGGATGGTCACTCTGTATTTGGGTACAGCAAGCAGCACAGGTAGCTGGAGGTGGACATCCAACCCCAGAAAAAGAGAGCATCCTCACCTGTGAGGTTAACATTTTTGAAAGATACAGTTAAACATAGCAATTCCATAAGCTTTCCCAGCTATGCCATCGTTTATATTCCTTGTGCAGTGCAGTCAGTAACTGCAGGATCATTTGCACACCCTGAGAAGGAAGGAGGATTTAAGAGATTGATGGCATTGATCGTATGCCCACAACCTAGATGTCACTGTGCTGTTTGCTAACGAAACTCTACTGCTATCAAATCGGCAGCAGTATACTTGCAGCGTTGCAGCAGATCTTCTCAAAATCATGCAAGCAAGTGCTCTAGGGAAGACTTTTAGGTCTCTATGTATAAGCTAAGTCATTAAGACGACATGAAAAAGAGAGAAAACAAACAACAACAAAAAAAACCCACCCCAAAACCCACAAACAAAAACATCAAATCAAATATTGATTTTAAAAGCCTACGCTTCAGACACTACAAAACCTATGGCTATGAAAAGCTACAAATTACTCCTGCGAGAGTCTTGTAATCAAGACTGTAGACAGGGGGTTTCTTTTTTTGCGGAAATGTAAATTGTTTATGAAAATGTGAATATCCCCAAAGTCTCTTCTCTTTAACTATCGCCTCAACAGAGAACCTCCTAATTGAATTTTCTCCCTTTGTGGAGATTTTTGCTATCTCCCCTTTACTTATTATGGACCTGTATTTCATCATTATCTAAACACATGAAACAGCTCTGGTCTATAGATATTTTTACTTTTACAGCTTCATGGAAAATGTTGTGCTAAGACTGCAGTTCCATGGCACTAGATCAGCACATGCAATGTTCGCCTTCTGCATTAATTGAATCAAGTGGATAAAATTAACTATTGTTTCAGTCCTGCTTAGGTAGTAGCACTATAGAATGCATTTCCTTGCTACATTAAGCCTCATCTGGGCTTCAAGGCTGCTCTCATTTTTAAAGTGCCAATATGATTGATGGATACTTCAGAAGAATATAGATAAAATTAACTTTTGAAAGCATCACTTTAAATGGCTTTTATTTGAATGCTGATCCACTTTATTTAACTTTATTTTTCTTGCTTAAGAGATATGATGGTGAGGATGAAATATATGGCTAGCATAGATCATGTTTAAAAATTAAACACTTTGGGAAAAAAAGTTAAAAATTAAACAGCTAGAAAAAAATTAATTAAAATCGTGCTGTGCCTTTACAGATATTTTTTTTTTCAAGAGCGAATAACAAAGCTCTACAATGAGCTAGGAATAATCTTCTAAGTTATAATTAATTGGTACATACTTGCTCCTATTTAAAGTATGTTCTAACAATTGGAGATACATTTACAAAATTTGACCATAATTATTTATCTTCTGGGCAAATTGTGTTCCATTTTTTTCAGGGTAATTGCACACATTTTTTTTTTTTTTTTTTGAGTAAGTGACAAATCCCAATAGCATGTAGAGAAATATTTGGCAGAGAAAATTAATCAGAAATATTATTCAATACCTTTGCAACTATTTAACATGTAGCTGAAGTCTGCTTCTCTTGATAACTGTATTTATATCCTTGTTTAGTAGGTTACAAAGCTCAGGTAAGAAATAACAACAAAATACTGACTCACACGGAGCAATGCACCAGCACTTTGTCATCAGACATGTAGTATGATTTCTGTTAGGAGTAACAGCAAAGCACAGTTTACTTTCTAAGGTGGAAACCCCAATGCTTGCGTTTCCATTTATTTAACAAAGTCAAGGAGCTGCACTGCCTGCACCACTGTGCACACACTGTAGGAGAATGTCCTCTCCCATGGGATGGCCTGAAGATAGAGGACAGAAAAATGCTGCAAAAAGCTGTGATGGGCTCGATTCTTTAGGTGCCATTTAATGAAGGGGACACTAGCTGAGGATCTGGTTACCCAGGATGTCTGCAGCAGGGCTGTGTACAGAATCACATACAGATACATACATAACACATACACATACACAGAATATATCATCCCTCAACAGATGGTTACGGCTCCTGTCCTTCCCACAGGAGCTATGCCATAACTGAGCATGCAATTACTCCTCCTAACATGTTTCAGTTCAAACCAAAACAGAAGTTTAAGTCATCTACAGCTTAAGTTTTACTTGCCTTTGTAATAGAAGATAACTACCTTCCTTCGCAAGAAAAAGACAAACTGACAAACAAAAACTACCCATGCTTTTTAAACTAAAAAAAATCCTACTGAATAGTGCTATCTATTCAACACTAACTTGTGTTGTGGTGAGATTTTTGGCATTCCTGAGGAGGAAAAATTGTAAAAGAATCTTGCAAACTTCTAAAGATTTCAAATTACTTACTGCTAATCCATAATCGCTACATCAGGGCCATTTTAATAATGGGGCCATTTTAATAATGGATCCTAAAATAGGGCCATTTTATTGTAACCACTGATAAAAGTCAAAAGGTAAAATACTTCCTGAAACAGTCATCCCCGACAGCTTTGTTTTGTCTTTCAGTTACAGGATGAAATCCTCCCTCTATTCAGACATACTCCCAGATCCTTTTTCAGAGCACTGCCTCCTTGATTAACTCATGCACTCAACAGTCCTTTCTTCCTCCTTAAACAGTTTTATTGACTGGAGTGCAAGATTCTTCTCAAATGTTGTAACAACCTATTAATTAGTTAAATCACTTCAGCAACTCTAGCTGGCAAAACTCCAGTAACATATCAAAACAGATGAATAGCTATGCCAGAGTTTTTTTTTCACTAATTAAAACTTACAGGAGCTGAGAACACAGTAGAAGGGATCCATTTTATGGCTTTACATTTACCACATATTCATGTATGAAATAATACTAAAAAAAACCCTCTCATTTTTCTATGTTTGCTGCTAATGATTTCCAAAAATAGCTGCTACAATGGGCAACAAACCCACAAAAAAGCTGGTGCTTCTTCTAAGTAACTAACAAAAATAATTAACCTTTTGGCCACATTCCCACAAAAACTATGTAGGTAGTTAAACTTAAGTATATTTATAAGTTGCTGCAAGACTGTGGTGCTAATGTGCACATGCAAACCCAAAAAAAAAAAAAAAAAAAAGAAGAGACGACAGTAAGAGAGAAAGAAATAAGAGAGAAGGAAAACTAAAGGAAAACAAAAAAAAACATTGCTTGAAAAAGTGTTTGATTTTCTATCACTTGAGCCAGACTTCATTGAAATGTGTGTCAATTAATGACTAATAATGTATGCTATTTACTACCTCCTCCGATCTATGGATAGTTTTATTTATAGACACGCTACAGCCAGTCCTGCAGCACAATTTACTTTTCTGGTGGCATTTCCATCGAGTAGTTAAATGCCAAGGATACACACTGCCGATTTAGGCAGGTGGAGTTACACAAATCCTTTGTCTCTTGAAGAGTAAATACTATTCCTGCACAACAAGTATGGAAATTTAGTATTCTCAGATGAGACTTAGTGGTTACTATTGTCTTTGTTCAAATTACCTGATAGAAGCCTTTTTTATTCATCACTTACACCACTCTTTTACCTGAGAAAGAATTAGCCAGTCACAGCAATATTTAAAAAAAGACACTGGAAAGCCCATGCCCTCATAATTACACTTAAAAAAGATACCAACTGAGATATCTAAGTCCTAAGGTACTGTCTTCCAAGATCTTCACTTCAGTCTTTCACTAACCAAAAGCGCTTCATCTGTAATGCAAAAAGACGCACAGATGTGTTCTCACTTGAAATTCACAGACAGAGGAGGGAAATTCATGGCATATCCTCCCTTCAGAGATCTCTGACCCATCTGGAGCAACCCAGATGAGTAAAGACCAGAACAGATTCAAAACATCAGGATTTGTTGGCAGTCTTACTCCTGGAAGAGAGAAAAACGCAAACTTCCTCCATGCCTGGGCTGCTGGATGGATGCCTACTTGAGTAGGCAAGTGCCTCAGTCTGCATCACACCTTAAACATCATCTACTCTTCCGAACATTGCTTTCATGGGCAAGGAGAAGAAGAATGCTCGTGCCTTCCTCTCCGTTGACTCTTACATACACTCAGAAAGTGGGCCCTGAAAGTGCACTCTGAATTGCAAAACGGCTAAGCAGCTACTAAAAAGAGGCTGAGTATTGAACTCTGCTAGCAAATAGCAGGGAGAACTTAGCTCCGTTGATAAAGATGGGCAGGCTGTTATCAACAATAAAGAAAATGTTACTCCAAAGAGGGTCAGTGTAACAGATGCAAGGACAAGAGATGCCAAATTTTCAGACGTGGGAATGAACCCACGATTTACACATATTTATTGTCAAAAAAAAAATGCATCCTATTTGGTGATAACTGCAATCTAATACTTTAAATAAATGAGACTAACCAGAGTCATCATGACAGACAAACAATAGCATCAATAGTAAAAAATGCATTAAACTCTTGGTGATGATCAAGCCCTTGAGCCCAGATCAATCATATAGATTTACTGTTTCCTTTTGTGGTATTAAGGGAATTCCAAGCAATTAATTAAAATTAGTTGTTTATACTTAAAAATCAGCAACCAGTAAGTAGCCAAGGTTTCACTCCTAAAGAAGACAAAAGAAGAGCAAATGAATAGCTACGAGCCTTCTGGTGGGTTCAGTAATATTTTCAAGAAACATTATCACGTAATCAGGCCTGATGCAGTACTGCCATCTCCCAGAGCTCACTCCTGTCCATGAAGAGAAGTACAACATCAGTACAACACTGCTAACAGAACAGCATGCAAAAACTTCTTCATCTGACGAAAGGGAAATCAGCACCTCAGTTCAAAAGAGTGCTCCCACCTCCACACGAACCTCCCCAACTTTGCCTGAACTGAGTATACTTTCACAGACCACTTTGGCAGCAGAAACACACGGCAACCTTGTGGTAGTAGCTGAATGGTAACAACAGCTAGAAGAAAATCACAACTGCAACGCACAGGGCCCTTTGTGAAACATGTGTGTGTTCAAGGCGTAAGTTATACTTTGAACCATCGCAGTGCATATTAACATGTCATACAATGTTATGACAGCTCGTGTCAGGAGTTTCCAGATTGCAGCTCTCCATACCTTCCTTCCTGAACGTTAGAAATACACATTTCCTGTGTGTATCTAAGACAAAAACTCTGAAAATGCTAATCCTCTTAAAAAATGTGTTCTTTCAAAACAGATATGCAGTGAAGGCTAAAGGGGTTAACAAGGCTGATGCTCAAGCTCAGGCAGGCATTGTATGGTAATTTTGTTAATTTTTTTAGGCTGAACCAAAATGCTGTTATATCTAAGGAGTGTGAATAATGTATTTCTTCACACTTGAAAGAGCTTCGCAGGGATGAGCTCAGTTAAATGAAGGTAGAAGCAAACATCTCAATTTTCAGCCAGCTGTAGCTTCTCTTGTACCACATTTTGCTGTAGACTGAATTCCAGTAACTTTATACTCTCAGTTTATGGGGGAAATTTCAAAGGGCCTATACATTTTATATGACTTCTGTATTCTTCTAAACGTAAGCATGGAAGTTTGAAGGTTTCCACTGCTCCAATACAGAAGTGGCAGGTATCCAAATTTAACAAAGAATTTGCCCTGGTTTCAAGTCAAAAATCAGTCTTTGAAACAAACTGCTTCAACAACATAAAAATACCAAGTGATTTAAATTTAATGATTAAAAATATAGTAAGCCTCACCTTGAGGTCTTTCCAGATTCTCAATTAAGAGTAAAAATTGTATCTCTTTTTTTAAATAAACAATGGCAAGGATTAAAAGATGATCCTAATTCCTAGACCATAACATTCAGATGTCTCCCATTACTGGAGCCTATCAGGTGATATTACTACCTCTTTGCTTTATGTCTCATAGAGCCAAATATCCTTTCCAGAGTTATGCTCCTTGTTCTAGCATCATGTGCTACCCTGAAAAGTAGTTGTGAGCAATATTGTTTTAAAATGCTTTGCATACTAAGTAACCCTGATCTTTCAAGCACAGATGAAGCTGAAATCTCCCCCTTATTCTCTCAAATTTTCTATGAAATGTCACTTTGGAAAAAAAAAAGTCTGAGGGAGAGAAATACAGAGAATCATTCCCTGCACCCTGTAGGCTAACACAGTCAGACGAACAAGAGAGATGGAGGTTTAAAGCCATGCCTCAAGGGTTAATTACACACATTAGAGAGTCATTAAATAAAAAACACAGGCAATCTTAGAAACACGGGTTTGAACTCAAACCTCCCTCTCTCAGATGAATGCCCTCATCTTTGAGTTAGACAGCTGTATTCCTTCTCTTGCTAATGAAATAAATTCTAGCAGCAGAATTTCAACTAGAGGAGGAAAGTGAGCTGCAGGGTCTTAGTCCTGTCCCAAACATCTAACAGAGAGATGCACATCTTCTGTGACATGCCAGATGTGAGGCTGAGGAACGAAACTGAAGACCTACGACAATGAAACTGAAGACCTACGACAATCTCAGTTACAGCCTCAATCGCAGAACTATTGGTTAAAAAGGGGTTGAGTAGCAGTTCCTCTGCCAGCTGTTTTCTAAAGGAAAAGGAGCAAGCCTTTTCCTCCTTTAGTAGCACTTTGAAAGGCATCTTCCAAAAAGACCCCTATCTGTAAGACTGTCCTTCTCATATTTGCCTGACACAGGTGTCTTCTTATGGACAGTGGTGGCCTTCAGACAGGGCTCACCCTCACCAGCTCCTTCACTCAGCTTGCTGGCTGCTGTCAACCTCATTCACAGACCCAGATCTCCTTATAGGAAGCCTAACTCCAAGCCTCTCTGACTCTGCTCTGTGAGCCAAGCATCTAAAAATGAGGCATTGCAACATCTAAGTCGCTTTAGAGATTCAAGCCTTCAGGTCTCCCAGGAAGAACAAAAACTTTCCACTTTACTGTATGAAGGAAAATGTTACAGATCTGTATATTTTTCTTTACTAATCCCATAAGAAAATCTACAATGCTATAGCTGGAAATTTAATCATATTTTTCAAACACTGCTGGAAACACAAAGAGGACCTCTGGCTTTGTGCAATGAATGACCACTGTTTTGCTTGGTGAGCAGTGGCAAATTATTTGCACGGTAATGAACATATAATTACAAAGTACAAACAGTAACTGATTATTATTATTTCAATCCCCTGCAGTGAAGAATAGATGGCAATTATTTTATGGACCTATCATACTAAATATAATTACTAAGAACCACAGCAACTATATGCATATGCTGGAAAAGCAAAGGAGATATTACTGTATTTGTTTTTAACTAACACTTCATTCCCAATTAAATGCTACATGTAAAATAGAGAAATAATTCAAAAGAACTTCTAAGGATCCACAGACTTACTTACAACATGGTTAAAAAGTTAAGAATTTTAGCATTTCTACAGTATTACTAATTGGCCATTCTGAGCTATGTTCATTCTAATTTTGACTGTATTATTTGCCAGGAAGTCAATCCACTTTCCATGAATTACTACCTGTGCATTTCTGTGATATTAGTTTATTAAAATTCTAATTTTGTATTAATTTGAACACGTAAGTCTTGCCCATGGTCTGGGAGCACAAGTCCAGTTCCCGAGTGTCATTTTGGTGTCTACTGCTTTGAAGAATTTATCCTTTCAAAATGCACTGCTTATGATTCAGCTCATTGCATGGACCACCTCATCTACCAGAAAAAGAAGGCTTTTTGAGGAAGATGGATGGTGGGAAGGTTGCAAGTTTGTCTTTGTTTTTAGTCTCATAGTCAAACCCAAATTGTGCTTGATGGGAAATAATGTTATGAGCTTGAAAATTGACTGCTTCTTTCTTTGCACAAAACTTCACTGAATTTTCTCAGCAGAGACAGGACCACCTAATTCCTGGGAGGAACACTAGGAAGACCATGCATAATATCTCAGATATCTCCTGAAGAAAGAGAACCACGTAGGTAGAGATACTCCCTTTCCTTTGATTATCTCTAAGGTCTGTGGATCCCTGTCTTCACAACCTCACGACCAGCCTTTCTGGATACTCCAGTCAACACCTGTGGTCTGCTTCATAAAAAGGAGAGGTGTTTATTAGAATTTTTAAGGGGAATTTTCAGCAGCTATTTGATTCTTTGTAGGCAAGGAGAGGAACAGGCATGGATACATATATTCTCTGCAACTGTCACCAGCTTTTCCTCACTAGGCGTTGTCAGAGAAGTCTGGAAAAAGACCAACAGCATGAGTTACCCTTTCTTGGCAAAGAAGCAAGCACGGAGGGGGATCCTGGGGATTCTGTGTTAGTTTGCAGCAGATTCGCACGGAGCTGTTAAGGGCACCAAACAGAGAAAAAAAACCTCTTGCTGATCAGAAAGAGCACAAAGTGGCACCTGTTGGATGTGCTCTCTGCATGTACCTTGCACTAATCTGCTTGCCCTTCGTACTTGAATTAGCTATTGTCTCTCAAGTGCTAAATGAGCGAGAGGAATGACTCAAACGTCATGTTAATTAAAGTCTCATTATAGAATCATCATCATTTTTCTGGTAGAAAAAGAAGGAAAACAGACCAAGACATTATTGTCAGGTTTTAGCTTGAGTTGGTTTAAATTGACTAGAGATGATATGGGGTCTCTTTGATTTAGCCGGAATCCGAACCTTCAAAAATGAGCAAACCGTGAACCCCTATAATTGCTGCTACTGTGAAACACAGGCTAATTTTATGTCTATCAATCTGCTAGAACATTTCTCTGCTATTATTAGCAGTCTTTGCAATGTTTTTTCAATATAAGTAGACATGAAATCAGTCTGCTACTATTTTAGTTACATTCAATACATGCAACTGCTCTGAGAACAGCAATTGGTAATTTCTGGGGTGGAGAACAGAACTAATCCTATAATCTTAGCAAATAAATAAAAACACAGCTCTGGCTTCTTTGGAAGCTGTACCCTTATTTATCATCTGACTGTCAATCCCAACTCTGTAATTACACTATTTGTTGTGGCTATTTTTCAAATCTGTGCAGTTCCTTTGGAGAAATGCAGTGCTTTAACTTAGCAGCTATTCTCTTCCTCTGCCCTGCTGTGAGGCCTTTATCATAATACTCATCATACGCTGGCAGCCACAATCTCATGCTCCCAAGAATGGCTCCATAGAAAGGCTAAGATGAATCTTCAGATGGCTCCTTAAATTTATTCCTTCCCTCTCTTGCTATTGTTAGTAAAGCAATAAGCTTTGCTTTTTCCTGGTACCACCTTCTTCAATCCTGTTGGGAGGGATGAAGACAAAGGATGGAAAAAGCTTTGCAGTGACAGCTTTTTAACATTGAATAATCTACCGTTGTGCATGTTAATAGATGGTGCTACGTTTGATTAACTAATTTTGCAACTGAATATCTAAGTAAATTACATTTGCTGATTGTTTCCAACAATTCTTTTTCTGTAATTTCCTCTTTGCACAGTTATATACTGATTGTTGCAGCTGACAATAACAATTCATAAAGAACCATGGGGTGTATATTCCATAGTAAATATATCTGGTATCATTATACACAGAAAAGTCACTCCACTGCCTCTTTTCCTATTTAAAAGTACATACTTTAAAGTATATACCTCAGCTTACTTTAAGGATTTTTTATTTTTTAATGTCAAAGTCACAGAGCAGTAATTTCCAATGTCATTTTATGGCTAGTTTTGAAAGACAGACAAGTCAGTATGCCTTTAAGGGATTTTTGAAGTGTGCAAAACCAGACAGATATATATTTTAATTGCAAATAAAAAACTAATTGGATGACTACACCTCTGATAATGCTTTTGCAGACCTAATAAAGGATCAATCCTAAGAACTTAAGTCTTTTCCTGTTTCTTTTTTTTTAATGGAAACCAAATATTTTCCTTTAAATTGAAATACCAGATTATGTATTGATGCAGACATTTCTGTGCTGTCTTCCACAATGATCAGGAAGAACATCATTCTTTTCAAGAGGTCGCGGTCTTAACCTGTACTATGTACTCATCATCTGCAGAACACTGCATACTAAGGTAATCCCCCCACCACATTATCTGGTCTCCTTTTTTCTCAATCTTTCTGTCTCTAACCTTTTACTATTTTTACCTTTTAGCACCTTCTGGTGTCTTGACCAGACAGAGCTTCTGTGTTTGTCTACCAATATTTTTCCTTTTTTTCCTTTCTTCTTTTACATTTCTCTTTAAAACCCAGATTCATTCCCTTTAGCACGTGATTATCTTACTGCAATGCTGGCAGGGGCTACACTCGTTTCCTCTCCACCCCACTCATACCCACAAACTCAAGCAATTCACCCCATAGCCATTTTTAGAGAGCAGCTGGTGACCTCCAGCTTTCAACAAAAGTGGGTACTAGAGAGGGGAGAAGGAAGAACACTCCTGCTGCATTACCTCTGAGCTGGAGAAAAGGGAAATGTAAATTACTGCTTCACTTACCGGTTCCTATTGCTAGATATCCAGTCAGAGATTAATGTTGCAGCCTGCTGGTGACAGTGTTTGTTACCAAAGCTGCAAGCCAACATGATGACTTCACGACGCAATTCTCTGCCCAAATTAAAGACAGCAAAAAGGCTGCATTAATGAATGCATTTGATTCTTTACAAAAGGCATTTCTTTTAGAAGATAATGGGACCAGCTGATAGCTAGATAACATATATCACAGATAATCCAGCTATACAGACTTCAATGTCAACTAAGTGCCTTCAGCAGCTGCAACATCTAAAAACAAGTCACGGGCCAAAATCAGCCCTCATTTATACTCATGCTGACTTCCTGACTTCTGTTTCACATGCGTCCAAGTTCTTAAATATTTAGTGCAGTCAAGTATTAAATTAAGGCTTAACGAATCATTTCTTGTTTGTAAACTCAGAGGATTTTTTTCACAGCTCCATCACATCCAGTAAGCAAAAACAAAAGGAACACAGAGCTAGGACAATATCACAGGGAAATATAAGAATATAACAGTACTCATGTTGGTAGGGGGCTGAAGATCACACCAAATTTTAGGAGAGTGCTTTATTACAAGGATATCATGCAAAAAAAAAAAAAAAAAAAAAAAAAGAAAAGAAAAAAAAAAAGGCAATATAACAATATAACAGTACTCATGTTGGTAGGATGCTTGAACAAGAGACTTGTTTAAATTATTCGTTGGCCATCCAAGCTTCAGATACATTGATGCAACTTGCCTTAAAATATACTCCTGAAGGGGGAAAAATATATTCAGTGTTATGACTAATTTTGATTTTTGACTCCAAGTTGAAATACTATTATTGATTTTTTTCCTTTTTTCCTTCCACTGAAAAATCTGTCCCATTTTCCAAAGGTTTTGATTCTCAGTTAAAACAATAACATGACCATACACAATCCTCCTTAATCTCTATAGTGAGAAGTAATCTATAGAACAGCAACTGGATTTGTTACATTGTGTTAGCGAAATTTTGTGTATGAAATACAGCAATTAAAAAATAGACCCTTAGGTACTTTTTTGAACTCATTGTACACGGCTGAAAACTTGCTAGAGTGTCAACAGGTTAAGGTCTACCTTATGGCCATTCTCAAACACACCGTGCATGTTCATAGTTAAAAGAATATTGTTTTAATATCCATAGTAATGGCAAAAATATTACAGAAGTGCAGAAAATTGATTTCTGAATACTGAATAATGTGTGCTGCAAATGAGATTTGGATATGTAACGACACTGTATGTCAAGTATAGGTTCTCTGTATGCTTAAAAAACAAAACAAGCACAAAATGTGTTTTAGACTACTTTTACATTTTACACAGTAGACATATTGAAATACTCTGGTGGTTGTGCTGAAAACAGTGACAGTTGTTTTCCTCACAATCTTCTGCTCGAAGAATTCACGAATTTGAAAAAGAGAACTGAAATATAAGTGACTGCACAGAAGAACATCTATTTTATTGTTATGGTGCATGGGCAAGTATATGATGCCAGAAAAAAAGAGATTCATAGTGCATAGCATTCCCTAGCAGATATAGTATTGTGTGACTAAAAAGACTTTTTATTTCCTCTACTATCACCTTTACTTTCAAACCTCTCATCGGTTGTGATAAAACACAACCCAGTACTGAATTTTACTGTTTTTATTTATTAAAATTACATTTTCTTTACACAGTTATGTTTAAAATGGGAAACAACAATGGCAGATTCATACATTTTTTTCATAAGAATATTAATGACAGAGTAAAAACATAAATTATTTCAATGTCATTTTATATTATGTTTGGCTGGTTTGCATATACACGTACATTGTAAATTCATAAAGATATAATTTCAACATATCTATTAATCCATAAAATGTATGTGAAAAAAATAATTTTGTAACTCTGAATGTGTATTAGGCATACATAATTGTACATATATGTACATATTTGTACATACATAATTGTACATATATGTACCTAGTCATGTCTAGATTCCTGCTTTGTGACAGGTGCATGTCTATGTACACATGTGCACATGTGCACACACAAGTGTATTTTTAAGAACTCTGAACATTGCAGTCTTTAGAGAATTTCTTCATTTAAACAGCTGTATAAAATTATATACAGTATTTTGACCATTTGATGTGTGTTGACTACCTAAAACTCCCTATGAGTAAAATATCTCAGTTATAATTTTCACTGTTGGCAAGTAAATTCTGTGTCTTTCATCAGGCATGCCCCAACCTAGTGATTTTTTCTTTTTTTAATTTCAGGTAAAATGTCAAAATGTTTGCCACGTCTATCTTAATTATCTCCTGCTGCTGCTGTCCCTTCAGAGCCAATTATGAATGGGCTTTTGATTCAATGGTGACCTAATCCTTGTTAATTACGGCAAGTATGTTGAATGCCTTTTTTTTCTGATAGAAATAATAACTAGAAATCTCTAATTCCTCCTGTGCCCGCATTTGATGTCCTTGTTGATATGGGCTTCAGTCTAAATAGAGCAATTGGGTTCTTCAAAAGAGAAAATTTAGTAATGGATTATTTTTGCTGCTTTAAGCTCAATAGTTTATTTGTCATAATATTTTACAGGAGGGATGGTTACCTTTCCTTTTACTAATAATATATGCCTCAAACAACAGTTTTGACTATTCATATGCAAATGAATCAAAGCTTGAAGAAAGGCTATGTTTAAATAAAGAATAATTAGAATGAGAGTTAATATCTTCAGGTCAGCAACAGTATCTAACGGAGATAGTTCATCTCTTGCTAATGAAAGAAAGGAAAAAAAAAACACACAAGAGAGAGAAAGAAAAGGGGGAGAGGATATATATCTCTTACATTGAAGATGTTGTAGTTTTCTGTGCGGTCCAGCAATTTGTCTAGAGGATAAAGAGCTCGGCTGGCAGCATGCCAAGGCAGAAAATCCTTCTCTTCAGAAAGGTATCTGATGACTTCCAAAGGAATATTCTGAGGCAAATAACCAGCTCTGCAACAAAGAATTTGTTAGTATTAATTTGAATTTGCAGAAGATACATGATGATGCAAAAATGACCTCTTTATTTCCAAATGAAATTAGAAGGCAGAAGACATGACAAACTCATCACACTGCTAATGACATAAAAGCCAAAAACAGTAGCAGTCTCCTGCAAGAGGCACACACACACACATAACTATCCACACTAGAAAGAAACAAGCTATGAACCTACATGAAAGCAAGCTACACGAGGTATGCCTATTTTGTATAGATTCTAGTGATTATATAAAAAAAAATCAGGTACAATGAATTAATTGACTTCATATAAAAGGCAAAAGGAAGGCACAGAACATTTCTACTGGTAATTGTGAAGAAGTAGCTTTTAGTTTCACTGTTCTCCTCACCCCTTTCCCTCTCCTTCAGAGCTGCCTTGTTTTGTATCCTTTATAAGCCATTTTGGAATGAGTTATTTTATTAAACTGAAATAGAATACAATAGCAACGCTTAGGTCAAGGAAGCTTCAGTGCTTTCCATATAAGCTCTATTTTTTCAAGGGTTTAAAAAAATCAATCACTTCTTTAAATTTTGCCCCATTCTTCCCCTGGCATAAAAGACATCTTTTTGCAAAGGAAAGAGTTTAGCAAGGTTTCAAGAAGGCTGTTTAAATGAACAGCTTTACAAGTAAAGTACAATACAGTTTCAAGCATTTGAAAGCTGCTTTTTAAAATTCAGTTCTGGAAACATAAAGCTTCAAGATTTGTAGTCATTTTCTTTTCAGAGAAGCATTATTTCTTAACTATCTAGACCACAGAAACAAAGCGTAACCCTGTGGGTGCAAACTTCCTAGCCAAAAACGCATTTCTCCTGGTGCGTGAGTTTAACTCCCATGGGAGATCTGTACCTGCTTAAAATGGAGATAACGATTTTGTTTTCATTAAACACTTTAAGTCGGGAAGTGGGACTCCACAAGCATCAATTTAACAGAGGCTACAGTCTGATATATCCTCATAGACTACTTTTTCTCCTCATTGAATGTAAATTTTTCCTTTAATTTCCATCGTTGTTCAGGGGAAAAAATGCAAACATACAATAAGCAAAGAAAGTAGATTATTATGGAAATGAACCAGTACATATACTTGGAGATAAATTCTGATCTCAACTGTAACAGCATAAATGAAAGGTTACTAAAATCTTTGAAATAGACTGTTCTATCTGGTAGAGTGCAAAACCAGTTTCCTTGTCAGCAGCATTGCATCCATGGAAGCCACTGAATTTCAGATTCCCTCCTAGAAGAATTCCATCCTGTTCCCTGTTTCTTTCCTGCTCCTAGGAAAGAAATGAGTTCATGTACCCATCTTCGGAAGGCTCTAGCCACCTATGTCCTTAGAATAACCCCCTCTCCAGCCTGCTTCAGGCCTCCTTCGTCTCTGCTCCTTTTGCAGCACATGCTCAAGCAAGAAAAACAAGAACACTTGGGAACTGAACAGTTCACTGAGTCACTCAAGAACTGAACAGATGTGAAATTCAAATGAGGCTCCTAGAGTAGGGCACAGGACAAAATGCAGTGCATCTGAAGACAGACAAAATTAGGCAACTAGAAAATACTAAAGCTTTGTAGGAGTAAAATATCACACAAATATGTTCTAGGTTGCAATACTTTCTAAAGATGCAGAACCAGAAGAACATTCTGAACACTGCAGAGTTAAACATCTTGGAGATAATGTCAGCAAAGAGTTAAACTTGCTTGAAGGTGCATAAGTATATTCGGTTCCTAGTGGGGTTTGTGATTATTGTTACTGACAATTTGATTGACATAAGAAAGTGTGCACAAGGAAGAAGAGTAATGGCTGTGGGAAGCATGCCACTTAAGGAATAAACAGATGAATGGTTATTATAGCTGCACTAATGGACATTTAAGATCATGCTCCTGAAATTAAGTCTCTCTATGCTAAGTACAAAAGAAATCATCACTGCAAAACAAACATATTATTTCTTTTTAAGATTAACTTCTCTAGAAAGAATCATAAAAAGTTAATTCAAAGAGATGTTACTTATTCATGAACTTTCTGCCTTCCTAATCTGTTTCAAAATTGTGATTCTCTGCTGATGGTTCTCATCCTCTTCACAATGGAAACTATTACTTGCATCGACTTACTGCTGGTAGCTTGCTAATTTAACCCTCTAATTCTTCTTACCTCTCTCCTTCATCCCCACTTTTCCTTTGCTTCCTCACAGCTATATTCCTACTCACATAAAAATAATACAGCAAAATTTTTCCTGTTTCCTCCCAAACTTCCTCCACTTTATGGGTCTTATCCTTGAGGAGCTTAGGCACAGTATTATCAAAATCAGCTTTCCAGATACACAAAATCAGCCTCAAGAAAAAGTTTGGGTGAGGGCCTTATGGATCACATTATCCCATAAGTACCATCACACTCAACACCTCAGGTTTTGAAGGAAAGTTGCTGTTGCCGCTAAGATCACTGTCAGACTGTGTCAGCATATGTTGGGCAAGTGTGCTTTAAGTACAGCTACTAGGCTTGGTTTCTGAGATAAAACGAGAAGAGACATATCTCAAATCTGCTTATGATGGCACATAACATAGGAGTATTTCCCTGCAGAAAAAAAGAAATTTTTCTGGAGCTTTCAGTTAACATTATTCTTTATGTTCTACAAAATTTTATTGTATGAATGCCTACAGAAAGCTATTATAGTCCTATTCTTTCACCCTCAGTCAATAAACTGTGTTTATGAACCCTTTTTTCCAAAACCACTACCATCTGCCAAACTATTTGCCATTAAATAGCTTCCATCAAGACCTAGGGATAAATACATTCATTGTTTTCCTATTAAATGTATACATGAAAGTTCAAAAAGTCTGAGGAAGATTTATATTCACAAAAAGAAGGAAAGAGTTGTTAATGGTCAGGCCAAATACTAAGGCTACTAATCTATGTATTCATAGCTAAGAAAACATGATGCAAGGAGAAGGTCTCAGTCTACACCATAAAAACATAAACCATAAAAACTACATATAGATAAGAAGTTCTAAGGTTAGGGCACATCTGAAACCTGGATCACAGATGCAGGATCTCTGTGAATTGTCCTGGGAGTTACCATGGCTCCAGTGACCAGAACAAATCAGTGGCTATATGGCTGTGTTATGTTCCAGGATGCTGTATCTTCACCAAACACAGTACCTGGTTTGTTAAGCTTTGTATATAATAGCATTTTTTTTCCTATTTATTGCTATGAATGATTTCAGAAATCTCATTCCCCAGAAAATACTGAATCCAGCTAGATATACTGGCTCGCTTGAGCAGTGGAAAACTCACCCACCAGCCAAGGGCTTCTGAAGAGTTCATAAGGTTCTCTTTCTCTACCCTGCAAGAACTAGGACCTGGCCCACAAAAGCAAGATTTGGCATGCAATGAAGTAGGTCAAAGGCTCAGTAGTTCCACGGGACCTGTGGCAAGCATATACCACCAAGCTGTCTGAGAACTTCCAATCAAAACCACTCAGTCCGTTTATGGAGCAGGAAAATACCCAAGAGGAGGAAAGAAAGCAGAACAAGGAATTTAGAATTGGTCCATTTGTAATATCTTTGTAAATTCCGATGGCACAACAAAGAGTAGTAGAAGTGTTAAACAAAAATATTTAACAATTAAAATTACAATAATAATAAAAAGAGCACTAACAACTTCCCTATCAATAGAAAAAAATGCAAAATTCCCCTGTAATATCATTTTCTGGTAAAAATATTCAAAGCTACTATAGGTACTACAGAATGTAACATATGTTCTGTACATACTCTACATTTGTCACTGATTTATCACTGTCTTTTCCAACAATGTCACTGGAAGGTCAGTGACAGAAATCCTTATTTCTCATCTGTCTTTTTAGCCATCAATCACTTCGCTATCCTTAAAGTCCAGCATAGGTACCATCAGATCATTCCTGTCAAAGTCCAAATGGACTTTTCCAGTTTAGTCATCTAAGAGGAAAATCGAAATAATGATATCTGTCACTCAGGGAATAACCAACTCTGAGCTATACTAAAACCAGTTAACAAACATAAACACACCAGAAACACTGTAATGTCTACTCTGAGGGCTAGTCCCACTGCTTCTAAGAAATGCAGCAGCCACTTGAGGATATCAACAATTATGCATCCACAAACAAAAAGGATTATGTAGAAGAATCCGGGGTAATTATGGCAAGTCTGTAGCATACGAATCAGTCTAACCATCCACTGCTGATTCACAAACAGTGATTAAATGCAAACTAATATTCACATTAAACGTTTCTCAAATACAGGTTAAGCAGTTCATGAATCTTCATGTATGGAGTCTAGAATGAAAAGGCTGGAAGAGACTTTACGAACTCACCTAGTCTCTATCCTAAACTGTTCAATCTGAGATTCATACCAATGCCATTTTGATAGAAATTTATCTATTTTTTTATAGGCCTCCAATAATAGAGAACCTAAAATTTCCATGTTCCTGGTTTCAGGGACCTGATAATAAGAACATCCTAGTTTTTGTCTTTCACTCAGTATTTCAGAAGACTTCTGTCAGATCCCTGTGCATGTCCTAAAATGAAAGATTATTTATATAACTTCAATACAAATGAAAAAAAAAAGCAGAGCTGCCTCCTTATTGTATTATGGATTAGAGGTTTTTGTTTGGCCTCACTGATCACATAGAAAGGAGTTCAAATTTAGAAAAGAACTTCTGTAAATCCTTTCTAATGCAGCCATACCCATACTTACTCATTAGAAAAACAGGACTGTAAAAAACAAAATTTATCCAAGAAAATCATGTTTGAGTCCATTGGTTGTTTTATCAGTTCTCCTTATCTATTGGTTTATCAGCATGTCAACCGTTCTGTCAACCATTCTTGCTTTGTGCAAGGAGAACTTCAGCATGTGACAGAAACACAGCACAAAATGAAGTTCCTACCACCTGTGTTGCTGACGCTCACAATTACCTACAGAGCTGCAGAAGAGGAATACAGATTAGCAGAGAGATTTGATGTAGTTATTAGACAAATTTTCCAGAAGGAAACATCCTAGATCAGCAGGTTTTTCATGCCTTAAAGAGCCTGCTGCTATGGTAAAAAGGTGATACCATGTTTCAACAAGAGCAGAGGTAGATGAGACCTTTCAGAGGTAATATATTTAAGTAGTCTATGACATTGTGTAATATCACCAGCACCAACTCCTTAACAAGCCACAACCCTGCTTATACTGAAAAAATTACCAGGATGGGTGTTACACATTGCTTGAAAGAGGCAATGAATAAGACGAGTAAGTACTGCACATTACAATGAAACAACCTTCACAAAGAATTCCCACTAAAAACCTCACACTGGTCAAAATTAATCTTTAAATTACATGGGATTTTAATGAGTCATATAAAAGCAAGAGATCTAGATTTTACTATGAAAAATCAGTGTGTATTCAGCTGCATTCTGACCTTGATTTGCTCTTTACACCAAGCCACTGAACTTATGGACAGATCCCAGAACATTCATTTTCCCCTTAGGGACAAAGTACCAAATGGTAGTGTAATTGCCAAAGGAAAGTTATTACTCTATTCTGAATTATTTCAATCATAAATCCAGAACCAGTCAAACAGGCTCTGTCACAAAAACGACAGGGTTGCTGTACAGCGATGAGAGCCCCACATACAAGTGCACCATAAATCTCTTAGACCCACCACCCAACAAAGTCATTTTAAGTCATGTGTTTAAATCAAAATTAGAAAATCCAAGCTGGCTGACATTGTTGAAACGATGGAAATAAGGTGATTTATTTGCCACTAGTTTAAGACTCTGCCTCCATCATCTGTTTCATATGAGATGTGTAAAGCATGATTAGATTTTTGTTTGGATAATTTTGGAAAGAAAAATCTCATCTCTTTAAAACATAGATATGTAACCCAGCTTAATTTCAGTTCCATTTCTGTGCATGAGCAGTATATGAAACATTAGACTATGTCCATTAATCCATAACAGGATGGTCTAAAATAAGTTAGGATTCTTATTTATTGAGTCTCTTTCACCTTTAAAGTCAACAGTGTAGATTAGAATAAATTCCATCAAAACTTGTTGTCACTGTCCATGTAGGTTTAACTGTGTTTGTCTTTTTCTAACACAATATATTTCTTCTGAACACTGAAGACTGGTACCCTTACTGATGTATTCAGGGAATGTTTTCTCACAGTGCTCCAGCAGCAGTTCTGCACCAGCTGGGTAGAAACAGGTATGTGGAACCGTGACGAGGAAAAACACTTTGAGCAAGGCAACCCATGCAGTGGGAATGCAAACTCCTGTAGTCACAGCCATCACATTCAACTCCTGCAAGCCTGAGTAGCCAAAGATTAAAAACTTAAGAGTGCCTGGCATCCGTGTTCAGGAAGGGAAGCTGGAAAAAATGTTTTCTCAAAGAACACTAATGGGCAACCTATATAAAAAGCCCTGTGATCCTGAGCATCAAAGAATGATCTACCTCATCTTCCACTCCCAGGTTTGGGCTGTCTTAACTATAAATTAGAACTCTGACTTTCTAAGGCAACAAAAATGACTTACTGTAGGTATTATCATTTATACAAACTGTGGACTGCCATGTAATTGGAGTACAGGAATGCACATCTGTTCTTTGATGAGCAGAAAAATACCAATTGACTCGTAAGCTAAATGCAAAAATATAATATATATTCAATTTCTCAAACAGCAAAGCATTCAGAGAGTATGACAGCTATAAGTGAGGCAGGCTTATTATTATGTTTTCTTACATTGCAAAATATTTGAGGACTCTTTAAGTGATGTTCAGCTCCATACAAGAGCATTTGAAGCATCCTACATGAGACAGTTCAAATTCATTGCAATTATCATAGTATCATGTGGCTTAAATCATCTTGCACAAATTTAGAGTTGCCACATAAGCAAAGGCTAATGTTAGTTTAAATGAATCACCTTTGTTGAAAACCATTAAAAAAACTTTTAAAAAAACAGATTTGTGAAAAATGTAACAAAAAATCCCCTCAAACTGGAGTTCAGTATCTCTTCTTCCCCGCATGAAAAAAGGGATATGACAAAGAGGAGTGTAAGATGAAAAGGAATGATCTTGCTGCTGAAAATTAAGACCATGCAGTAAGCTAGGTAATGTCATGTTTTTCATTACCACAAAAGCCTTTTTCTGAGAAGTATGCTACTCATAAATTTAAATTAAATGAAGAAATTTAAATTAACTGGAGAAATTTAAATTAACTGAAGAAATTTGAGGGTATTCCAGGGGCTAATAGAGGTCAATTTCCGATGACTCAATTATTAAAAG
Source organism: Crypturellus undulatus (assembly GCA_013389825.1). Lineage (NCBI taxonomy): Eukaryota > Metazoa > Chordata > Aves > Tinamiformes > Tinamidae > Crypturellus > Crypturellus undulatus. The sequence continues at coordinate 356,532 of VWPW01014699.1, forward strand.
TGTTAAAAGTGTTTTTTTTTTTTTTTCTGTGTGATATTTTGGGAGGGGGAATGGAACAACTCTTATATTCCTCAAATTGTCAACAGGCAATGATATCTGTGAGAACATGTTCAAGCAAAATTCAAAACTAGGAATTAGTTTGTTATTATGCACAACACTTTCATCTCTTCCTCTTCTGTTCTATTCCAATGTTCACAATTTGCATATCTACCATCCAGAGTTGAAGTATTTGTTTAAAAACTAGAAACTTTCCAACAAAGTACAAAAGCTTGATCTTGAAAACGCACATTTTCATTTCATTTTTATATGCCAGAATGCCTATAGAATTGGATATTATTTCAGTAAAAGCAAATTTCTATAAACATATTTAGAATTATAGACTCTCTGAAGCTCTCATAAGCCCCCACCTTCTCTCTTATCTCCATTTTACACACAGAGATGCAAACAGGTTATGCAACTTGACCGAGGTCCTTTAGGATCTGCTACAGACCAATGAAGTCTATAGCAGAAACAGCATTTAAAGTCTCTCTAGATCCTGCCCAGTGCTTGATGCATAACACAGTCCTCCCTATTTATTTTTTAATCTCTGGGTAGAGGAAAATGCACTTCTAGAATGTTAAAAACCAAGCACGAAGAAGCCAAACTGACACAGCGTTGATTTAAAGGTCTAATCTTAAATTTAATCAAGCTAAGGGATTTTCCTATTTTATTCCCAGTAAGCCACAGAGATATCCTGACACATATTTTCAAAAAAAATCACATTATAAAGTCACCAAATGAAGACTGAAGGACTCAAAAGTAAAGTCCGCGCTTGCAGCTCAGCACACGCTGCGAAGGATCAGACCACTTATGGGCACCAATCCTGGCACACGGCAACTGGAAGAGCCCGAAAGGTAAGACCATTTCTGAGAAGCCTTGGGTATAGCCAGCTTAAAGCAGCAAGCAAAGCAATTAGCAGCCTAAGGGGCAAATAGTTTTGTTATGTCAAGGAGGCATCAGTTTGGAGCAGCACCTCCAGGCTCATTCCCACAGAAGTTGTTCCTACCTTGGCTCTGGAGCAGCAGGGTCTCCTGCCCTCTGCTCTGGCCCTGCTCATGCAGAAAGCAGTGGGGTGTTGGGAGAAGGAAAGGGAGAAATTAAGCTGTTTCTTGTGAGAGGAGAGGTGAGGAAGGTGAGGAAAAGGGCTGAAAAGGCAGCTATGGGAAGCAGAAAGGGTTGTCAGATCACAAAAAGACATGAACAACAGTTTTATCTTGGAGATATGCCCTCTGCAGAAAAGTACATGCTGTGATGATGGACAAAGCACCCAGATTCCCAAAGTCAAATTCCACAGGCTGTTCCCCTGCCCTATCACTACAAAGCAGTTCATGGTAGCTGCACTGCAATATGGATGCCTTCATCCCAAGCCAACTTCAAAGAGCGCTTGGCCATGACTGTCGCCAACAACAAACAACAACAAAACAACACTGCTTTTGCTCCCTTGAAATCTCAGTTGTTTTTCTGAATTCATACTGGCCTTCGGGTATGAACAGAATTGATGCAGTTTATAGCCTAAAACAACTGCAGGTATATTAACTCATAACTCCCAGAATATATATTTTTGAGGCGTGTAGATTAACAATATCAACCATTTCAAGAGGATATATGTACCCCAGGTCAAGACACATCCACTGCACTAAACACTCTGCAGAGAACTCAGCTTTACAGTTTCACTTTTATTTATGCTGAAAAGTCTTATTTAAATTCTTCCCCAGCTCTTAGTAGTTTTTATATTGCCCAGGATGCTCTCCTGTTACACTGCTTCCCTGAAATGTGTTGTACAATGTACTTTACTGTCCTTAGTCAAGTAATACAATCAGATACACAAATGATATGCAACCACAGTAGCAGAATGGACTTTTAGGATGCCTACTGTCAAGAATCCTTGATTCTTCTTATGTGAACATATGCAAATGAAAGGCTTAACTCCAAGCAAAGCAGGTATCAAGGCTGTGATGTGTCATAGAACACAAGGACTAACATGCACCATATGGAATGAATGATGGTTTCCTTAAAATATGGCTTCTCATTTTCCCTAAAAAAGTGCAGCTACTGTGCCCCATATTTATGTCAAGAGAAACAAATAGCAGGTCTTGTAGAAGTCATTGCCCAAATCAACTGGCTGATATGTTGAATAGTCACCAAAATCTGTATGAAGGTGAAAGAGCTGCTATGGCATCTGCTACAATAATTCAGATGAGGCCTCATCTATTAAAATAGTAAATCTATATCACTATCAATCAAGCATAATATAAATTATTGATCTAATACTCACTCCCTTAGCTGGTACTCAGAGGCACTAATTAAGGAACCTACTTAACATATGTGTTGTGTTGAACTATCAGCAAACGCTAATAATGAAGGCTGGGGTTAAATGCACAGTTAAATGGATGTTATGTGACTGTTCATGAATGACCCAAGCCAACAACAAGGCCAACAACCCTGGATGTGGCTGCCGAAGTTTGGAAAGATTTTGGAGTTCGTTAACTGAGCTAGCTGAGAACTTCTACCTTTTTTAAACACTTTAATATCCTCTTAATTCCCAGCCCTCAAAGGCTTTTCATGACATTACGCTGAACAGAACTTTAAGTAAAACTAAGTCAAGAATAATGTGAAACCAAACACATTAAATAAGGTGGAAAACCTCAAATGCTCGAATAAATGAAGCCTTGATCTCTGAAGGGGAAGTGCAGTGAAGACAACTTCAGCTCCATAGTTTAATTTTGCTATGCACATATTCTGACCAGATACTTTAAGAAAATATATTTCCAACTTATTGGTAATAAGTTTGGATTTTATATAGAAGGGTATAAACCAGAAGCTTAGTTAGAGTGATTACTACAGTCAGGAGTTTCATTGCCCAGCAGTTACTTCAGTGTTAGTGTTGGTGATACTTTGCTACTCTTTTCACACCAGTTTGGTTCAAAGAGGGTTATGACCACCACTATCATTTTTCTTCTCAGTATCCATAAACTAGATCAAACAAAAAAGAACAGAGTGGCCAGATTTTTCTGCCTTACTATTCCATAATATAAGTGGTATATTATTTAAGGAATAAAAAGAGGGTTGGTTTCCGGTTTGTTGGCATTTTTTCCCTCTAAAGTTATGTGTTTTATTTAGATACCAAAGGCCAGGTGAATGAAGCTCTGTCAGAAAAGAACTTTCAAAAATGCCCTATGAAGAAGGAAAGTTCCTCAGCTCAAAGAGAGTTCTGGAGGTTGGCTTTTGTGGTTGCTCATTTCTGACACAGCTCCTATATTAGTTGAAGTGTACATAGGCAGGCTCTGCTGGCCTAAAAACGAATAGTGTGGAGAGGTTATAGCTCCCTCTCCCCGCAGTTGGTGAAAGGAAATGCACAGTGCTCCAATATGATCAGATTGTAACCCATGTTATCAGAAAGAACAGTCTTCTCTCAGGTGGGCCATTTCTTCAATCCACCTCCTCTCACAGAGTCATAGGCAGCCATCCTTTGGATTAGTCCATATTCATACACACACACTGGAGTATTTTTTCCACCGCTCTAGGTTGATTAAGAAGATGACAGAGACGCAGAGAGTTTCTCTCCTACTCTCCAATATCCCAGGAAGGCACACAGAATTGAACGACACCCCCGGAGCAGAATAATTATCTAATTTAATGCTATCTCATAATTAAAAAGGAAAAATTCTATACATCAGTACTAAGGCCCAGAATCAAGTCAAGAAAAAAAATCCTGAAAAGTGTTGAAGAAAAGCTGCTGAGAAATATGCAAAAACTTTTCTTAAGTTGCACCTTTGGCTTTTTTAGTGAGTGACTTCTGACTGCAGTCTCCATGTATTCTAACTTGTCAGTAGGCTTCTGATCCCAAAGGGAACTGCCAAGAAAACCCGAGCATGCAAAGAACTCCACCACAACCTCTTCAAAGACAGAACAAAAGACAGGATGTCTGTCAATAATGAGGCAGTCTATCGGCATCAAAAACTGATTTCCTAGGCAATTATCACCTTAAGACAGCTAGGCTGCCTGTGGAGCAGGCAAGATCAAAGGGACATTAAACATATACTAAGAACAGGAGGACTACCTCCAGAACAGGAAGGCATAATAACTATTTTAAAGGAGTGTAAAATAGGTATCCATGTCTGATGGAACATTATGCTATTAACACTGGATGTCAACTAGACATATTTCTTTGATTTAATATTGGATTAAATCAACCAGTTTAATGAGGGGAAATTATTATAAAGATTAGAGACCTAGGGGTAACACAAGACTCTTGACATCAGGAGGGTAATTTCTGCTGTGTGAAGCATCTTCAAGGGGGCAGGTGCACTTTTTTCTCCATGGTCACCTCACTCCAAGGTAACCAGCTCAGATAGATAGATATACTGGTCAACATTTGGCATGTCTAAAATAGGATGAGGAGTATCCCATCTCACATATTACATAGCTCATCCTCTATCTTCAGGAAACGGTTAGAATGAGAGGAGGAGCTGACAATAGTATTCACTCTCTCAAGAAACAGTAAGGTGCTTATTTCCTATAACAGTACTTATTAGAGCTATCAAAATTAGCTTCGGATCAATTTAAGCTTACAAAAGCTATATAGTTCCATTTGCCTTTTCTCATTTTTCCCGGTCTACCTTTAATACATCAATTTTACTACAATCCACATGGTTGCAATTTGTTTTGAAACTTCATAGTGAACATCCCCCCAAAATAAAATATCTCCAAAAAGAAGGAAAGAGTGTCTAGGTTCGATTCTTCCTCAAGATTTTGATCATTCTTTTCAATAAGCTATATTACTGCCAAGGCCACGGTTGCCTACAGTCTCAGGACACATGCAAGTATTACAGCAGAGAAAAGAATTATACATAAAAATCTGAAAAATAAGCTTGTGAGAAGTCAGAGTGTGCAAGATGTAGCTTTCTTTTACTGTTATTGCTCAATTCAGTTCTGCTTGATTAATTTTATGGGACAAAAATACACCAAGAAGAGAGAGGAATATATCTCTATATAAAGTGGACAAAATATTAGGAAATTAAAGAGCTTAAAATATTCCTTGCTGTTATCAATTCATTTACGTTGTTTATTTTTGAGAAATCATCATGCTGGATAGTAAAAGGATAATAAACTTTTTGGAGGAATGAAATACATACATTCCCCCGTGCCATTTTTGAGTCCCCCTTGCCAGCACTCCAAAATAAATTACAAGAGTAATATCGGGCTTTCTCCAGATCTAAATGTTATTGCATTACACTAACAATAAGAACTATATTTGTTCCACAAATAAAATGAATTAGTATTAATAACATAAAGAAATTTTGTGTTAGGACACTGGAGAAATTGAGTCAAATCTCTCTGCTGTGAAATACATAATCTGTATCAAGTTCAACACTACACTGGAGAGTACTTTAGAAGCTCCTAAGAACGATGGAATATTTTGAAGAAACATGGTCTCTTTAATACAGTAAAAAAGAACTGCTTATTTTGGAAATTCTTTTAGAAAGGATGACCATAAATTTAAGAAGCTATGTTTGCTTTAACATATTATTTTATTGCTACAATAATACATAGGAATTAAAAATAAAGGCATTATTCCATTTTTCTGCTATCTTTCAAAACATGTATGTGTATAGGTGCAGATGACAAGGTATGTGGCCTCAGTGTATGTAAGGACCACAACTGAGGACAGAATTACCCTTAGAAATACTCAATCTTCTGAGAAGTCAGGTTGAAACTATACCTATGCCTGGTCAACAGTTACACATCTTTTTTCACTTCATAGTCAGAAACATCTGTGTGTGTTTAATCTTCATATCACATAACACTATATGGCAAACAGAAACACATACACAGCCTGTATCAGGCAAAAAATTAAATCACTACAGCATTCTCAGAGCAGGAAACATCCAAACTATGGTACTCCTCAAACAGAAAATGAAGCAGCATGATGTACTGTGGCTCACAGTCAAGACAGAAAAGCTAAGTTGTTTTTGGGTTGATGGTGCCTTTCTGAATATGGACTTTTTGAGGAAGTTGAAAGGGTCTCTGTGATTTTGACAGCTGTCAGACTGGGTTTGGGAACACTTCTGCGTCATGCAGGAGCACTCAACATAGTAGGTACAGCTGTGCTCTACTGCTGCCCCGGTGAACAGTTCCACACGCGCCCTCTAATCACTCTATTCAGTTTTCCAGTAGAGCCTTTTACATGTGAATTACCAGAATTTCAGGTGCTCTGCCATTGAGGCCTGCCTGTAAAATACTCTTCTTTTAACAACACATCTTAAAGCACTGTCGCAGTACTGACTCAGAAGAAACTTATAAGAATCAACTTAAGAAACACCATTTTCAGTGCCCAGATTTTCACTGAAATCAAGGCTCATCTGATTGCTTTCACTTCATGGAAAGAGANGAACAGTTCGACACGCGCCCTCTAACCACTCTATTCAGTTTTCCAGTGGAGCCTTTTACATGTGCTTTAATATTCCCAGAATTTCAGGTGCTCTGCCATTGAGGTCTGCCTGTAAAATACTCTTCTTTTAACAACACATCTTAAAGCACTGTCTCAGTACTGACTCAGAAGAAACTTAAAAGAATCAACTTAAGAAACATGATTTTCAATGCCTAGATTTTCGCTGAAATCAAGGCTCATCTGATTGCTTTCACTTCATGGAAAGAGAAGAAAGAAAGCCACAGACTGATTCGGCATAAGTTCAAACTACTTTAGTTTTATTTAGTTTATTCAATAAAGAAGCTTTGAGTTGTCACACACAACCAATTAAATGGAACCAGCTGTCATGTTACCGAACATTTATTAGTTCGTCTGATAGTCTAGGTATTTCAGAATGTTACACAATGTTCTGCGGGCCAGGGAGTGCACAACTCATGGTCCACTGAAGTCTGAAGCAATGAAGCAATGACCTACATTCAGTCCTGCACTGCTGTCAATGGGAAGAGGCCAAGGCAAGAATGAAGGGCAGTGCAAAAAGCAAAAGTAAACTCCTCCTCCTCCTCTCCATATCATGCCTTATCCCTGCCCTTCTCGACCATTAAGGGCTAATCACTAGCTCATGTCATATATTCAGTCTGGTATTGGCAGCAGGAACAGAGTTGTAGGGCACATAACTGTGTTTTACTGCAGCGGTGCTAGAACATCACTGAGCCATAATTTCTGTGTGACATTGTGCCTGAATCTCAAACATCTCTGGTGATCATTTCTAGTGAAATGTACCTCTGTACTGCCAAGTTGTACAAGCCACTGCTCAAATATGGCTATAAATACGCTAGCAAACAGAACAGCCGGTAATATCAGGAATTCTTTTCACACAGTCTTTGACATCATGGTGTTTTACTGACACAACGATCTTGAGAACATGAAGAATCTGTAAGTTTGAAAAGTTCCACTGCTCTCTTCTTATTTTACACTTTGACTACTAAAGTATTAGATGAGCTGATTCAAATCAGGAAAAAAATCCATTACCTCAAATCATTAGGTATTATCTAACCAGCCCTATATGTATGTATGTATATATGGATATATGGATATATGTATATATGTATATATATCAAATATGATCATCATGAAAAACAAAATGCTACATAAATTCCAGAACTGCTAAACAGAACTCTGATTTTCCATTTTACATAAAAATCACACAGAAAAGGAGTCTGCCTTAGCAGATTGCAAGAGAAAGAAGATACTAGAAAAATCAGATGACAATACAAGTTAAGGCAAAAAAAAATCCTGAATCATGAAGGTGCCTCCCAAATACTACACAAGGGTCATGAAGGAGAGAGAGAAGAGAAAAAAAAAAAAAAAGGGAGGGCGTGTTAAGGAGAGAACAAAACAAAACAAAACAAAACAAAAAAAAACCCTTCTTCATTAAAGAAGGAAAGAGATTATTTATTTCCGAAATGTTAAATTGAACTTGCCATAAAATTGATCAGACCTCTCCACAGTCGGAAATACCCTAAAGCAATGATCGATCAAAAGCAGTGAATGTGCTACAGACCACACGTATGCACCATATCAAAAAGAAAAAAGAAAAGAACTAAATTCTGTTTAAAACATATTTAACTTCAAAACACACTCAACCACTGAGTTAATGACTGCATGAACTGTTGGAGGAAAGTACATGAGGATAGATTATCTTCAGGAAAACATACCTGGCTAGATTGAATGCATCATCGATCAAGCCTGCTCGATTACTGACAGAGATAACCTGTGAGGGGCAACCAGAAAAATTGAAACATTTAGGATGATAAAACAGTGAAGCTTCACTTATCAAAGAAGATTTTAGGGATGAGAAGAGGAGCTTACCTCATGGTTCCTTGTTAGCTGATTAATTAAGAGCCTCCAGTTTCTAATATCATAATTAACTCTAAAGTAGCCAGTCTGGTTGACGTTTCCCAGCAACCAACTTGTTTCTTCTAAAGCAGGAATTCTGTGGTGTTCTGGAAAGAAAGAGCAAAATGGGAAGGGGACTTGGTTTTATGTTTAAAATTCTGGCAAAAAAAAAAAAAAAAAAACTTACTTCTTTCCTTCTGTAAAATACACAGGAAGATAATAAATTTAATTCAGAGACTAACAAATATATCATTAATAATGTGGTTGATTTAGAGTTTTCTTTTTCTGCTCTAATAAGCATTGAGATGCTCTCCTTCAGAACTAGCTATATCAGTTAACATGTTCTTCCTCTTTCCCCTAAATAATGACTTAGAGGCTGAAATTATAAGCTTATTTTGATATTTGTACAAGCTAGAATTAAGACGATGCATAACCATACGCAGGACTAGGGATTTCAACAACAAAATACCTTGAACTCACATCACGTGCTTCTTTCACTACAGAACGAAATATCAATCAGGCTTAAATATCTCTTGAAGAATTCTTCAACTTGTTGTATTATCCTGACATAATCAATTGTGAACTAGAATGCTCTAGCTTCTACTTTTTCACTTTTCCTACTATAATAGAGTTAGTTTGTATACTCTCAAAAAAGGGAGCAGCCTTCTCATATATTTTAAGAATAAAAAGCAATATGCAAAATTTGTTTTAAACATAATTCCAACAGGAAATTGATCAGTGTACTTGAGTTGCCTGAAGGTAATAATGCAAAAAAAAAATAGCAATATGGTTTTCACATTCACATGTACCATCTAGAATCTAAAAATATGAGATAAATAGATTTGTTTATCATCTTTCTTTTAAAAAAGTAATGTCTGAGGAAATAATAGATGACTAGATCTACAGATAAACATTATCTATTCCGTTGACTAAATAATCCTTTCAAACACATGAATAAGCATGAATTTAGGTGTATACATAAGAAGAGACCAATCCTAAAAATACATAATTATGCTTATGCATTTAAATTCATAGAGTTCTGTGAATTCAGATAAGGTTGCAGGATTAAAAGAAAAAAAATAAAACCCTCTTCTCAGATAGGTAGGTCAGAGATCATTAAAATCTTAGAAATATTAGTCTAGAAAAAATCAGTTGTTGCCTATAGAATTCAATTCTGTTATTACTCTTTGAGGATTTGTCTAACTGACTTCCACCAGATCAGTTTAATTATTTTATATAAACTGCTGAGAAAAAAAAAAGGACTGACCTCTGTATTTAGTTAAAATATTAGCTTGCTTTGATAAACTGCCAAGTAGACACATCCTTTGTGTGCTAACATATCCTGCAGAAATAGTACCAGAGTGAAAAAAAAAAAGAAAGAGAATTAAGTCCTACACCTCTGTGGGATTCCTGGCCTTGGGAAAGGCATGCCAACTACTAGGTTGCGAGAAATTGGTAATTAAGACTGGAATATGCAAAGGCTAATGAACTGCAGGAAGACTTGCACCAGCTCATTAACAGGAAAACACACAAACTACGAGGCATGACTAACCTAATCTTTCAGAAGCAACAAGGTAGCCAAATCCAATGTGGACAAAGACGGCTTTCCAACTCAGTGTTTTTTACCTGTGAGCCACCTGGCTGGCCTTTCCTGCAGACTCCAGTTACCCAGTTTTCCTACTGTCCAAGCACCTGAGTTTCTTTTGATGCAGTACTATTGGGAACAAGGTTTCAAGACCTCGTATCCTTACTCCCACAAAGGCTTGTTAAACACTGTGCTATAGCCACAGCCTAGCCCTAAACAACTAAACTCTAGCTTTGTGACTGTTCTGCTGGACTTGCTACTCTAAATACTTTATTCACCAGACCTGAAGTCAGAATTACCCTGTTGCTCAGGTCCAGAATACTTACAGAAGACTGATTCCTGTGAATATTCAGTTACTTTATACAAAGAAAAGTATTAACTAGAGATGCTGTAAAAGATGACCAAGACAACTTATAGCATAATTACAAAGACATTTTCTTAGAAGGGCTTTGTTTCAAATGCCTGCTGTTACCCAGGGAGAGGAGAAGGAACTTAAACCTGGATCTATCACCTCCTATTTAATTTTCCCAGCCTGGTGCTATGACCAACCTGACACCACTAAATCTCAGCAATGTTCTATATCAGCCTAGCGGATTTGTTAAAAGTAGCTACAAAAATATTGCAAATGCAAAAATATTCTGTATCTATGAGAAACTGTTGGAGGAAAAAAAAATTGAATTTCTCTGGGTCTTCAGTGTCTTATTGCCTTGTGGGGTCGGGTATAGAGCACTCGTGGCAGAAATTCCTACTGCGTTAAATGTAGTACTGTGTTCTCTTTATGTTTTTCTATCAGGAACTACCCCTCAATGCCACCATAGCTGAAAATTGCTTCTTGAAACTGGTTAATCCCTGGCACCTCTATCCTATCTGAAAACCTATCAAATGAACTATAAGCACACATTAATCAACAGTTAGGTAAAGAAATACATAAAATAGAAACTTTCAATATCAGATGTTATAAAAGAAAGAAATGCACACACTTTTTCTCTTGTTGGAGTATTTTCATTTAATTTTGATCTCTGAAGGGAGGAAATTACTTGCATTCTGCAATACAATACTGAATGATACTTGCCAGTCAAATATGACAACTTTAAAATAACCTATTCCATAAACGGCAGCTGTGGAACACTACAAACACATATTGCTCTCATGGAGAACAGTATCTTTTCAAAGCCTGATGGCATTATTGCTGTTTTGGTCAGTTTTAAACGCAATCATAACCCCTTGCTATTATTTTTTGATAAAGACACTCATGGGTTGGTCTTTTTGTGAAATACAGGACAGGAATCTTTCAAGCTTTTCTAGCTCATATAAGCAGGTGGTTATTTTAAGGGACTGTCTGATGCATGTGTTTCACACAGTTCTATATAATTTACTGGAATTCAATGTTTGAGTCTGTCAATTCTAATGCCTTGCTATGAAAGAAATTCTTTTTTTCTGATAAAGACAGCACTGAAAATTTCTATACACATGGGCAATTTCCCCACTTATCACAAATACATTTATTAGTTTCCTGTTAAAAGTACTATTGTCAGGAAAAAAAGGCAGTCATTCCGTGTTAAACCCTATATTAAACCATTCATGACTTTCAAAAGCAAAAACAAAAAAATCATTTGGGGAGAAATCTGTCTTTGATGGGTTTAGTTCACCTTTTAAAATCTAAACTATACATACAGATATACTTGAGATTAAAGAAAATTTCTTTAGTCTCATTCCATCAGAAAGTATTTTTCAGTGGTTACGTTTTGCTGGATGCCTCAGAAAACACCACTGCTATGAAAGTTCCAGTTCCAGTTTCACTACATACACCTAGGAGACCTTTTAGGAAGAAACGGTTAATTTTTACAACATTTGTTTTAAAAGTTAAAAAAAAAAAAAAAAAATTAGGGTTTCATTCCCATTTTCCCTGTTCTGGAAGTGTGAAACAGTCCTCCAAGCTGGTGCTAACAGTATATTGCTTGAATGTGAGAGCTATCACCTAGAGCTCTGAGCAGCTTGGACTCTCATCAAAACCAGCAAGAGTGGTGGAAGACTGGTCATATGCTCAGCAACATGAGCACCATGCAAGTTAAGTCTGGGTAAATGACAGCTCTCTGGAAGAAATTACTTCAGTGCTGAGAGTCTGGGCTACACACAGCTCTTCTACCAGCTCAAATGTTTGAACTCAGAGATATTACACTTTTTTTTTTCTATTTTATAAAACCCATAGCATATTAGGAATTTGATTCAAAATGGAAAAAATCTTACTAGTAAAACATGCTTTCTTTTCCGATAAAAACTCCTGCACAAATATAAGACAATTTCATTCCACCAAGAGCAAATAAAATTTTTCTGATGAAGAAAATGTTTAAAGAGGAGTTTCATAGTAATCACAATATTTTTTGGAAACATAGCTTTAGTTAGTTTTAACTAAATGCTCCAAAACACTTTGAAAGAACTTTTTATACTGGGAGAAGAAAAATGCGAAGTTCTTTCTATCATCTCACTTGCCACAGTGCTTTAATTCCATGTGGAAAAAACTCTTTGCTGTAGAGAACACTACAGTAAACAGAACATACCAGTAAACACGTCTGTGGTCTGTGTCACACGATCTTCCCTTGCACTGTTCTGCCATTAGTTATCACTCCTAGGCTGTAGAATTGTTAGTATCTAAGGTAATGTTTTATGGTGCAAGAAGCATTTTTCTTTTAGGATCTTGGCTCAGCTTTTGGGATACAGAGGCTCCGGTTTTACTTTGCTCTCTTAAAATGGTACCAGGATTGTAGGTGCTGTATCCCCAGTCCTCCCTATGGCTGGCTAAAGCTGTAAAGCAGGACTTGTTAATTTATTTTGCTTCACAGTATTTCCTTTTCTCCCCTTTTGAAAAATGTAAGAGGAGAGTGTGAAAGCAATTCAAAACAGGCTCAGCAGTCATCTGATTCTCAGAATGGGGGAAGAAAAAAAAGGTATTTTTCTAATCCTGCACTAACACCACTCCTCAGTGAAGAGCCAGCAAACCCCAGCTCGGAAGCAGTTGTCTTCTACAAAACACATCAAGGAGGAGAATGAGACAGTCAAGGGACTTGCAGCTAAAGCAGATCAATCATCTATCAGGAGGTGCTATAATACAGTAAATTGGAATTCTTATCACCGAGTCAGTTACTGTGCTAAACTTTCTTTCCCACATCTCATGGAAATCCTGGATATATTAAGAGGAGTCCAAATGATCCACTTCACTAGAGGCAGACATGTCCATCAGACGAACACGTGCCTGGCACACAACAAATCAAAGTAAGGAGGTGATGGTGGGAACGACAGTGAGGCAGACTGTAAAGCTAATTCAGTCAGTTCAGTACCGCTTTCTGAACGACCTGAAGATGTCTCTTCCGCAGGGAGGAATCTGCATCACTAAACAGTCAGGGCCAGTATGCCTTTGACCAAAGCGTTGCTGTTTGAAATGGGTGCCAGCTAAAAACTCCTGATTTAAGGTTAAGGTCACTGACTCTACTTCAATATAACCTTCCAGGTTATATTGAAAGCTTCTTTAACACAGCAGTTACGGCAGCCAACAACAAGGAAATATCCCACTTCCTTAAGAGAACATGAAAAGCCCTGCTCATGAATAGCATTGTCTTTGCTACAAATGCAGATCAGTAAAGGATTCCGCGAACAATCCAATAACAGATCCTATGACCGTAGCAGAGAAAGATGAAAATTTGAGAGCATTTTCTGATCCCAGATCCCTGTAACACTTGTGAGCTCCTGACATGTTTCTTTTGAAATGCTGTAAGTGGCACCCCTTTGTGAGTGTGGAGACAAAAGAAAACCTACAATCAAAGCCCAGTGCCTGCACCATTGTGTGGACTGAGGGCATCATTTATTTATGGCATGGAAAGACTGCAGAGAGCAGGACAGACCAGCCTGTCAGCTTGCACTTCTGAAGCATAAAAAAAAAAACAGCAAATACCTTGGCATGCTGTCTGTGGTCATGCAAGATCCAATGCCTTCTTGTCACTCCCTCCTCAACATAACTTTGTCAGCACAGTGTTGATGTACAGCACTGACGGCTCTCAGATGTTCTCCCCAGGAAATTTAATTAACTCCATGAAAGAAAAACCTAAATTCTCCTCCAGGAAACCTGTTCCTGTTTCTCCAGGAGACCTCTTATCACCATGGTGGCAAGCAGCTATGGTCTCCGCACCATGACTCAAACAGACAGTGCAGTAAGCCTGATCACATAATCCTGATCCCATTTTTCTTTCTTTCACTCTATATGCTTCTTTGCTGCTCTCCCTTTGGCCTGACACTGAGATTTCCCAGGCTATCTCAAATAAAACTGAAATCCAGACAGCTCAGGACACATCTTTTTCTAGGTCAATAAGTTGAATTTATTTATTCATTTAGAAAGTTGTATTTCAGTTTTTCCAAACAGAAGTGGTTTAGAGTATTTTTTTCTTCCAGGTATTTTGACATGTCGGTATTTCTTCTTAATTGTAGAAGAAAAAAAATGCTGGCTTTTCCTTTAGGATAGCAAATAAATTTCCCAAGCAGCAGCAACGTCACTTCTGTGATATCTATTTAGTTATAACTGTACACTTTTGTGCGCAGGCAAGATATAAAAGATTGCCTATGTTTTGCCTTAATTTAGATCCTCAGATTAATTCTTTTCCCTTTACCTCTCTCCTCTGAAGAATGCTTCAGACAATATCATAAAAGATATGTCTCTTCTCTGAAGGATGCTTCAGACGACATTAAAAATGATAAGGTTAGGAACCTTAACTTGACTTCTAGCTTTCTACCGTGTTACTTTGCAAAGTCACACTTGTAGTGTAATTCTTTTGACCAAATTTAGACAACTTTGATCTGGGTAGACTGTAGGGAGGAGAGAGGTATTCACTTTCTATACAAAAACGCCTTCTGTTAAAAGTCAGATGTACTGATAGACTATGGAAAGATGGCCTATGCCAGGAAAGGAAGCACCTATTCCTGTCCATAGATATCTAATATATATCCAAGTATAGCTTGCTATGCTGTAGAGGTCTAAGCTAAGTGAGTCAAACCTTTTTATCCCTGTTAAAATTCAGAATCATGAAAAGTCCAATAAATTTGATTTATATGTCTGCATTCATATACATTCACTTGAAGAGCAGTGTGATTGATCCCAACCTTCCAAATACCTTCTGAAATATTTCGTTTCACCTCCAGCTTGTAGAATTGTTTTTAGATTACTCTCTGTTAAAACACCAAAACATGTGTCCTCTGCACAGTGGAAACTATTTGGGACTCTTTGGAACTCTTCCCTCCCACTAAAATTGATCCTGGAAACTGCCCCTTCCACTCTCAGAATGCTTTCCAGATCCCCCAAAATCAGGAATACCAGCTGAAAAAAAACCCACCACCAACAACAAAAAAAAGTCTTCAAGAACATCACAGAATCATCTGTAGCAGCCCTGATGCATAACAGCATATATAATGAATCATACTGAGCACATCCAGGGATATTCTCAGCACATTCAGGAATGTTCTCATTGATTTTTTATGTTGAGGAATCCTCCAAGTGAGCCAGACAACAATAAGCAAAGGCATGATGACATCCTCACTGTACTCATAAGTTTACAGTCTCTAAATTTTTAATGAGACGCAGCGAGTGATTGAAAAAGAAATGAGGAAGGACGAGGACAATGACAACAGATGATACTGGCATTGATTACACAGGAAACTAACGACTCAGATCACTGTGAAAGGTTCATTTTTAATGTCTATAACGAGCACCCCAAAATCACTGCTCAAACTGGCCATCCTTAATTTGTTAACTCCTTGTAGGCATGGCACTAGGAGTAGTTGTACCTTCATGGATTAGTTCCTCCACAGCAAGTAAAAAAGGCAAAGGGAAAACAACTCTGCAGATAAGGGAAAGTTACATTCTGAACTTTTAAGGCGGGAATGAAGCAAAGGAGACATGCATGTACCATGTAATGAGATGAAATGAGACGAGATGAAATGATCAAGTTTCCCTGAAGTCAAGGGGAATCTCACTATTAATTTCAGAGAGAGGTCAGTCAAGCCCTAAGCCACAAGAGTAGAACAGGTCATTAAGGCAAGTTGCAAAAGTGCAAAGAGATTTTGAAGTATTCTGCAAGTGTTAATATTAGAAAAGCATGAAGAAAAGTTAGAATCTGATAGGTTGCAAACAATCAGGGTGAAAAAACACATACCTTCAACCACTAGAAACATGAGATACTGAGATTTTCCCTGATTGTATTCGCCATTCACTTCTGATCCTGTTGGCTGCTTAGCTCTATGTGAATACTATCTTTTAGTGACTTAGGGAAAAAGAAATAACAGACACACACAGGTCTGTTTCATTCCCTTTTCAATTGGATTTCTGCTGGAAGGAAATCTCTATATTCTTTTTTACACTACAAAAAGAGGTCAGTTTTCCCTCTCGTATGGATATATGCATCAAGGGGATGACAGCTCCTTATTTGCCCTTCCTTAGAATCATTTTATTCAAGTCTCCACATTTCTTTCCTCATCGACTTAAAACTTCAGCCCGAAACTGTAAGCTGATGTAGGTAGGAAATAGAGGAAAAAAATTACAAAATTTCTATGGTGGGCTCCTTTTATATGAGGGGATAGAAGAGCACTGTAGTTTTCAGGCCCTAGTAGTTTTCAGGGCAGTAGCACCATGACCATGTAGGAACTGAGGAGGGAGTGACAATTAGAATAATGCAGTTTAAAGGTCCAGTATCTATTTATCTAGGAACAAATCCTTATCTAGTAAGGATAACAAATACTTAGACAGATCATTAAGGAGACTTTTTAAAGACAATAAACATTTCTTAGCACTGGTTCAGACTATAGATCAGAATTACAAAATGTCAGAATTATAAATATTTTGCATTTACTAATTCAAATTTATTAGATGTTTTGCTGTAAAAGTATTACATTTAACTTTATCAATCAATAAAGAGAACTGCATTCATCAATAAGTTGATACATGTTGCTAAATATAAAATATTTGGTACTTACTTAGGTACACATTTCTTTGTAAAAGCTTTCCATTACCCTATCTAGCTTCTGTGAAAATTATTAATCATCCTGCCTGGTATTTATCCTTTCTTCCTCCTCCCTCCCTTCCCAATTCTCCTGTTTGCAATTCATTTCAAGACTGGGTGCAAAGCAACTGAACAATTATCTAGGATCAATTCCAAAGAAACATTTGAGGAAAACACAAGTATGCTTTATGAGATTCCACTGGGAGGAAAGTTTATTTTTACCTGATTTGTTAGACACCCATATAATTGCCTCTGATGAGATGTGGCTCGTGTTTCCTACTGCAATTGTTAATGGAATCTGCCACAAGTAGCTGCAAGAAAAAGGAGGGGGAATCTAAGAACAAAAATACTGAACTGATTCTTCTCACAGCAATCAGGGATCATGTCAAAAAAATCAAAACACAATTTCAGTAGCAGTGTAAAGATGTGGATTCTAACATGTTACTTCGATTCTGAAATGCATTTGCTATTAGTAATAAAACAATGAAGAAATCATTCATCTTAAAAAAAAAAACTAAATTCTATTTTACAATTTTCAAACACTCTCATCACATGAGGCCTTTGTTTTCTTTCTTTTTTTTTTTTTTTTGCAAGCCTTTCCTAATTTAACAAAAGAGGAAATAATAATTTCCCATAGAAAGAAGAACACTCTTCACATTCACTCAGGAAAACAGAACCTTCAAGTAAAAACATACTTTGGTTTATAAGGACTGCAAAGTTTGAAAAAAAACATCAACAATTAGCTTTTTAGTAACATCTTAAAAAGTTATGATGGCCTTTCATAATTGCTTCTCTATAAAATAAAATGAATGTGATGGATTATCTACTTCTTTGAACCATTTGTGATAACTTATATGTATACAAACTGTACATAACCTCCTACACATGAACTTGGAGGTATTCTGGAGCTATCAGACTCCAGCTTTTTTAACAGAGTATCATATTTGAGATAAATGTTACGAATCACATAAGATCTTTATAACCTTTTATCACAATAAATAAATATTACTGCATGAAGTCTGTCTTTGGGGGAAGGAGGAAAGGATGGATTCCTGCATGTCCTCATCACTGTCTGCATTCCTGAAATCCCCCAAACCTCGCCATCTCAGCATCTAACGACAAAACAGACATTTCCCTCTCAGGTTTGGCATATGATTTTGTATACTGGCCTGAAAGCACTGAATAATGGTACAAGAGGTCCCTTTGTACCTCCCTGACGGAGTACGTGTGAAATAAGCATACCCCCTAACCCAGGTATCTCTGTGCATTTAGGTCAGCTTAGCATGCAAGGCTACCAAGGAACTATACAGTTTTAGAATGACTCATTTAAAATGGTGAAAATATGGGGAGGAGCAAATTTGGATGCCTATCTCAGCACTTCTGCTGCCAGTAGACAGCATTACAAAATCAGCCTGCAATACCAAAAAAGCAGCCCTTCCTGTAGGTCTGTTCTTTTCTGCTTATTCAGAAGCTTGCTCTACTGAACTTCAAATACTACCTAAATGTGCCATAACAGCAGCCAGTGTCCTGTGACCTGCTGGGTTCCGCCTGGGATCACATCTGCAGTACTGCTCTGGCAATCACGTGTATCACTCAACAGGCCACCGCATTCCCTCTATGGGTACTCAGTGAGAAATGGCATGATACAGTAATTTCTGTCCCCTGCTACTCTCATTTCATCAATAAGATAAGGATTATTTGCTTTTTTTCTCTATCATTTCATGGAGCAGATCCAGCAAATACTTCAACACGGGAGTAACTTTGCAGCTGCCAGGACTGCACCGAGGGCTGACCCTCAGCCCAAGGGAGCTGCTTTCGCCTGAGGTTCTCATGGTTAGATCCCACCTGAGCTACAGCTCCAGTAGCATCGTAGCTGTGCCCCAGGCCAGCCACAGCCCCACTGGCCCCAAGCCTGACTCCAACCTGCCAGCGCTTCAGCCCACCCCAGCGGCCCTGCCTGACCACCATGGGACTGTCTATGACCAATCACTCTCCCCAAGTCTGATCTGGACCCCAACTTGCTGACTCATGTTCCTGACTTTACCCTGGATTTGCCTGGGGTCCAGCTGATCCTAACTACCATCCCAGGGTTTACCCTGCTCGCTTCACTCTAGGGCTGTGGGATTAGGCCCTCACTGGGGGGTCCATGCCCTTGCTATCATGGTCTTGCTCCTGACTGCACATCCTTTTGGGAGCAGCCAGCCCTTGCTGCACTCTGATGCTTGATTTCTCACTTGCACGAGTTTGCAGCATTCAAAAGGGAACCATATGTGCTGGGAAACAATTTTCCATAGAGCAGTGATTCAGTAGAATAGGGGAGATATTTGGAAAACTGTACAGCTGAAAGAGAAATGAGAGACACTGGAAGGAAAACATGGCATTTAGTGGGAGAAGACAAATGCGATTTTTGTTTGACTGAATATTGGTCTCACGACACACACTGGGAAAACTAATACATCCACTCATGCACCAGAGACGTGTTCTGTAGGAGTACATGCTCTGGCAGACACAATCTAGCAACCCAGCTGTGTCACCCAGGCATGCTACAGCCTTCATCAGTCCGCCCTTCCTTCCGATGGAGGTTACCACTCTCTAGAGCATAATCAGCAGAAAGGGACGTCCACTGATGCTTTAGCTTCACCAGTTCCCAATCTGGTGTTTTCACACAAAACTATCTTCATTGTCAACTTTACTAATATTCTGAACTATGGACTGGAGTAATGAGGTGAAAACTTGCACTCTCTTGCGCTGATTCAGTTAGATTAGCCGTAACTTCTGAGCTTAATAGATAAGGATAGTCAGAGTTGCTGAAGATTCACTGGAGAACACTCTCTAAAATAATTTACACTTTATGAAACACCTATCAGTGTGCAAGAATCTTCCAATTTCTGGGTAAGCTTATATATATAGCTTTAGAAATACACTGAGTTAGATACTCAGCTCTCCTATATGGGAAAGACCATATGGGAAAGACCTAATATGGGAAAGACTAACTCTGACCAAGAAAAATGAGGTAAAAGTAAGCACAAAGGCAGTACATTATTTGTAAGAACAGATTCTTTAGTATATGAAAAGAAAATGAAAGAACTGCATTTATATTTTAGTTTTATGATTCCTGACATCAACTCCTAGCAAAAAAAAAAAAAAAAACTATGCTGCAAAACAAAATGATTGACAGATGTGTAATTTTTTAATTTAAACACATACATATAGACACACACTCACATGTGTATAAACATATGGATAGATACGTGTTATTCTGAGAAATAGCTTTGTAAAAAGACACTCTGTACATTATAATATCTCTACAGAGAAGTATTTTATACCATGTTTTTATTATATTAAATATTAAACTTTTACTTAGAAGCATAAGAAAACATTACCACATAAAAATATCAACAAATGTCTGTAATAAGTAGGTTTTTCATTTTACAGATATATTTCAATTTTGATAACAGCTTCATGTTTTTGTTAACTATGAACAGTGATAAGGCTAGGTCTTCTCTGGAGGAAACACACTTTGAGCAGGAATTCTTTTTTTTTCCCTTGTATGGCACCATTCCTTTGCCCTGCTTCTATCGCTCTGCTTGAGGAGCAAGAACAAGCTGCGCTTTCTGACTATTCTCAATCCTAAAGACACGCAGGTTCATGTCTGCAGAGATGTCTCCCATTAAGGTAAAAAGGGTCACACAAACTACTCATCTTCACAAAACAAGTATGCATTTAGTTGGGAGGATTGGTAGATTCAACTTGATTATTTATCTCCGCAAGATCAGGGTTCTCCTACTATTCTCAGGACTCTCCAGAATCTCCAAATCTCTTCTCCTAGTTTGCCAGGCTAAAGACAGATTTCCTTGTAATAGACCTTGCCAGAAGATATCTTTTTCTACTTATACACCTGCTCTTTCCCGTATGTTTATCTGCTTTCTCCTTCCAGTCTTCTTCACTTCGGTGAAATTTTAACCTCTTTCGCAGCAGAAACCTTAAGATATTTTGTCTTTACTATTGTCCTTATGTGGCAGAGATTTATCTGCATCACTTCTCAGGAATATTATTCGTAATGACTACACACATCTCTGAATGATCGGTAGACTGTACTCTCTAGGTATGAATAGGAAGAGGCCAACTTTTTTTTTGTCTCCCTTTCTATTGCACTCTGCTGTTTTAAATAGAAAACAGAAAAAAGACTTGCTCTCCTTTTTTCCTCCTGCTTTGCCTGGAAGCTGTGCACACTAATTCATTTATTCTTTTATATGCTGGGAATACCATGCGCATTCTCTCTGTACACTATCTGGCTGGGGATAGGAAGAACAGTGTTGCATCTGGCTATGTGCTACTTGCTCTTGACAAAACAATTCCAGCAAAAATATGAATCCTGTTTTGAAGACCCAGGGACTAGGACAGCAGGACTTAACCCTTCTGGTCCTCCTACCCCAAGAATATGTCTGCAAGGATAGGATGGTTGTTAACATAGGTCATAACCAGGGGGAAATGGAGTATCAGACAAGTAGACTATATGTCCTATTCACCTGTGATGCTGCAGAGCTTCAGAGGGATCTGCACATCATGTCCCTCAGGATTTGTAATTAATTACACAGGGAATTCAATGAAGCTCATTATAATCTGGGGAATCTGAGAGCTATTTCTGAAATTTAAAGAACCACTTCTGCTGAGGAAGAGAGACATTTAAAATTGGACTGGACATGGTAAGTATGAACCACACTGTACCTAACACTGTTCAGTCATAAGGATCTTGAAGAGATGTAGGTAGATGTTATCAAAAGGTCTTAGAAAGAAGCCTTCAACTCCTGGTTTGCTTGTGTGAAATTGTTAACTTAAAATAGTTAAATTTATGTTGCTGGGATAACGCTAAAGGGAACACATTGGGGAGAAGAGTAGCATCACAACAATACATAACACATTAGTATTAATATCTCCACTAATACATTAGTGCATTAGTATCTTCATTCAGCTTAAAAAGTAATTCAGAGGGACATGTTTGATACAGTAATACCATTTTTTCAGCTGTGGAGGTGTTTGTAATACCAGAACCTAGCTAATTATACCCTGCTTGGATTATATAGACTTTTTTTTTTTGTCTTGAGCATTGTATTATGACTACATAGCCAGTATTACTGTACTTCATCTCACTCAGAAAATGATCATATTTTTGATGAGTACTTGCTTATCCCTTGACTTTAACAAATAAGAACTGAGATCCCTCGGTGGGCAAACTCATAGACCATAAACTATTAAGTAAACATGATGCTTCACACTTTTCTGTGATGAATAACAGTGTCACAGTAACATTGGATTTTCAGTGGAACAATTAGTTGGCTTCTTTGTAAAGAGCTACACAAAGCCAAAAAAGGGCAGTAGTTTATTTCCTCTGCTGACAAAACAAAGACCTCGGGTCATTAAAAGAGGAAAGGCAAGGTTGCCAGAGTTTCACATTTTGCACACCTATTCAACTACTTCAACTACTTTTTCACCTTAATGCTTTTTTTTTTTGCTGAGGTACAAACCCATATGTTCTCAAGATTCACCTTCCCAGCAACGGTAACACACCAAGCTTCCACCCACTGTCTGTAGTGAATGCTGCATTTTTCTCTCTTTGGATTCAAAACTAATCAAGGAAGTTCAATTATGCCTATTTATTATATACACTACATTGAAGATATCTGCTCAATATTCAGAAGCATGGCATCCTTCTCTGCATTATAAAGAGCATACAAGTAATATAATCGCATCTAATACCACATCTATACCTAAAAAGTACTGCATTAAAAGTTACATAACCAACCTTTTGTATGGGAGAGAAAGAAAACAAACATATTCCTCTTCAAATCCTTGTCAGACCCATCTCTGGTTCCTTCTCTATATTTTTCAAAGACCCTTTCAAAACGATAAAGCTAGACATGCCCTCAGTTTTGAATGCAGGTCTAGTACACATTAAAAATGGCATAGTTCTTTTCTACAGTATTTGTACTTTTTAAACATTCTTTTCCTAATAACTCCCAGTGTTCTACTTACTGGCTTGACTGCACTTGCATACTGAGCTGATGTTTTCCAAAATTACCTACTACAACTGCAAGATCTCTTTCCTGAGAGATAACAGTTGCTTCAGAAACCATCACTGAGCATCTGAGCTAACTTAGCTTTTTTCCCCACATGTATCGCTTCCCATCTACCATAGATTAAGCTTCATTGGTCATTTTATCACCATGCCAACCAAAGTTGGAAGGTTCTTCTATAGATCTTGGTAATTAACTTTTGTTTTCACTACCCTCAAACTTGCTCTCAATGCCCTTTATCTGAGTAGCATCTGATACTGAGTAGCACCAATTTTAGCACTGATTTAATGGCTGGATAGTAGAGATCTTCTCTACTGCCCCAGTCCAGATTACATTCTTCAACAGTCCTTAGTGAGGGAGCTGGACCTCCAAAAATGCAGTTAAAATGACAAGAGACTGCAGATAGTTAGATAAAGAGGACATTTATTAATAATCTATGATTACTTAACTAGGAAAAGAAACTAGGAGAACTATGGCAAGACAGAAGAGAACAAGGTACAGACCTCAGGAAAAAAAAATGCTATTTTCTAGCATGTTTAACAGTAGAAGAATAAGGAACAAAATTAGAATGATTTGTAAAAAAGGGAGCTATCTGATCTCTTTAACAGAATGTAGGAATCATAACTATTTTAAAGAGTAGTCGCAATAATAACAAATAAATTCAAATCATACACTGTTTTAAATTGGAAAGCATCCTAAGAAATCCAATCCTCTCCTCAAATGCACTAGCAGTACAGGAAAGCAAGATTTCACACTATGAAGATGAGATCAGAGGAAGATACACAGATTGTATTTTGAGCTTCATCATACAAAGTTAGCAAGATCTGATTTTTCACATGTGGCAAAAGAACTGCTATCTTTTCTCTTTCCTGATACCTTCCATTGCAAAACATCTACAGAATAAGTTTTTTAAAAAGCTCCATGAATCTTCAAGCAGCTTAGTATGCTCAGAAATGAAATTCTGAGTTGGCCAAACTATTCTGGATAGGAAAAATGGAAATAATTTATCTTCCATCAATTAGCACTGATGAAATCTCAGTCATCACTTTCTGTGCCTCAGTTTCTCTGGGATAAAGTCAATTGTGCAAACATTTGTGGTCAGCATCAGATGAGCTCCCTTGGGGTACTTGAGGCACCTGCCAGGAGCTGTTAGATATGACAGAATCTATGCAAATTCCTGCCCATGTGGTGTCAGTGGAAAGCCAAGCAAGATAGCCAAGGGCACCTCCAAGACTGCTAGTCACCTCTGTGAAAGCTACTCCATTTGTTCAATATTGATAACAATACCTGCCAGAACTTATTGATAGTTCACAAGGAAACTTTTTCATTTTCATTGAAAAAGGCACATTGTTGAAGCATTTAATATCTATATTTTAAATAAAAATTTCCAGTTTGATCATTTAAAATGATTTTTTTTTGTTTAAAATACAATTAAAGGGAGAGTTTAAAATATGTGGAGCTGAAATGAAAGATGCTGAAACTACTGAATTGAAATGAATGTTCTAAACCATATTTCCCCAATTTTTGTCCTGATTCAGTGCAGGGAAATGTTCTAATATGTTCTGATATGTTAAAATTTCTGTTCTTGCTCAACTGTAACACTTTCTAATCTTCGTAATCTTTTGAGAACACAGCAATCTAAGACTTACTTCATATCACTGAAGGATATATTAAAGATACTTAACATAGTGATGAAAAGAGGAATAAAAACAAGAATAGAAGGGATAAAAAGAAAACACATGAGCCAATCTCAGTGGTTAGGACTTCCACCTTCTTGTTTTAACTACTAGATCTTAATATCCAAAATGCCATCTCTGTCTCTTCAGTTAAAAATAAAAATCTCCGATGTCCAGAAACTGAGAAACAGTGAGCATGGAAGGGCTCCTTGGCATTGGTTTCCCATTCTCACCTCTGCAGACGCAGAATGCTCAGATTTCATTTTCACAAAGATGTATGTTTGAGTAGGCAGTGCTGAGTCTGAGAAGCAGACTGCTTATCTCTTTGCCTGCCCTTGACAGCAGTCATGATTTCTTGATTACATTATGATGCTGGCTGGGTCATTTCGTAGAGAGAGAATACCTTGCTACGAGCAGTTTCCATGCATGTACACAACAGGGATTTTGTGGACAAAAGAACACAAAAGCAAAATAATGAACATAAATGGGCTTTGGAAAACAAATAACTCTTACAAAACTTTTAAGTGGAAAGTAAGAACTAAAGGTTTGTATCTTTACTCCAGCCGCATAGCTGGCTGAACTGCAGAGACATAATCACACAATGGCCAGAAAAAGAATTTAGCTTCACAATTGCAAATTTTTCTGATTTAAGCTTCTGATAAAGCTTATTATAAAATAAAGAGCACAGAAAGTTGAAGACTTGTGAACTAACTAGTGTGACATTTGGAAATTGAATCAGAAGGAAAAAAAGAGAGTACAGATCCCTTGTTTCTTGTCCTTGCCAAAATTGCTGCAATCTCTATTAATAAGGTAAGACCTTTTTAGTGAATTCTGAAGACTAGAAGGTTCAAAGAGAAACTGCTTATGGAAAACCTGAAAGTATATTCAAGTGTTCTACAAAGTCGCGAGCCTTGTTGCTGTGACACCTGGAGGCTTATATTCCTAGGCTGAGAGCACAAGCACATGAAGCAGAACTAGTCAGCAGCACCAGGGTAAAATTCTGCAGCCCACACTTTATCTAGAGAGCTAGCATTTGGAAAGGCAATTTAAAAGCATCATGGAGATTCTTCTAAATAGCGTGGTGTCTTATTCAATAAAGAGCGTTTCAGGTTCCAGGGGAAGCTCATGCTAATATCACAGGAAATCACATACTTTTATTAAGTGAAATTCTACAGAGTGGTTGTTCTATTTAATGGATAAGGAGCAAAGGACATATTTGTATTGTGAATATCATTTTCACAAGACTGAAGAACAGAGACATTTCATTAGATTTAATATGCTCCAGTAAAATGATTGTAGGCTGTGCCCAGAGGCACAACATAGCAGAGAAAGATTTTATTCCCACTCACCCAAGTATTACACCTCCTACACAAGCCAGAGTGTCAAGAGACTCCAAGCACTCTGTCAGCACAGATGACGGCAGATAGAGAGGAAAAAAATTCACTAACTTTGGAGGAAAGACAAATACAGGACGAAAAAAAATGAGAAAGCAGAAAAAATGGAAAGTACTGAGAACAACTGAGCACAGACTGGAGTATATTCACTGGACATCTAGATACCCAGTGTGTTCTTAATCCCTTATTTCCAAATTGAAAACAAGAAGTTTAATGCAAGAAATGATAAGAAACAGGTTTAAAATATCATAAATGTAACCAATTAAGTGAGATTTACCCATAGATGGCATGAAAAGCAGGCACCAAATGCAGTAGACTTTTTAATCCATTAGGAAGTTGACTTTAGCTAACTTTAAGACAAAAGGGACATATTGTTGTTCTAGTTACCGCAGGCCTGCCACTGTTTGAACCAGACAGGACTTTCACAATTCCAGTTGTTGGCCAGTTTCTGTCTACAAATTTCCCTTTAGGGAGGGAATGGGAGGAGCAGAACCTGGCAACTGGGCTAATACCCATTAATATCAAGGGGCTGATGGACTTGAGCAAAACGAGGAAAACATATGGTGCTAACATGGCAATTCTGAGGTTCAAGATGTTCTGCCCCCACACAAGACTAACAAATCTGTCAAGGCGCAGCCTGCAGAGTTCTCCAGACATTTTTAACACAGGGAAGCACATTTTAACATTTTTAAACAGGGAAGCACCTTTACGGTGTAATGGAACAGATCTTTTAGGAATCACAGACTGANCTGTCAAGGAGGAAAAAAGGTAAATTAAGGAAAAAAAGGATAGAGACAGAGTTAAATCAGAGGTTTTAACAACAGTGACTACATGATCAACTAGACAGAGACTGCAAATATTTTTCGAGCGGTTTACCCCAAGGCTATGCTGGGCAGAGGCATTTCTAACCCACTGCAAAAGCAAGCAAAGGATTTGGATTTAGGAGGACACTGTGAATTAAAGATTGTGTTATAGTATAGTCTCTAGGGAGCTCAGACTAACTGAAAGACAGCCTGGAGTATTTTCATCCACAAGTCCAGGCACAACGGAGTTAGGGCACCATTTCCTCAGCAGATGCAGTATTGTCAAAGAAGATACCACAACTGCAACCATGGTTGATGTGATTTTGGTGGGTGTTATTTTACCTCCTAAATCTGATTGGATCAAAAACTAAGTGAACTTTTTATAACAGTTTCTTATTTCTCGCTGATGCCTAACCCATGGAGGAATTAAACCTTTTCTGGCTGGGGAAATCTACTAACCGAAACAACTGAAAGGTTTTCAGCTCTTGATAGTTTCCTGCAAAGGCAGATGATCCCTGACCAATGGAAGGGGCTTACGTGTTATTTGAGAGGCAATTAAATGGACACCATGTATGTAAAGCCTTTGCAATGATCAGAGGACACACGGCGCAGCCTGCAGAGTTCTCCAGACATTTTTAAACAGGGAAGCACCTTTACGGTGTAATGGAACAGATCTTTTAGGAATCACAGACTGAATGACTAGAATGATTGTGCTTTGACACTTTTCCTCAGGCCATCAGTATAATTAAGTACAAGCCTCAGGGGGTCATCTGAGTTATCCCCATGGCCAATTGACAGTTTGAGAGTTTGTCTGACAGCAGACAGTTAAGTAAGTAATGGCTCAGTACCAAATTCAAAAACCAGAACCAGCAAAATTTGACAAAGGATGATAGGCAATCTCCTCTCCTGTATTTACAGGGCACAAGAAAATGCAAGCACAGCAGCTTCTGATGCATTTGCAGGATCCAAATAACCCCTGGTGGATCTGAATGAGCTCCAGCAACATTTGAGCTCAGAAGCATTACAAATCTCAATTTCTGAAGAACACTGCAAGTTTTCAGTTTTAACAGATGTGGTCTTAATAGATGCCTCTCAGACCAACAGCAATCAGTTTTTAAAACTCTCTTGTCTCCTAGAAGAGAAGTTCCCAAAGGACTGATATACTCGATATTCATTAGTCTACTTTCTCTGAGCTTTTCAAAGTTTCTCATTAGACAAGTAGCAGGATTCACCTAATATATATTTCTAAGAGAAGCAAAACTTCAGGCTTTGGAAGGTCTTAGGAACCGCGGGCCTTCTGCAGTTTTGCATATGAACTATACTTAGCTACATAACTGGAGGAAACTGCAGATGATCAGTTTAGTTTGGAGAAATATTTAGAATTGCATGACAGAGTGAATAGGAAGTTTCTATTCTGGTCTTGAAATATGCTAGCACTTTTGATGGCAAGCCTCCTCACTTGCAGTTCTGCTCATATACAGCTGCTTGTTTTCTCACTACTGATTTTATATGTTGTTCTATTATATATGATACCATTTAGTAAATTCATGTTAAAAGACAGAATCAGATTGGCGCATTTCAAAATAAGGTCTGATTGTTGTTTCTACGAAAGACTATTTCTAGGGTAGAGAGTGGACAAGCTTGTTTTTTGTCTTTCTTTTTTTTTTTTTTTTCTGTATCAGGATCCAAATGCAAAGATATTGAGGGAAAAGGATTTCAGTGCCAGCACTATACCGCTGGCAGCAGAAAAGAGGGGGCTATGTATTTTGTACAATCACTGACACAATAACTAATCTACAGCCAGTGATTAACATGTTTAATAGTAATTTATCATCATAGATGAGGATTTTGTGGTTTTCCTCTCCTCCACCATAGTGCTAATTCTCTTGGAATTTACAAGATTCTTTGTACTAATTTTTAGCATTACCCGAGTACTTCAGCTGAACCAGGGAAAAGAGTTTATCTTCTCTTGTGGAACAGCTGAACCACGTCCTTGT
The DNA here is from genome assembly GCA_013389825.1 of Crypturellus undulatus. Taxonomy (NCBI): domain Eukaryota; kingdom Metazoa; phylum Chordata; class Aves; order Tinamiformes; family Tinamidae; genus Crypturellus; species Crypturellus undulatus. The sequence continues at coordinate 385,463 of VWPW01014699.1, forward strand.
CAGAAAATACATCAGTTAGTTAGAAACCTGTCTACCTCCCTCAAAAGGCTGCTAGCTAAATTGCTGAAGAGGGGCTTTATTTTTTATTTGATTTCAGCTGGTACGATGCAATAATGTAGTTATGTACCAGAAAGGGCCCTCTTTTGCCAGCTGAGTGAGACTACCAACTTCCTGCATGCTCAGACAATGACAGTGGTCACTTCTAATCTGCAGGAGTGCTCAGGTTCTTAAGGACTTTTTTTTGAACTTCCTAATGATACTGAGCTGCCACAGTGACTGTCTGGTGCATCCACCTCTGATAACAGCTTCTACTACATACAGTGGTGGCTACTCGCTTGCGAACATTACGGGCAGTGTAGCAAAGGAGTAGATAAGGGGAGACAGTCTTGACGTGCTTGTTTTGTATTTGTATTGTAGTTTCTTTGTGACAGTGCCACTACTTGGCCTGAAACTTCAGCGCAAGTATTAAGTTGCTAACAGTTATGGAAAACAAATTCTGTGAATTGGCAACCAGTTCCTTTGATATCCAAAGGACTATCCCCTTTTCAGAAAGAAGAGACAGCATGCATTCAACTCTCAGTTATGGTTAATGCTGTGAAATTTCTACTCAAAAACAAGGACAGAGAAGGACAGGATGTGTTCTGCATTTTTAGTTTGCCTGGATGCTCTGCAGAATTTTCTGCCAAATATAATCCCTTACCAATGCAATAAAACCACTAAGTACCAGTCCAGAGAAGAGATTTCAGTGGCATAACAGGAGCACTATTAAAATAACTGTGTGTGTCACTGGACTGAGGGACTCGCCTCTGATGACAGGATGCCCATTCTATTAGAAAAGAGCAGTGCATTTTTTGGCCATCCCATATAAGAACCTTCCCCCTTTAACCTCATTGACTTCTTAAGGGTAAATTAAATTAATTATTTTAAATTAAAAGACCTGATTTGAAATGAAAAAAAAACATTGTATAAATCTGACTACTAAACTTTCTACTCAATACAAAATTCTGTGCAATGTTAACTTACTATTTCAAATCAATATAAATTACAAATGAAGTGGTTATAAATATTTTGGGGATGTTCAAAAGTGACTCATTTCAATGTCAGCACTAGCAGAGAATCTTACTGAATTTAGAAATATGTTCTGGGCAAAGAACAAACACTACAAATTCTTTCTCAATACATGTCTTTTTCTCCCTAGCTACTTTTTCCTTTTTACACTTAAATACAAAAGACCTATTTTCAACAGTGACAAGCAATTTTGGGTGCTGAGTCAGAGACGGGTAGAAAGAAGCTCGCTATGAGCAGTGTCAAGTATCTATTCCAACAGCTGCTTCATTATTTCCCAGTAACAACCTCTGCTCTCGGGCACCGCGTGTTCTGTCTTGCACCAGCGTAAAACGTCCTTGCAGGCTTGCACACATGGTGCTGATCTTGCAAACCCATAAGTACTTTACCCATGAGTACAGTCCCTTGACTACAGAGTGCAGACCTGAGGTTTCCTTGAGCTAAATTAGTCAGGAGTGGAGGAACATGTTCTGGGCTGAGACTGGTACTCTCTGTGACCCCACTAGCCAGAAGTAGGAGTAAGAAGCACTTTAGCTATGTCTACAATTCCCCAACACATTCTCAGAAACTTATAATAAAGCATTTTGGAATGTGTTCCATTATTCAGTTTTGTTTTTTTCTCATAATATTATGAATTTAACCAAGACTAAAATATAATTCCTCTGGTAGTTTCTACTTTGTCAGTGAATTTCCCTGAGAGTTCCGCACTACAATATCTTCTCTACAAAGTCTGAGAATTTACTGCTGGCCCTGAAGGCTCAAAAGGAGATAAGGAGAAAAAAAATCTTTTATTAGCAGCTTAAGTTTGCAAAACGAGAAGAACATGTAAGGAATTTCATCTTCTGATCTATAATTTCTATTACAAAGCCAACAAAACATGACATTTATCCCCCTTCCCATCTTTGCCAGATGTTTGTTCCTTCTCCAGCTCTGCTCTTCGCTTTTACCTAGGCCCCCTCCCCATTTCCCTGGTTCTCCTCATTCGCCTGTTCTAGCAATGCAGTTTTAATGCTCATGTCTGCACCCGGCCACACTCCCTTCCTTTCTTCTCTTGCTTGTTAGGCAGCTTCCCACTCACACTGACGCCCTGATTCTCCACTTAGCCTCCTCACCTCACTCCAAATCAAAACACACTGCTTTTCTCAAATACATGCTCCTTCTCTCACCATGAATACGTTTTAATTAATGTGAGTTAATTAACTGATTTTGGTATGCAGCAAATTATGAGAGTTAATGCAAGCAAACATGAGGAAAATGGCATAGCCTGCACTGATAATAAAATACAGCAGCAGCTTTTTACTGTCCACATTACTTCTGTCAGGATATGAGAGCAATGCCACTACACAGGAAGCAATGACACAATACACCAATTCTATCTTCTTCAACCTTCCGCACACTGTAAGCCCGAAGGTTACCAGGATCCTGCTCACCGGAGCATCCTGGAAGCTCGGCTAGTGAGAAGCCTCTCTCACCAACCAAAGCTGAAAAACGGTTTGGGAAATAATGTGTTAAAGCTGGTGTTTCTGTGGTCTTTGCTAGCAGTAAAAATCTTGCTGGGGAGATATTAGTATGGAAATATGCAGGAATAAATTTTATGAGTGCCTCCTATTCTGATTTGATAATAATGTAACAATCAGGAAAATCTCTAAAAATAAGGTGAGACTGAAGGTTCACAGTAACAGATACTGTCCTGTATGTGTCAGATTGTGCAGTGCAAGGGTTGGGCAGGTAACATGACCACCCAACAGCAAAGGCAACCCACTTGCACGTGCCTGAGGCAGGTGGGGCTCCTGCAGGTCACTCCAAGCAGCAAATCTTCTTTCTGCTAATTCGCAGGAGAAGCATCCTGCACAGCACTGTCCTACAACTGACGTTAAGGATTTCTCCTGTATATATTGGAGAACAAGATGTGCTGGTCCTATAGAAACATCTTCTGCTGAACAGCAGCGTACGAGAAAATAGAAGTTGCTCCTCACACATTCTCCATCTTCCTCAAGAACAAGGATTTTCAAGTTGCTGGTTGACCAGCAAAGAACCACTTAAATCAATGTCTGGCTTTTTCATAGATAGCTCTGCTCTTCACTATGGACTCCTTATTTTTTCATCTTATTCTTCCTAATTCTTTTCCCTCTGTGTCTCATACAGTAGTACCTTCATCCCTTATCCACTCCCTTCATCTTTATTTTAGCTGATATAGTTAGACATGGACAGGTCAGTCAAGATGAATCAGATTACCACATCTGTGGTAATCCTGCTGTGTAACAACACAAAAGATATTACTAGTAGAAATGTTGATATAAACTTAATCATTCAGTTAAAGACATAACAAGAAAACAGTTCTAAGCTTCACTGAAAGAATATGAGAAAACACAGGTCAGATGATACCTTTTCCCCAGAGATAGGGAGATCTGTCTACCCCAGGCACAATATTTGGTAAATTAATACTTCATTTTTCAGTTTACATTTGGTTAGCGCTTTTTCCTCAACTAAAAGATTCTAAAAGATACTTACCAGCACTCTCCTTGTGCTCCTAACATTTTGTGTTAACCTGCCCCTCAGCCAGTAAATGTGCAAAGTTCCCCATCTCTGCACGGGTGATAACACCATACAAAGAAATAAGAGTATATGTGTGGCAATATCCAAATACGGCTCTGCCTTTACTGCTCAAATAATTACCAGTAAAGGGACAAGCACTACCCTTTTCTATGGAAAGCCTGAATAAATGAGTTTTGTGTAGGGAATTCAAAGAGACTTGAAGGCAAATAAATTCTCCTGGTAATCAGTCAGGTTGGAGTGTAGTGACTGCAGAGCACCGCCGCTGCCAGCTGTGCAGCCTTTCACACGCATTGATTACTACACGGTGTCAGGCTCGGGAATCTGTATAGCTCTAGCCTTGTTGGTCATGTCCCTGTCTTGCACCATTCCACTAAATTTTCCCTAGTACAGTCGCACAGAGAAAGGCACTATGGACTACACCATGTAAACACATACTGTCTATCTCCCAATTTACACCCTTCCTCTTTTTCCTCCCAGCTAGCTGTGTTCAGTGCCTACTGAGGCATTTCCCTTGAAGATCTTATCATGAACTAGTATCATAAAAATATTATACAAGTGAAAAAATATTGCCTCAGCAATAGAAACTTCATTACTTTGATAATATTAGAAAAATTATTTATTTTTAAAGAGATGGGCTTTATATATTTTTAGAAGGCAAAACATTTCCATAGCCCGAAACCTTTAGTCTTTTCTTCAACGGAGTGTATAAATGGTTTATGGATTTCATCAAAACTGATTAGTGTATTTTCCATACCACAGATTATTTTCCATAAATTCTTTTTGTCAAAACTTTGACCTGTTCTTGTAATGATGGATGAGTCTAGTGCCTTAAAATCATGGTTTTCTCAGTCAGTAGGGAAACCCACTGAACCCTGTCAGATGGAATATCACCTCATCCCCTGTAGCCTTATGTTGTAAGAGCATAATCCATCCTCAGACAGGTACACATGAGTCTAGTGAACATGAATGGAATTAAAAGATTGCTACTCGGGAGAAGACTACGAATAAAACAGTGTAAGATAGCAGTTACAAACTTTTTCTCAGATAATCTCAGATTGCTGCTGAGACATTACTCCAATCACAGGCTTAGAGATTTGAACAGAAACTCAATGATTCTGTCCTTTCTCAGGAATGTAATTCCTAGAAAAAGTGTCTGTCATTGCCACTTTTGCTCTCTCATAAAATGAGAGGTGTAGATAATGTAAATGGGTAAGCAGCAGGTAAAATCTATGTTCAATTTGCATAGAAGTGAGACTGCATACATTCTATAATTTTATACCAAGTGTTAGTGCTTAGAATGTCATACAGTCAATGCACACAAATGTATCACTATGTGCATTTGTGGCCCTTGAAACACATTTTTTCTGCATTTGATTTAGAGAGAGGGAGGCCAGTGTTAAACAAGGTGGGAGAAACAGCAATACATTCACTTTTAGCATATGCCACCTAGAAAAATATGCTTGTTGCTTATATATTCCTCTATATGATTTTAGAGAAAAATTAAATGTACTACTTCACATTTCTAACAGTTAGTAGTTGCATAAATGTGTACCATAAAGAGAAACACAGGCATTCTATAAAACTAAAATGGTTGTAAAATATTCAGTAGCCTGTTTATTTACATTTCTTATACAGCTGAAAGACCTATTATAAATTGTTCCTTCCTAAAGGAAAGCAAAGTTAAATTTGCCTAGAGAGAGCCTGAACCAGAAGTTTTAACTTCCTGTCACTTGGAAGGTAATAGAAATGACATTTATTGCTGTGCCACGCTGAACTAAAGCCCCACCTCTGGATAACTAAAGGCTATTCAGCAGATGTATGCTCTAAGAACCATCCCTTGAGTCTTCTAGTGCATATTGTGTTGTCTGTTTAGATGATAAACTCCTGGAGAGGCTTGGACTAGCGTGTTTTTCTGTGTTTTGTGCAGCTCTATTATTTACAATGTTTAAAATGATAATCGTGATTAATCCATAGATAAACTATCCTAAGGAAGCCAATATCGCTTGCCCTGCAGGAGTCGTGCCTCAAACGTGGCATAAATACAATTCGTTCCCCACTATTTACAGTACCTATTATGGTTCCCTAGGGAGCCATGCATCCAAGGCCTAATTCATGGGTCATTCAGGAGAGATGAGCGCTGACTTTATTGGACTGTGAATTAGGCTGCTGATACACAACACCCCTAAGCATGCAGCCTGATGTTATATATGCCTCTGTGCTGCCCACAGTATCTCCCTATGCTATCAGGCCCCGCTGAACCAGCCAGTAAACCCTTGAAACTTCCTGACCGGACTGGTCTGCAGAACCAACCAGAGTGCTACACTTCTCATTAGGACTCAACATCCACTAACATGCTTTTTACAATTCCAATTATTACTCTGTCGCGTACTTGCAGAAAAAATAAATGCCCCGTATGTCATGTCATGCAAACTCTGGGTCATGTAATATTCGAAACCAACATGGAATAATGTACCATGCATTTTCACATGTTATCACCTTAATACAATTTTCCTTGTCTACTGCTTTCACAAGAATCCTCCATTGAAACAATGGCTATTTTTAATTAAAAAAAAAAAAGACCTAAATCATGTAACATTTCTGAGACAAATATTAAACTTAATATCAGGATGTCAATCTTGTTTTTATACTAAACTCTAAGACATAAAAGAACTTTTGAGAACACAAGGCCATTTTTTCAGTCAGGGCACGTGTGCACTACTGGATTACATCATCATTGCTTGATGATATAATTTCACTCCAGAAACTACTTTATAATCAAGACTTCAAAATAATCTGGGAGATTATGCTTGAAAGGTGATTGTTATAGGCAAGTGTCATCTTTTAATAAATATAAATGCTCCTGTTTGAAATGTATACTTATGTAATCTGATTTTAAAATACTTTTAATGGGAAAGTGGCAAACTATTTCCTTCATTTAACTGGCTGGCATAAGCATTCTATCTGTAAAGCCTTCCCTGGGTAATAAACCTCCTCCCCATTTATGCTTAAAAGGACATATAAACACAAAGGAAAACTCCTAATCTGAAGGGAGACAAGAAGAGGAAATAAACTAGCCAAGGGAGATGCACATAATACACATTGTAATGCTTATTTAGACTTAAACTCTTTGCAGGGTCAAAGCTGTGAACTTTTTCCATGCTCTGTAAAGTGCTATTGGTTATTTGCAATGTTTAGAAATTATAATTGCTATAAAGTTTGTAGATAAAATCTCCTAAGATACAAAATACCTTGCCCTGCTGGAGCAGGGCACCAGCCTTCCACATATCTCAAGATATGGATTCAATTCTAAATTCACGTCACATATGAAAATAAAATTATTAAGAGTCTAACTCTCACTCTTAAGATTCCAGCAGGCAAAAATACTATATATCCTGTATTTTTATTCACGAAGCATAGTTATTAAATAGATATTGAGTACCTGACAGAACTACCTAAGAAAGCCACCATAATACTTAAAATCTTAATAGAGTTGTTTTAAGCAATCAAAGAACTAATAAAAACTGTTATACATATATATATTTGATATATATGTGTGTATATATGTAATTTTAATAGATAGACAATAAAGAAAACAATTAGAAACCTTTTTTTTCTCAGTAGCCAAATTGCTTACATCATATGTAGGTATATACGTTCACACAAAGGGAATTTTTAAGTGAGTGAACGCATGCCATTCTCATGTTGCGCTGAACTATGGCTCATGAAGACTGCTAGCAGGTCAACTTCACTTGTTTTATCTCTTACTTACAAAGGAACTCTGTTTAGCGCAGATTTTAAGCATATGCTTAATCCCCAGCTAGGCTGTACAGCCAAGTAACAATTTACAGGGTGTCATATTTGAGCTCGCTAATATTCACATTCTTAAAATATAGCAAAGTTATAAATATCAATTACCAATAAATGGAATTATATGTGTATATATATAAATATTTTTAAGACATTCCTCAACAGGAATATTCTATAAGCTCCTGACAGGTCAAGAGAATTTGATATTAAAATGTACCTTTTAATAGTTTATCTCTCTTTAACAAACACCAAGAATTCAATGTTCAGAATGTGTCTTTTTTTCCCACTGAACAAGAAAAGGTGAACATAGAAGCGTAACATAGAAGCTAAATCGTAATTCTCTAGAATCAGCTCTATGCCCTTGACAACATGATCTCAGAGCTGCTTTACCTAATAAGAGATGGATTCCTAAGCATCATCCAGCAATGTCAGCTTGTCACTGAGAAGAAGCTGGGAGCGTGATGGCGACAATCTATGATGTGGTAAAAGATAGGGACCTGCAGATTTAAGTCACTTAGTCTCCATGGGACCAGTTTAACTAAGATTAAAACTGGAATAACTGGAACTACTTGACTTGTCTAGAGTTTTTCAACTATTGACTGCTTCCCAGGTCAAATCAAGTATACATCTGACATATGGTTATATTCAACAATCTCCTACTTAAATATGAACACGGAAAGGTCTGGACTGATGAATTACTTTAAAAAAAATTAGATCTTCCAACCATATTCCAATTTAATTCATGGAGTGTGACAAAAACAGAAGAAAAGGAGAGGAAACAGATGCATGACATAAGACCATATAAAAGCCAGAGAGATGCAAATAGGCACATTAAAAGCTTTATCCTGCTGTTCTATTATTCTAATGATTTTGTTCAACTCTATTAACTAACTTAATCTTTAATAAAATTCAAATGGAAGGACCAGCACACACTATTGATTCCAAGCAAAGCTCAGATTTCTACGGAACTACCTACGTATAATACTACACATATAAAGCTCTTAACTATAACGTTTTAAATGAAAATTCATTGAGAAAGGTAAGTACCTGTTGTCTCCAAAGTCTGGATCCTTGAATTTAGCATCACTGTTATAAACAAAACGTTCTTGGGAGATTACTACGATATTGTCTGTAGTTTCATTTCCCAAGATTGTAATAACAGGATAACCCATCTGCAGCGTCCACTGATCCATTACTTCTTGTATATTTACAAATTTCCCAACCTTTTTTAAAGCCTACAAGAAGAAAAGAACAGTTTTAGTATGCTGAAGCAATACCATCATCCGATGTATAAACTATACTCTTTATGTCATAGAAGACCACCATTGGTTTTAGAGGTTTAAATAACCATCATGCACGTATACATACACATCTTTATAGCCAGTACACACACTATATAATTACATCAATAATCTCTATATATCTTAAAAATAAACATGAAGTAATCTTGCCAGAAAGGACAGCATAATCAGAAAACCACGTTTTCCACATCATTCTGGCATTTTTGGCATAACAGGAGAAACAACTCACTCTACAGGTTGTTTGCAAGAGCCACAGAAACACACGGTTGTTTCCAGAAGGTATTCTGGACCAGTGAAGGTTAATAAAGTTGCATTTTCAACTGTAAAAGTTGATGTAGTTGATGTTGATGTACAATAAGGCATATTTAAAGGACCTGATTTTTGAAAGTACTGAGTTTCTGAAGAAGTACTTATTTGAAAATACTGTCCGTCATGCCCAGAGTGAGGCTATTTATAAAAAGATATCCCCAGCTACACCTCTGGTAGTACATGCGGGATTCATGTGTTTATATTTCATATAGTGTGTCAGTAAAAATGCCATTATTATACCATTTATTTCAGCTGAAAGAAAAAGAGATAATAGGGCATCCTGGGAGAAGAGACTGGGTATGAGGAGAACAACAGACACCCTTTCCTGTTCAGTGAAGGGAATGTCTCTGGATGTCAAGAAGGTCTAGAATTCAGACTGCACCATCCTTCATAAGTCCTTGCAGGACACAGCAAGAAGCCTTCAGAATTTAAGCTACAACTGCAGCGCATTAGGAAGGAAGAAGTTGGCAACAAAGGCTTTTATAGGTGAGGGAAATGCAATTTTAAGCCTTATCAACAGATCTGGCCATACAGTGTAGCCCTGTTGGTTATAGCCCAGGATGGTCTCATTTTTGTGCCTTTATACTATGTTACAGGTTTTGCTGTTCTTTGGACAGTATGTTCATCTCTCTTACCTATAATCACCGGAGGCTGTCCCAAAGGCTTTACCAGTGGAAGACACCAGGTAAAAAGCAAGAAGCAAGAAAGACTTTTGCAGTGGCATTGAACTTCCAATTAAGACTTTGAGAGTCCCATCATATGTCACATATCTAAACTGTCATTAACAGCACAGGCCTATGGTTCAGTTCAGCTGCCCATACATAAATGGCTCATGTCATTTGGCCACGACCTGCCCCTCCAGAAGAGTACAGATTTCCTCACAAATCTTGTGTCACATCTACTAGCACTATCTAAATGTCTTTGATACCATATAGAGTCTAAACTGGTTCTGGTTGCCTACATTTGAGCTACTATCTCAAGTTGCTAGTCAAGAGCCAGTGAGTAGTTCAGATTAATCTTCAGGTAATCACATAGTGTCTAGTAAACTGAATTGCTCTCTATGATCTGCTGATGATATGGACTAGATTTATGGGTCTGATATTTTCTTCCTGATCATCTAGTGTCAACTGAGATGTCCTAAAATATTTACCATATCCCCCAGAACTGGTGGACCTACAGCAGTTATCTGCTTATCTGAAGTGGCACCTGGAAGCCAGATGGGATAATTTAAGGCAAACGTCAGATGCTTATGAAAGAGCAACTGAATCCGGCCCTCACTAACTATAATCAGATCTAAGATGATTAGGTTATAGGGAAGATACCTACACTCCGACTTTGGTGTCAACTAAATTAAATATTGATTAAAACTAAATTCTGATGTTTGNCAGTTTCTTCTTGATCATCTAGTGTCAACTGAGATGTCCTAAAATATTTACCATATCCCCCAGAACTGGTGGACCTACAGCAGTTATCTGCTTATCTGAAGTGGCACCTGGAAGCCAGATGGGATAATTTAAGGCAAACGTCAGATGCTTATGAAAGAGCAACTGAATCCGGCCCTCACTAACTATAATCAGATCTAAGATGATTAGGTTATAGGGAAGATACCTACACTCCGACTTTGGTGTCAACTAAATTAAATATTGATTAAAACTAAATTCTGATGTTTGCACATGAGTTTGTATTCATGGCCGGCCTCCCTGACTGTTCCTGTATTGACATGTACTATGAGTGCCCAGACTAGGTCTCTAGACAGGACATTCAGGCAGAGCCAACTCACTTTTACAAAAAAACCCTGCTCTTATAGACCCCTGAACTTGGGTCTAGAACTACAACCCCAACTTGTTGACAGCAAAGAGACCACAGATCTAGTAGCTGTGATTCTCTGCAGTGTGCCAAGAGTTACAGTAAATAGTTACTTGTTTATACCAAACTTTAAAGCTTTACTAGTTTTGTCCTTCATACAAATTGTAACTCTACATGCAATAAAACATCTACCTGCTGCAAATGCCAAAGCACTGCACTTTCACATGCTTTACAGCTTATGGGCCTCAGTCTGCTGCCACTAAAGTCAATGATTGCAGATTCCATGAAATATATTTTATTGCACAGCAATGACATAGTACAAACAAGGAAATATATTCTAACATCGCACAGAATAGAAATACCAAAAAAATATACTTGGATACTGTCACTCCGTGAACTCGAATGGAATTTCTTTGCATGAGTTTTTAAATTTGCTCTAGGGTCTGATGATTTCAGTATGCACTATTCTCACCTAACCTCACCAAGAAAAACACCACAGTGAATTCCTGCATCTCCCTCAGTGCAATAGATAAAAATACTTTACCTTTGACAATGTGTTCCAGAGATCATTTCTGGCTGCATTGCCATACTTGTGAATGGTTAAATAATCCTAGAGAAATAAACCAAAATACAATTCAGTATTATTACACACAAGCCAAATAGCTATAGCTGTGAATCACTGCTAAGTTAAATCACATTAATGTTTGCATTTGTCATAAATCTAGAAATATACAATATGTTCATCCTAAAGGAGATAAATAAACAGTTTCTTAAGCTAGTTTGCAATGGAAAAAATGTTGCTAGGAATTTCATTTACAGCATTCAATGTTCTTTCTTCCCTGTGTAAGGTACTCAGTAAGCTAAATATTTTGAATCTATTTTTAAAATATTTGTGCAATCTCAAAAAGGTTTGCTCGGTAATGTTTGGCAATGAAAGGAGATGCTTTTAATACAGAATTCGAGTCACTATTTTACCTGGTCATTCTGTGTCTAGTGTCAAAAAAATTGCAGAAAATTTATTTTTATGATAGTAAGATGTATTACAAAATATTTAATTGAGATGATACATTAAATTGCTATTTCCTGAACCACAGCTTTTATGTCAAAATATGTAATACTGGCAACTCAGACCATAGCAGATTATCAGAAAGTTTCTCCACCACAGGAAGCAATGCAATATGTGCACAAGAAAAAGGGCTGACTGTGCTTTTGCACAAGTACATACATGTGTGGTGTCACTGTACACATGACTCAGGTCTGAGAGAGTTATAAACTGAATGCTTTTTCTTATTCAGCTGCAGTTTCAATGACTGATTGTTCATTCTTCTCCTGTAGCAAGCAGAAAGATAATGCCTGATAAGCTACCATCATATTAAATTAACTTCCCAAATTAATAGTTTAAACATATCGCTGGTTAGGTGTGGGCCTTTCAGGCACAAAATGCTCCTACTTTCTAATGTCATCTGGAGAAACAACACTATTAGATTCCCACTTTCCTATGTCTCTCATTCAATTATGGAACTGAAATTCAGCAACAATTATTTGAATAACATACATTTGCAGCATTTTGATTGGAAGAATTAAGTGAGGGGAAAAAAACACATCAGAGGTTGTAAATCAATGGGTTCCCCTGTATTTGAATTTCCATCATCTTCATTTTACACAATGGTAGGAGACAAACTGTAATTTACAGCACAATGCTGAAATCGGGACAAATTTGCCGACTATGCTATCTGCGCTTTGTGTGAAGTAGGATACTTTGGAAATAATTAGTATTTAGAGAGCAAATTTTCTGATATACAAATTGTAGCACCTGTGACAGATTTAGCTTTTGTCAGCCAATCATAGTACAACAGGCAGCAACTCCCACTTAATGACAGACCAAGAAGGCTAAATGAGAACAATGACTCTGTTAACTGCAGTGCCTAGTCTTAACAACGTCATGAGAACAACCTGGATAAAAGACTACATTAGATAGACTTCACCTATACCACACTGTGCCTCCATTTCATTTAAAAATATGTATAAACTCATCTGAGGTATAGTGAAATATTGAATAGTTTTCAATATTTCAGTTTCAAATAGTTTCAAATAGTTTCAAAGCTGCAGAAGTTGCATTGCAAATTAAAAGTTAAAATAAGGACAAACAAAAGTAGGACAAAATAATAAATATCAACAAATATACATTTGCATTTTAAGTGATCCTAGAAAGTGCTGCAGGTATTGGTTCTTCTGAGTGCTGTTCTCAGCATCATTGTACAACATAATGGAAAAGGTGCAATACTTGAGGATTTACTCCAGACAGTCAATAATCCTGTTTACCAGCCTACAATTAGACAACAAATTTGGCTTTCACATTTTAAATTCAGAAAGACTGCGAAGAGATGAAATGTGTTTCTTTTCTATTTTGTTTTTTATCTCCCAAAACACAGGTTGGTAGGCTTAATGTGGCTCTTCACTCACAATTAAAAATTTATTATCTTCCAATCTAACATGTTTATTATATGAAGGAAAACAAAAAGAATCACAGCATTTACAATGAAATAAGAAAAGACAAAAATAAAAACAACATAAAAGTAGCGACCTGGTACAATTCCATCATACTTTTTCATTATCTCAAAGCTGCATTGAGACCATAAACACAGCCTCAAGATAAGAGTGTTACCTAATATATGCTGCTCTAAAAGCAGTCCTGAATGACAGTGTGCATGAAAACATACTTCCAGTGGTAAATCTACAATGTAATCCTAAATTTGAGTGCAGTTTATAAAGACATAGGAAAATAAAGTTGTGGTACTAGGTTCCATCAGAAATCCGCATGTACCATTTTCCTGTTTTCAACAGTAACCATTAGCAAACACCTAGAAAGGTCATAAAACAGGGCAAGCATACAGTGATACTTCCCCAACATACTCCAACATCCAGCATCTGGCGTTTCATGGCACAAGGAATCCCAAGCAGGTGAGTATCTTGTACTTAATAGTTATCTTCTGTGAATTTGGCCAATTGGTTCCTGAACCCATTAAAGTGCTTAACCTTTGCAACATCTTACAACAAAGCAGTTCATGCTTTAGCCATCTGTTGTGTGAAGATGCCTTTGTTTGTTTCGACCATCTGCCAGTCTACTGGTGTCACTTGCTGCACCTTAGTGTTGGTACTAGAAGAGACAGGAAACTGGTTCCCTACTCTGATCTCCCTGGGCTCAGCATAATGTTACCCATCTCTGTTATAGATGCCCTTACATCAGAGTATACTTTTAGACTGAGATACCAACAGACTTAACCACCACCCCTCGTGCTCCAAGATTATATTTTGTTACCAATATCATCTGAGTTAATGACATTAAAATGAGGCAGGGTTACAGTGACCCAAGCTGCACTTCCATTTCCAAATTGTAACCCAGGCAGCCTTCATTTAAAACAAAAACTAAAAACAAAAACAAAACAAAACAAAAAAAGAGAGAGAGAGAGAGAGAAAGAAACAGAAAGAAAAGCTTGTTCATACCAGCATCAAATATAACCCAAGGAGCCAAAGACCTATCCCTACTCAGTTTTTCAGTTCTAAGGATGGGACATAATATGTTTTTCCTCCTGAGGAGCCACATCCAGATTTAAGTAGCTTGCAAAAGGGCAAAAGAGAAGTTCCTGTTCGCTGTTATTATGCAGGGTTATTACATTAGCCATCCCTTTGGCTTTACACTAAACAGAGAAGAACCAAAGCAAAGAGAAAAGAGAAGTAAGCTGCAACACACAAACAGAAGATGACACGGAAAACACAACTGTCTGAATCTAAGCTGTACTCAGCTCACCTCCAAAGGACTTGGAAGTGACTTAAAGCAGCTTTCTCATAAACACATATGCCTAAAACCATCTGGCTGCCAGGCTGTTTCTGACATAAAGTTGCAAGTCTATCACCTATGAAAGCTGTTCCATCAACTGGAGTATGCTGGAGCATCAAGATACTCCTCAACCACTTCCTTAACTTTCAGCTATAACCCTGTGATAGGTGACAGAAGCAAAGATGGCATGAAAATCTCTTTAACAGTCTAAGACTCAAGAGAGTTCTTCTACAATTTCCCCTTTCTCTCCTTGTCTGTAAAGTTGTCTTTAAGCTTTTTTTTTCCTTTTTTTTTTTTTTTTTTTTGCCATGGGACAGTAGGAAAAAAGCTCGCAGACCCTGGCCCAAAGTGTCACTCAACATAAAAATTAAACACACAAAAATGTGTGTTTACGGTTAAAATGATGATAGTATGGTTTGGGGTTTTCTGCAAGCCTCTTCCTGTAATCACTGTTCCTAACATCTTAGCAAAAACATGAAGCCACTCTTAGGTAAAAAGAATAATGGAATGTGGTCTCTTCACCGCTACCAGTAATAAAATGCAACCAGGTAAAGTGGTTTTTGACATTTATTTCAATACTCTCTAATATCAAACACTGAAAAGAAATCCAAAATCCATCATGCCATGAAAACAAAGCCCATTTACACACAACCAAAATCTAAGATCTCAGGTTGGGGCAGGCGGGAAGCTTTGACAAATAATAAACTCAATCTATGAATAAAATTAAAAGCATTAATATTTTTGAAATTATTTTATTACTTGAATACAAAAGCTTGAACAGTAGTAGAAATAGTAGCATACATGGGGAAAAAAAACTAAAGGAATTTGAAGGATGTTTTAGTAATACTGTATTGATTAAGCTTGCGGGCCCTTTATTGCATTGAGTTTTTTAAGAATGAAGATTACTTATAAAGAAGAAGTCTTTTATCCCTTTGCAATTTTATTTCTCTCAGTACTGCTAGGGATTGAGCCTATTGGTTTAGGAAAATGAACTATAGCACCATTCAAACATGATAACATTCATAGCTAATAAAAGGTGGTGACTGATAAAAGCAGAGATGTTAAAAAGTGCAAATGGGGGAATAACTCTCCAAAGATGTATCTTATTTTGAGGGGAGACTTCAAATCTATAACTAGGAATTGAAACAGCAGTGCTAGGATGGAATTTCTTTTTTAGTTTATCTCTAAAAAGTTGATTGTATGACTGAAGTAATGGGTACCAACTTACCTGAATGGTGCTGAAGTCTAAATCTGATCAATAGTTTAATAACTTCAAGTTTTCTGCTAAAGATAACTGGGAAATTCAGTTCCCAGTTACTTAAACTTACTTAAAATGACCGAGCAAAAACGTAGTAAATATTTCAGCATCAAACTTTGACGGCAATGGCCTCTGAATATATCCCTCTCATTTCTCAGGGCTCAGGAAATAGCAGGATTGCTTCAGCCTCACTACTTTGTTTTTCATTCCTCCTTCTTTCAGCCTCGAATATGCTCATGTTGAAGAGTTCTATATATGATTGCTGTGCCTGACTTGAGATTTAGAATAGCCAGTAAAAACATTCAGACCAGGTGGAGACCAGGCCCTAGGGCTCTGGCTATCAAACCCAGGACGTTCATTCTCCAGGAAATTTGTATACTTAAGCTTCAGCTACAATCTCAGAGTTGTTGATTATAATACTCCTTTGCTGATTATAATTCTCCTTTTCTTTTCCTCTCCTTCACACTACCAGCACCGACGTTACTATCTCGTACATTCTTGACATCAACTGGCATTCAAATACAAACACCTGGACAAGCATCAGAGGGAGAAAGGTGCACTTGATGGTGCTCATCTTTTGACGGCGTATGACAATCGAGAGAGACACAGTGGCAAGGCATTACCAGTAAGCTATGGACGACTAAAAATCCTTGTGAGAGGAGGACAAGATCACTGAAGAGCTAAAATAATCAACTAGGTTTGCAATATTTTTAAATTGTATGACAGACTAAGCCTTGAGAAAAAGACTGAAGTGATCACCCTCATAACTGGACAGTCAGATAAGCAGCGATGTACAAAAGTAAAAAGTCAGTAAATTCACAGTTTGGTCATGGTAGACTTGTTTCAGGCAAATCAGATGGCGGTTAACTTTATTTGTGTCAGAACTAATCTGTGCCAATGAGTCAGGTTGCAAGGCTACCTCCAAATTGAAAGAACATCTGTGATTTGAACATTTACCAAAGCAATATTGCAAAGCCAGCAAAGAGAAACCTGGAAAACAAACTTCCAGGCCCAGTAAACCAAAAAAACTTCTTCAGCTTCTACATCAGTTTTACTAAAAATGCCCAAAACTGTTCCTAAGCACTGTTGTCAGAAACTGTCAATATACAGATTACACTGAGGCTATGGAATAAGTTTTAACTTTCATGAGTGAGTTCTACCCAAAGATCAAAAATATTGATATTTTTCCTATATTTTAATCAAATATTATATTAAAATATTTCTCTAACAACGACAACAAAAAATTATTGGTTAGCCTCCAAGCTAAAGAGAATTAAACTAATACACAAAATAATTTCAGCCAACAGTAACAAATATGTTACTGTTACATATTAAAATCAAAATATTAAAATGACAGGCACATAAGACATATGGGTATAGCTGCAGATTCGATGGTCCACAGAATATAAGCCAGTATTGAAACTGTCATATACATTTTATATACACGAATATCATCAAACATTTTCCTGTATCTCTTTTGAGCTATCATTCAAAAATACTTTGGTGATACAGCTGGATTAAATACCACAATTCACTGTTCCTCCTTGTTCCAATTCCCCTGTTTCTGAGGCTATTTTGCAAACCAGATCTCTGAAATGATCTGAATAGAAAGTAACACTATCATTCTGCACCAACTGGGCTTTTCTTCCCTTATTAAATTTGCCCAAAAGACTGCAAATTCCTCTACCAGTATCAGTGAAAGGGAATGGGGATGGAAATGAGCAGATGGAGGCAGCACTGAAGAGAATGCAGATGTGTCAATGACTTATGATATTTCAGGAAAAGAAAAAATATATTTGTCAGTGCATTTCTCTAAAGAAGATGCTGAAATACTCTTTTCATTCTCATAGCTGTATAGTACCATCCCTCATCAAAAAAAAAAGATTTGTATAGTTAAAGTTACCAGTTTATACAGTTAAATTACATTAAAAATTATACATGGACACTCACTGAGAACAGAAGTAGACTAAAATCAGTGTCTTCAAACTACACTCAAAATGTTATGAATTAAAACAAATAAATAAAGGTAACCAATTTTGAAGGAGTGACTATAATGAGTGACTATGGACAACTATAATGAGATTAATTAATCCAATTACTATTCACACCTTCAGCTACTTTGAATGAAGTTTCCTTTACTGTGGTATAGATAGAGCTCAAATTTTGTTTAATTAACATTAAAAACAAAATATGGAAACAACATTTTACAAAGCTTTGAACACGTAAAGTATATAGCTGTTATGCATGATTATACAATTTTAAAATATTTTTTCTCCTTATATGTAACAATTTGACGCATATCAATGGAGTTAATAATCGAATCACTTCCAAATAGAATTTTTTTTGCCAACATATTTGAAAATGCATAGCTAGCAGTTTTACTTCTTGAAAGTAGGGTACCTACAAGAGATCTGGGCACAAAGGCCTGTTTTTTGTTCCTTTTTCATCTTTTCAAATTTGTTTTGCCTTTTTTTAAGATAATGAAACCAAAAATTTTCTCATCTGTTCACAGTTCTACAACTACTATTTTATCCAGGCCTATACCTTTACTATGAGTTGTATTGCATTACTGAAAACACTTAGCAGCTAGGAATTACAATGCTGCTAACAATTAAACAGGGCTTCCACAACAGACATGTTTAAACGTCCAATATGCCAGCACCTTCCTAGTAAATTTACAGATTTGCAAGTATAAAGAGATTAAAATAAAATAAAATAAAATAAAATAAAATAAACATAACCTGGGAGGTGTTAACATACTTTTTCAAAAGGCATATTTAATATTTTTCCCACTGTCAACATGTTATATCTCAAAATAAACTATTATATGCAAACAACAATTTGTAACTACTATTCAGGAAGACTGAACCACATACGGAAACAAATCTTAATTTTCTTTAGAGCCAGTGATGCTGAATGGCATATATACCCTATATACCATAGTATATTATAGTATTTTATGTTGTCCTTTTTCCATCGTAGTGTATAATACTCCCCAAAACTATAGCAATAATAAGATCAGTAGTTTTGCCATTTTGGCATTAGATGGGTCAGTGGGATTTTCAGTTTTGATTTTAGTGAGAAAATTATTATGGCAACATTAAGAGTTTTTGAATATCTCATCAGGTGAAGAATACAGATAGGATTCAAGACCTGTTCTAAACAGCTCTCTATTCACACTGAGATACAAGAGAACTTAGCACAAAAAAGCAGAAAGATAGAAAGAATATCATTAAGTCAGAGGGACTCTTCGCTGTATATGTTTCTTGCTCATAAGGAGAAGGAATAGTACTGTAAATCAGGAGCAACTCAGATGAAATCAATATGGTCTTGTCATTTTCATTCCAATGTGAGGAAAGAATCAACCTCTAAACACTGTAAAATATTCAATTTTGCAATATACATTGTTCTAAATTGCAACTAAGTAAATCCAATGTGAATGGGGCACTCAAATAAAACAGATTCAAAATTGGTACTCAGCTAAATTTGTAGTGTCGTGTATACTACTTTAAAATACATCCTGCTTTGCTGGGAACTCTTATTAAAATTAGAATTACTAAATAAAGAGTTTTATTTCCCTTATAAAATTCAGCTTTGCTATTAGCTACTAACGAGAAGAGGAAGGAGGTTCCATTTTGAAATATGGCAACAGCAAATTGCAGTGTGGTGGCAAAACAATTTGCATTGGAAGTCTACAGGGAACTGTTAGAAGGATTGCAGAGTTAGTGGTTATTGCCTAGCAGAGTCTGATGGCGTCTGCTCTGCAGTATACCTGCTAGTATATCAAGCTTTTCTTTAGAGGAAAAAATGTATTTGATGTATTATTTGGCAGTGGTACTAAACTATTGAACTAAGAACAAACTTTACAGAAATAAAATACTGCTTGAAATTGAACTGCATATATTTGACTGAATTTGTGCATCCATTTTAGTTCTGCCTTGTTTGGTTCCATATAATACATTTGAACCTGAACACAGATATTGCTCAATAAATGTATTTTTTAATGTACACAGAAAAAGTGATGAAACGTTTTCCAGAGATATTTGGAAGGCACTTGCTAATTGTGACAGGTTGGCTGCTCATTCCTCTACATTAACTTGTACTATGTCCTTGGACTGCTAAGCATGCAAAAAAAAATCTGCTGCACTTTTCTGCAATACATTTTCAACAGAAACCCCGGAATGAGAAACTGTTTTAGTGCTACTTAGTATGAGGGGGTCAGTAGAAATCACTTGAGAAAACTTATTTAAAACAGAATTTGCATGTCATTGCATCTCGACCATAATACTCTGCAACTTTTTACTGTGACAATGAATAATTAGGTGGGAAAAGCAGGAACAGTCAAGCTTTAACATTGCTTGTAAGTTACTTATTTTTGTGACAATCATCTGGCAAGCATTTATTCATTGTGCAGAAGACCTGCATACAACAAAGAGACTAAAGCTGCATTTGATATTGTAAAATGTAGCCACCAAACCCAAAAAAACCCTTTCTCATTTATACTTGTTTATATTCCACTGTGCATGCCTTATTCTATTATTTTTTTAACTCTTAAAAACAACATATCATTTAATAGACAGCCAGCACATGGTCATTTGATGCTGAAACCTTCTGCTTAGGATACAAGGCTGAAAATGAAGAGAGCAAAGTTCCAGCCTCTGCTATGTGGACTATTTTGGCTTTTTATTTACAGACTGATCAATGTAAAAAGCAATAGATGACAGTGAGCTTTTGCAGGAGGCTGCACATAAGCACAACACAGTACAGGAAATGAGCTGGAGGCCCTGAGCGTTCTCTGACGTGGCTTTGAAGTGTGTCCTTCCTGGACTGCTTTCACTGGCCTGAGTCTAGAAATTCCACCAGTCTTCTCTGGAGCCTTCTGCATGTAGCAGGGAAGAACTACCTAATTGCTGCAACTGAATGTTAAAAGCGTGCAGAGAGAGAGAGAAAGACAGGGAGTTCAGATAACAGCCTGTTATATTCTTTTTTTTTCCTCTGAATACTCCCCACAGGACTGAACAAAAGTAGATTTATTTATTTGATTTCTTATACATACTAAGCATTAACTGGGAGTTCACTCTTGTAATCTCTGTGCTGGAGATATTCATGGACTTCTAAAGAGCTAATGAAAATTTTGATTGCACAAGGAAGGCAGAATCGCACAGAAAATTCCGCTGTGCTGTGTGAACATTTCCCTGTGCTGGGTGAGCTCCTTTGTGCTGCTTCATAGCAACAGAGACAAGGCTGCTACTCCGCTCCTATCAGGAAAACAGTATAATCTTATTCAGAAAGAAAACATTTTCTTAAATAGCCACTCGGCCCGCTGACATTATCCAAGAAGGCATACCCATAATCCTTCCTCGTCATAATTCCCGTAATAAAAATGAAAAGGAAAATAGTCATAACTGAATTTCATATGCAACAGAAGAGGAGAGAGCTCGCCGAAAGCACATCAAGTGTGTATGTACGTGTTGTATGAAATATGGGTGATTGTAACATTGTCATGAAGGTGTCACTGCTTGGAGGAAGCAAACATAGCATGTAAAGTTGTATTTTTATTAACTTCTTTTCTTTCCAAAAGAAGCTTTAGCCATGAAGGAATAGAGTAACTTTTTATGTGGATTGAAAGACAGCATCACTTCCTCTTAATGAGTGTGACACTGACTGTAATCTTGCTCTCAAAGTCAACCCTTGGCAGTATCATCTGCTGTTGAGGTTTAGCATTGCCTTCCCACTGTAACTCTCCCTGTTGCTACTTCCTATTTGGCTAAAATGTAATTAATTGTTTGGGCAGAAATCTTTTCTTCAGAATCTTTGCCTTAAACTGAATGCTTCTCTAAAATTCCAGTCAGCACAAAAAAATAAAATACGGAAAAATACCTCATTTTACCTGTTCTTGGCACTCTTCTCTGAGAAACTCTACTGCTTTCAAGCACCAGAGCAGAGATTTGAAGGTCAGAAGAAAAATGATCTTGTTTTAGGATCATTCTTTCTCCTAGAACTGGTCAACTTTAGATGACCATCAACTTTAGATGATCTAGACTGCCTTTCTCTCTGTATAATGATGGCTCACAGCTTTTTAAGCTTAGGCTGAGGTTAGGGTCTAAAACAGAAAGCGTCGAGCCTCTCTATTCCTTCTCCTTGTAATCCTACTGCAGGAAGGCATCCCCACAGCCCGAGAAGAAAAACATCTGATTCAAAAGCCAGGGGACAGAAGATAGAATTGAATGAAAGGAGAGGAGTCAATATAATCAAATTGAAATATTCTGGTTATGCAACATTGTGAGAAAAGATCGCTATGCACTACACTAGCCCCTATATTACACAGGACAGAAATTACAGCAGTCATGAACAGTGGCTGTTTTAATTGTGGGTGCATTACTTAAGGTCCTTGTTTGTAGAAGTGTTGAACACAGTGACCAAAGCCAATGATGTGAAATGTGTTCTAAGGAGCAGAAATAGTTTATGATACTGAGTACTTCAAAAGATCATCCTCCCAAATTTCCAAAAAGATACCCAACATTTATGGATACTTTTAATGTTAATCACACTGGTATGCATTCAAAGCAAGCATTCAACTCTCACTAATTTAGCTATAGCAAAATTAATTGCATGATCTACTTTTTCTGGAGGTCCACCTTGATTTCCCTGCTGAGTTGCACCAATGTTGAGAGCTTAAAGATGAAGACAGTGGAAGCTGTACTTTGAATACATAAGGTGTTCTGAGCCATAAGAGCTAAGAAATATAGGAGAGAAAAATGGAGTACTGAACATCTCATACTGAATACTCTGAAATCGTGAGATTTTAAATTTCTGTGGCCCTTGAGTTCCATTCACAAGAAAAGTCAAGCACCACCCTTTGCCTTTCCCTGAGGATCTTCTGTTAGCTTACAGTTGGTGATGCACTCTGATATCTGATACAATACTGGTTAATATTTAGGAAAAATGGCATGAGAAAAGTCTGCATCTCAGATGTAGCAATTAAGATTGGAGATACAGAGGGGATTGGGGATTGAACAGAGGAACCGTTCAGTTAGTGTGGTTCACTTTGTGAATGTAATGAGATATTGGCCTACATAGAAAATCCTGCGCAATGTTTTTTTTTACACCTGGTTAAGGTGTAAAAAAAAAGAAGAATGAAAGATGCACAGGCAAAATTAATTCAGCTACTAAGAGGAAGGGCTTCCATGTCCTTCAGTGAGCTCCGTGTCTGGTCCTTACTATGTTGCATATTTTGGCCTTTTCAAAAGGAAAAACAATTGTGAAAAGCAACAGCAACAACGCACAAAACACACACACAAAAACTACTGAATTCATTTAACAGATGTAAACCCCAAATCCAGAGTGATATAAAGCAGAAGCATGAGAAACACTGAAAGAGGCAAAAGATGTTACCAATCTCTTAGGACAAGTAAAGCACAAAACAATGATGTCAGCTCTAAAAGACTTCCTACATTCTACTTTTAACATCCTCAAGTTGTCCTGGTGATAACTGTCTGTAGAGTGAGGCAACTTGAAAAAAAAAATAAAGTGATCAATGGCAATTAGCTTAAGGACAGGTCATAGCTATTATGCTCATAGTGATACAACCACATAAGATACCAGGCATCTAAGACACATAGTCACATACTTAGCACTCTTCTAAAATCACAGCAAATGAGTGCAGAAATTAGCTAAAAAGCACATTACTCAACATCTGCTAAATACACTAGCAAGCAGAGCTGCAGCACTAGAGATCTGTTAGATCTGTAAGTATGATCCTGCTTGGTGGCACAAGTTGCATCTTCCATCTGAGGAGGCATTTCCATTTGCACTGCTCTTCTTGGGATAGTAGATTCTGGGGAATCTAATCCTAAGGCGCCAGATTTTTTTTTGTTTTTACAAAAAAGTCTATTTAGAAGTTCCTCAGGATTTCCAATATCAAATAGCTAACTGTCATGAAACAGGAAGAAAGACTTAAAAAGTAGATAAAATGGGTACACTGAAAACTATTTAACATACTGTGTAAAATAATTCTAAAACAGACTGTGCAAATAGAGGAAACATCTCTTTTGCTACTAAAATTCTGCAGAGACACAATATGGAAAATAGTATGAGAGCTTTATTTAGAGTGTTTCTGTCAGAGTTTCACATTTCAGACTGCCGAAACAATTCAACGTTGGGGTTTACATCAACAATTCAACCTAGGCATGGGCATGCCTAAATATCTAAAAAGCAGGATACTACACAACATAGTATGAAAGAAACTAACTAGCTGGCTTTATGATAGTAAAATATGATTGAAATCTGAACCTTGCTGTATTTAACAGCCTGCCTTTCACATTTCCCCAGACGGCTCTTCTGAAAGGTTGACCAATTTGTTTCAATACAGTGGCCACTCAACAGCACCAAAAAAGACAGTGTATATCCAAGGAACTGTATGAAAATTCTTCTTCCAAATGTACAATGTGCAGCCTAAAGAACAAAAGCTGTTAATTCATCGCAGAAGCAGAGATTCCTACAGTAACTAATTCAAACTGCTGATGATGCACTGCATCAGAGTGAATGATGAACACATACTAGGAGTAAGTGAAGTTCAAAAGGATACAGATCTATGTGATCAATGAGCTGCCACGTGGCAAATGAAATGCAATGTTGACAAATGTACAGTAATATAGAGAAGGCTTCAAAATAATCAGACTAAATGTAAGAAAAATGCAATGCAACTAGAAAAGAAGAGTCTTAAGAGTTGGAGATGCCTCTTTAAATACATCTTAGTGCTGAACCTTCAAATCAGGAGGCTATCTCCATATTTAATATAAAAAAGCAGCACTGATAACTCAAGAGGTTCCTTGTCATAAAGCAATAAATTTTTCCACTAACTGTAATAAAGTGACACTAGTTATGACACCAGTCACAATCCAGTTCAAGCACACAGATGACTTCATGGTAAGACTAAGTTACAGCTTTTTCTTTCACTAGTCTATGCAATTCAGAAACAGAGACATAGTTAAAGCAAGCAGCGCTGGCCAAATCTCTCCATAACCTGTAGCTACCCCATTATTTTTTTCTCTCTTTTAACACAATTGTTTTCTTTGATGTGGAAACGTCATTTTTTTGTTTCACCCCCAAGTTATCTTAATTTGTTTGAAAAACAGAAATAAGAGGAAATGCACAAAGTAAAAACAAAACTCCACTGTAAGTTACCCTTGCATTGATTTAACCTTTGTTCTAGATTTAGTTCAGGATAAATTTCACACTGTATTTCTCAGGCATCTGTAAAACACAATAGCAAAAGGAGTTTTGAGTTGTATGTATTAAAGCATTCTCCTTCAGAAATCCTGAGTGAAATGTCTTTTGGGAAAGAAGTGCTGCTGAGTTTCTGCATAAACAATCTGTGCAAGAAAAAGTTTTTGCTTGGAATATGGAGTTTGCTGGACTAGTGACAGAAGTCTCACTGCCTTGCATGAGAAAAGTATTTCATCCTTGACTTGCACAAAATTGTGTGGAGAAAAATTTAAGTTTAAGATCTTTCACCTGGAAGTGTAGAAGAGGAGTAGCTAACTGATCTGACCTGATGTTATGCTTAGCAGAAAGAGCCCATGAATAAGCTATCCTTCAAAACCTGAATGTCCCATTAGCTCTCAAAAAAAAAGCCATACTTTCATCAGGATTCCTTTCATTATTTGTTGCACTGAACACATCTTTCTAGATAACTAGTGTATTTCTTAAACTTTTGTTTTATATTTTATCTTCCAATTCATTTTGATTAGAGGTAGAATTATTGTGTTAAAATATGACCTGATCTCAGATGTAGTTTATTTAAATTTCAAAATGAAAAGCTTACTAAGAACAGATAAGATTGATTGCTCTTTCTATCTTAGCATAATTGTATTTCAGGTGAACATCAATTTACTTTAAAGGACACTTCTAAGTAGCAGGCTGCATCATACATAATTCATCAATCACAGCTGCCTGCAACATGATTTACTCAAGCAGATTTCAATGGAATTGAGAGTCACATTGTTTCTTATACTTCGTCTTGTTTGTTTTTAAATAGTTTACGAAAGATTCATTTGCCCTGAATTATTGTTGAAAAGTGTTCAGCCTTGGCAATCAGCATGCCAAATTTCTTTCTCTTCGTACAGAAATGTTACCCCCTCAAATTTCTTTTAAAAGGCAAAATGAGTTTTCAAAATATTGTTAAGCCACAGAGCACTCCATGCTCATCAAAGGTAAAAAAATAAATCTCAAGGATTTTAATAGCAGGGAAAAAGAAGGCAAAAATATTTATCTGAGAAACCTTTTTAGAGCTTGATTTTCTAGCCTTATTGACATGTATTATTATTTTTGTATCTGCATGTAAAAGTAATTGAAAAGAAGTAACTCTTTCTACAGGTTGACCTATATAACAGGTAGCACCTGGTTGAAAATGGCTTTTACACTGCGAAGTGCCCAAAATGGAACTAAAACAGTTAAAGTGCAATCACTTGATGCACTGAAAAGTGTAGGTGGATCTTTCACTCATGGAGACAATGTTCTGTATTTGACACTACTCAACAATTTCTATCAAACTGGGCTTCAGAGACATGCTGATGTCTCAGATGATCCTAAGTCAATAAACACTTCCACAAATACATGTAAACATTTTTTTAAGAGAAAACAAAAGAAAGAGATTACTAGAAATTTACACTTACGGAAACATAGAAATGTCCTTACTTACTTGCAAGCCCATTTGAAAAACAGAGTGACCCATAAAATTAGCCAACATTCTAATTAAAGCTGCACCCTGTGGGGAGGGAAAAAGGCAGAAAAAAATAAGCTGTTTTGCACATCAATATTATACAGCAATAACAAACTTCAGTATGAAATTACATCCAACATTATAATCTTAGAAATTTATATTTTCTTTAAAAATGAATTTTAGATAAGCAAAAAAAGCCATCAACATGTGAGTGATTACTATAATCTTTGTGTTGGAATAAAAAAGACAGAGAAGATATTGCAAGTGCTCATAAGAAAAAGTGATCCCTAAGTAGACTGTTACTGCCAATATCCTGTAACATACACAAAATAAGGTGCAAGTCATAAAACATAGTCTCCACTGTTCAAGCACAGATGTGTCAGCTTCACAGAAAGTTAGTTGCCCCAGCCATTCTGTGGACTCAGCAGTATTGCACAGTTTTAAATGAGGGCAAAAAAAATAATGTCCATGCTAAGTAAGGCTATAAATTCTACCACAGTGATTATTCATAATATTTTTGTTTTAATTATACTACTGTAAAACAGCATTTAGTAATATCACATTCCTTTGCAAAAGCCCTCAAGATATGATGATCTTGAAGTGGCTCATTTTTATAAGGATTTTATAAGATGTGAATATCAATATTCAACTTATTAACAGCCAGTTTATCATCTTTCACACTGTCATGCAAGGAGGAAAATTCTTGTATAATACACTTTCCCTACTTATATTGGTTCTTCTTTCTTGTCCCTTCAGGCGAAACAGAAAGATTTTTAAATTTCTTTTGTTTCAGAGTACTTACACCAGGAAGCAGACATATACTTGCTAGACTAGCTTTCTTTAAGATGCTTCTTGTATGTTTTTTTTACTCCCTTTCAGTAGCACCACAATTGCTGCATATTTCCTCCTTGCACAGCTGCTTTATTTTAAGCAGACATATCTTTACAGATCTGATTTGATCATTTGGCTATAATATCACACTTTGCAGTTCAATTGCAGGAAAACTAGCTTTCGAATCTCATTACTCAAATATTGCGCTTAGTACTACTGATCATTGTACTAGAGAAAGGAGACTTTTGATTTAAAGACGGTCAATCAAAGGACATAAGAAACCAGGATATTAGATTTCAACCCAACAGCAATATAGAGGGAGGTTGAGGAATTAGGATAATGGTCAGTTAGGAAAAAAATACATAGATTCAAAAATTCCCAGGCTCTAAAGCCAAAAGAACTATTACAATAATGTAATATGACTTCTTGCATTAATAGAGGTCAAGCAGTAATTTAGGCAAAATCTCTTTTGTTCCTCTGTATGCAAGAGAATCTTTTTTAGAAAGACTCAAGAAAAGGAAAATGTTCCACAGTCTTACATAATTTGTCACAATTTATATTTATTTTCACAGTTAAAACATAAAACTTTTTACTAATTTGAGTTTCTCTAGCTTCAAAACAAGATTTTATTGTGTCTCTTTCCTGCTAGATTAAAATTAAAATTAGTTTTAGGATTCAACAGTTATCCAATTTTTAGTCTGTTTTAACACATGCTTCAATGATATTTTATATTGCCTCTTTTCGAAAATTTGAATAATGAAATAATCAAAAAGATTGATTAATATAATATTGGTAAATCATAATAAAACATGACAAGCTCTTCACATAGTTGGCAACAACAAGTAATATACAGTTAGAAAAATAACTGAAGCAAAAAAATGGAATGAATTTAGGAGATGTTTCTAATTGCTTGTAAGAACTGATCAGTGGATAAACCAAAAGAAGGTGTTTGCATTATTAACAGTATGCTATATTTTTACGGTGTAATCTTACTAGAGACTAGTCAAATCACACAGAATCCTAGAAAACAATCCCTACCCCAAAGAGGTTATTATCTGAACAGACAAGACCATAGGTCAGGAAGCATTATTGCTTTCTTTTTAGCAGAGGAACAGAATGACTAAAGTCCTTAGAGATGTTTAAGCATATAAATAGGATATACATAGCTAAAAATACTTCAGGATCTAGTAAGTAACTAGGCCAACCCCAAACCAAACAAAACAGTCAAAATGGGAACTACACATAAAAGGCATCAGTACAAATCCCTGCCAACAAAGTCATGTTTCCCACTCCTTGCACATCCTTTTACCTACTAAATTGTTAGTATTCTAGGGTCTTCTTTTTTTACACAGAATCTAAATTTCATATAGTAACTACTGATATATATTTATATGTATACTTTATCGATTTCTGATGTTACCTACTGTAGGAACATATCTAGGGGACAGAGGCCTTCCCATGGGAAGTGGCTGCAGGGAGCTGAGCTTAAAGAAGATAGCGGATACTCCCTGAGGTAAAGGAATGTGAACAGTAGTCCTTGAACAGCAGGCATGAGAAAGTTGGGCGAGACAGAACCTTGATTAAGCTTGTCAGTAAGAAAGAAGGACTGGTGCACAGACCTATGGTGTGAATACACGCCGTTATCCACGACCAACTGAATGCGGCAGAAATGCATGGATAGTAGCCTGTGACCAATCGTAGCTGTACGCGTGTAGAGAGCTTGCTTCTGCTTGTGTATATAAGTACGTTATTTGGGCTAAATAAACAGTCACGGATCCGGATCTAATTCACATGGTGTCTGCATCTGTGATCCCCTCCCGATTCCTTGGGCTGGCAAGAAGTTTCCAACAACCTACCAAGTCTTTTTCTATCCAGCGACCAGAAGGAACAGTTAGACAGACATAAAATAATTTTAAAATTGCTCTCATAGCTAACATGTAGACACATCCTGAACGGAACTACAGCTGGCCTTTATTCAGCAAAGAAAATTTAAAAGCCAATAAAGACTGAATAAGAAGGAATCTAATGCACAAAGGAAGACCTACCCTCTCAGCATCTATCCCTTTTCCAAGCTACTTTCAAAATACTTTCTACCAATTAAATACATTCAGGAAACAAGTAATATTAACAGCTTGCAGAACAAGATACTTGTGCCAGCTCTGTTGTCCCCCCCACACAGTTTACCTATCTGGATGCCTCACCTGTTGGGGAGCAATTTATGAAATGAGGAGAGGGAAGAGAAAGGGAGAAAACAGAAAATGACAGAACTCTGAAGGGAGGTGTCTTGGGTAGAAGGGAGGAGAACCTGGGAAGCAAATGCAGCCTTTGGTGTGGAGAGAAAACAAAGGATACATAGTAGGAGGGGAAGAACGGGAAGACCACTTATTTCACTTTTCTTGCACTTTGACGGCAGACTGAACAGAGAACAGTGACTGTTAAGAAGAGGAAGGGCAATCAACACAGTCCCGGATTTCAGAAGGAAAGGCAGGAAATTGGAACTGTGATTAGAGATGAAGAGGAATAGGTTTGCAGGGAGAAGGATTAGAGAGCAAAAACAGTAGAAAGCAACTGTCATAAGGAAGAGGGACTTAAAAAACAGAGCATCTTAGAGGATGACCCAAACTAGAAGGTCCTAGGAGGAAAGGAAGGCATTTGGTGTAAACTCAATTACAGGAGCAATGAAATACATAGCTTTGGGGTTATCTGAATGGCCCAATATGCTCGCATTTTCATTGCATCTAGAAAGCAGTGAACTAGACGGAGTTCACATGACCTACACTTCCATACCCTCTGAAAACTTCTCTGACCTAGATCTAAATCTACACAATAAACTATAAATTACAACGAAAATCACAAATTTGCCCTACTGCAGAGGAGACTCTTTGAAAATTGCCAGCATTATTCCCTGGAGGCCCTGACACACAACTGATCTGCTCCTCTACTTCACACTCAGGGCCAATTCTGCTCTATCAAAATTTGTCCAACTGAGGAATAATATATGGGGTCTTGAGAAGTGAACCTAGCTCTCTAACAGGGCAAAATGATCATTTATTGATGATTTAAATGCTTTCCTCCAGGCAGCGGATGACCCTTGTCAAGA
This sequence comes from Crypturellus undulatus, assembly GCA_013389825.1. Lineage (NCBI taxonomy): Eukaryota > Metazoa > Chordata > Aves > Tinamiformes > Tinamidae > Crypturellus > Crypturellus undulatus. Next base: position 416,057 of record VWPW01014699.1, read on the forward strand.
TGGAAAGTACATTGGCTCAACATGTCTAGTGGAAAGCAATCCTTTCCTATTCAAAAAAAATAAAAACACTAAAAACTAAAAACTATATTCTTGACAGTATTAAAATCTGACTCACATTAAGTCAGAGGAAAGGTACTATCCCATTTTTACAAAAGTCTATTCAGAAAAATATACCAGATACTCAATTATTCAATCAATGATTAATAGCACTATCTATATACAGTGAAGTATTTTTTATTAGCAAATACCCAAGTGGGTTGATACCAATAAGAGGTTGATATCAATATCCTTTGTATTACCTAGGGGGAAACCGAGGCATATCACGGTGAAACGACTTGGAGACGACCACCTAGCATACTCATCTAATAGGCTGTGACACTCTCCAGCCCTCCTCAGCCTCACCATTGTGACTGCACCACTCTATGGAAGAAAACTAGAACATAAACCAAGAGTCTGTTACCTACCCCATGGAAATTAACTACATACACATTGCTTTTCTGCAAAGCACTCATGGGAAAAGAAGCATATCTGAGGTCATTAGTGGCTAAAGTGCAGTAAATTTATTATTTTCTTGCCCTGAAGAAATTTACTTGCTATCCACACATGGTAAAGAACATCCATAAGTAAAATTAAGAGCAAAATTGCTTTATGTATGTGATAGCAAGGAAACTAGTCACACTTAATTCAGTCTAATTCTTTCCCTGGTAACATGATTATTACCTGGATCCTAGAATAAATGAAAATTATTTTTAAAAATTCACTCCTATGTTTTGTGATCCAAGATAATTTAATTCTCTTGACTTATTAAATGACCCAGTTTTGCTACATTTGAGTTTTTAAACTTATGAGTCTTGAAATTGTATCCTGTAATCATTTCTGATGCAAAAGAACATATAAAATGGAATTGACTTTAACAATAGAAAAGTTGGTCTCACACATCAGTTACAAAAATGTGACTATTGCATAGTACACAATACTGGTAAACAGTCACACACAGGATGGGATACATCTGACTAAATGTAGATACCTACAGCTTCAATTGATTTAGTTGTCTAGACTCCTTTTACAGTCAATGGACAGAAGCAGTCACTTTGGGTGCACTTTGTCTCATCTTAAAGCAACATCAAAATAGATTAGATAAATTGCACTCTAAAAGCACCTATTTCTTTTAATTCACTAGAAAAGGAGCCTAGGAAGACTAACTCATACAGAAGCATCAGCACTGAAGACTTCTGAAGTTAGGTGAGATTTATTCAACTGTATGGTCTGAAAACACACATTGATTCTCAACTCTGGTACCAGAGTTCAGTTCTACTAGGCAACTCCCAAGAATTTCTGTAGTGTTACAATATAAAACTGATGTGACACCATCCCTTTATATATATACAGGCATATAACATAAATCATATCTCAGTCTACCCTACCAGCATGCTGTCATAATTTCATGTGGGAAAACAACAAAAAAACAAAGGTAGGTTTTCAAGAGAGACCCTTGAAGACAGCAGTGGGCTTCTTAGCTAAAGGAGGATATTCTGTACAGAGCTGACTGCAAAGAAAAGCACTTAAAATAATTAACTGGTGAACCAGTTGCAGTGAACAGGAGAATATGAGAAATGATGAGGATCAGCAAACCAGGATACAGAATTATGCAGAAGCTACAAAACAAGGGCAAGAGGCCATGTGTGAAGAGACACTGATGAGCTGTCAGCTCATTCAGCACTATTCTTTAAAGGACCCCAAGTTATGTCAATATTCCTAAAAGTGGCCGTGAAAGAGAAATGACACCAACACAGAGCAGATGCCACGAGCTACAGCTGACTCTTGCAAGGGTGAACTACTCTATGATTCTGTAAATGCACTGGAGTGGAGGGAGGTAAAGAGATCATAAAGGGCTCATAAAAAAGCAGAGCTTTTCCATCATCCTTACCACCAAAACCTGTCTTTTTTTTCCCTAAAGCACTAATTTCTTTCCTCTTTTTGCTTCTGCTTCTGCCTTCCGTGTGTGTTTTATTTTGTTTTAGCCATAAGGTTGAAATTCATCTGACTAAATGAAGAAGCCTGAACTGTACATATCTGAGGCTAACTCAGTGGTGTACAGCTGAGCCGGCTGCCTAGACTCCCTTTAAAGGCAATGGAGACAGAAACAAGCACTTCAGATCATCCTGACTCATCTCATCCAAAACAAGCATCTAAAATAGGCCAGAAGAAATTCACCTTAAAAGTGCTTGTTTATCTCCACTGATTATACAGGAAGCCAAGATAAGCAGTTAATTGCAGAAGTCTACAGTGACTATCCCTTATTAGGTGACATAAATCCTTCTGAAGATATTTTATTCTGTGACATATGGAGAAGCTTTGGAAAATGTAAAAGTTTAAACAGTGCAAAGACTCCTGCCTGGCTTTGCAGGTGTTTGCAGACATAATATCTATTAGGCTGACTTACACATTCAAGTAAATCCAGTTTTCATTAACAACAATTACACAGATCTCAATATATCCTTTCTCCAATGAAATCCACCTGGCTATCATGGTTCAGGAATGAAAGGTATTTTGCTTTAGTTCAAAAAAAAAAGAAAAACAAAAGAACCTTTACTCATATCTTATGTAAACAATAAGCCAGGAAGCTTATTGTTGCAGAAAATACCATCACAATACCACAGGATGTAAATGAGGAATGGGATAGTGAGGAGAGGAGTATTAGACTACCGACAGAAATTTCATAACTGAATTTCTAAATAAATAGAATATGTTACTTTTCCACAAAACCTCCACATGCAGTAAGAACAAGCATTAACAAGGTTGTTTTACACTGTACAACAGTGTCTCTGTAGGTTCATATCAGTTACTTTAGTTACTTTAGTTACTTTAGAAGTACCCTCTAAACGCCAATGAAAAGACAGAACCAAGAAAAGCTGCAAAAGCAACAATAGCTCCTTCTGCTCTTCTTTAAAATGTCTGACCACCCTTCCCATTTTGCTTTTTATTCTTTCTCATCTTTAAAAAAACATTGAAATGCAGGAGATTTATTGTAATTCTCCTATTGCACAGTAGTCAGTTCAAAATCAGTCTTGATTAATATGTATTAGCATCAGTTCTCTTTCAAATACAATGGGAAACCAATAGGAGGCCTCAAGTTTGAGATTTTTTTTTTTTATGTTGGCATCTCTGCAATTCAAATTAGGGTCAGTTTCTCTCTAGCTAAAAAAATGCGAGTTACTTTATTCTCTATCTCAATTACCCTTGATTTTATTCATATTATTAAAGTTAGCATTATCAATAATAGTTTATTATAACTGCCTTCGTCTTAATCATTAATAACAAGGTTTAAACCACACACAGGCACTCACAAAGGTACTCTTCTTTCTTAAGATTTAAGATGGGAATGAACACATGCTGTTGGAGGGCTATTAATTAAATATATGAGCTTGGGGGTTTGTTTTAGTGAAGCAGCGATACTAAATTCACACAAATACTTCCGTCATACGGTTTGCTGTGTTCTATGAAAAAGTTGTGAGAATGGAGATTTAAAGGAAGAGTGTGAATTTTGAAGAAAGTATGCTGTCAGCAAGCAGACTGGGAGACAGGCAGACCATAAGCCATACTGGTTTGGTCCATTTATTAAGTGAATTTCCAGTCTCCTCTCTCCCAGTCCTGTGGCTACATCAGTTGCCCTGAAACTCCTAGTAGGCCAGTTAAAAGCCTCAGATGAGGTGTCTTGTCTAAGACTTTTTGAGAATCCAATGCCTGCTGACACTCTCCTTGAACTCCAGTTAGTTTGCAGAACAGAATTTCCCTCTGCAGAAGTCATGCCAAGTCATGACTATTTATTCATGTGCTCAGTTATCCTCCCCAGTATTAGAGTCCCCAGCTTGCTGTAAAAGGATATTGGACCCAACACTTTCTAATTTCCAGGACCTCTAGGCATTTCCTTCATGTAGATATTAGTACATGAGCAATTCTCTTGTCATGTTGGCTGTTTGTGACAAAGGTCTATGCACCTCATCAGGAGTTCTGTGGCTTCACACCCAAGNTAATTATCCTCCCCAACATTACAGAGTCCCCAGCTTGCTAGAAAAGGGTGTTGGACTCAACACTTTGCAGTTTCCCAGACCTCTAGGCGTTTCCTTCATGCACATATTAGCATTAGCACATGGACAATTCTCTTGTCACGTTGGCTGTTTGTGTCTATGCACCTCGTCAGGAGTTCTGTGGCTTCACACCCAAGGACCTACAGAATAATGCAGGGAGATGCCACTCAGCTCAGGTGGCTCCCCAACAACTATTTTAACCTATTTTAGTTAATATTTTCAGGCTACTTTAGTACCTAGACGCCTACCTCCAATTGACAGCTTCTGCAATCTATCTGTTAGCAAGAATAAACCGGACAAGGGAATCAATCCATTCTTCAGCTGGAAAGTCCAACACAAATAACAGATTAAGCTTCTCTGCTCTATCCCTAGGAACCTGAGTTCTTCCTCTACCCTTTGGCCATCACCCAGCAGAATGGAGTCATGCCTGTTCTACAAATCAAGTACCACCCTCTTCAGGAATTTCACCTGAGATCACATAAAAACTAAAGAAGACATTTTCAGATTCTGGCTAACAACATTTTGATTAATGTTTGAAATGTGCTGAAGGANCTAAAGAAGCCATTTTCAGATTCTGGCTAACAACATTTTGATTAATGTTTGAAATGTGCTGAAGGAAGAGATTTTTAGAATTCCAAATAGAATACATATTATTTTCCTTTAAAATGTTGAGCTTGTGTTTAAGGGGCTCTGTCAAGGAGAATTTTTAGAGTATACACAATCAAATGGGTAGAGAAAATTAGCGTAATTTCACTTCAATTCATAGTTCCTACATTACATTCTTTATTTTTAAAAATCTTAAATAATTCTGTGGCTCAAAGTACATTTCAAATATCAGAACAGTACTTTACAATACTCTCATACAAAGAATGTACATTTTCACATTATTTTTGTAATGTGAACACTAGCCAACAAGTAACATCCAAGTCACGTTTTTCAAAACAATCATTCTTTGTTGGTACTAAGCAACCACAGCTGGATGCCCTATGAAATTTAGCTTATTGGAGAAAACACAGCATGAATTAAAGTGAAAGAACAATTTATTTCAGACAAAAATGTGACATTTAAAAGAAGACTCTTACATAAAATTAAAAGACGAAATGAAATACTTGTCAATTTTACAGAAATTTAAAAACAAAAATAATGTTTTCACTAAGTTACAGCTGCAAGAATAATCTGGAAAAAAATGTTCAAATGCACATATATTAAGAACAGTGCATATGGGTGTAATGACTATTTAAAAACTTGGTCAGCTACACTTTGACACTGCAAGTAGTCCACTGAATTTCCTGAACCTTGTTTATTAGCACCTTGAAGAAGGGGACTGAGCGATGATTATAGTAGTCTAGCTGTTAAGTCTGTGGAGCAACTAGTGTGATCTTAAATAAATCAAGTGACTTCCTTTCAGTTTTCCTGTAAGAATAGGTGACAACTAGGTAAAAAAATAAAGTACTTTCAAATCCTGATGTTGCATTCAAGCTGAGCTTTCTTAAGCAAACCATAAACCACTGCTGGTTTTCCTTTTTCTCCAAGATAGGACGTCCATTCATTTCTCATCTCCAACTTAGAACATTATGCAGAAATATATTTTACCTTCCTCCTTCTATCAATTGATCTCTTTTTCATGATATAAGATCTTTTTTAGTAGTCATGAAACAAGTGTGTCTTGTTAATACTAGCAGTTGCTGTACAGTAGGGTAGAGGACTCCTGAGAGACCCCTCCTAAAAGTCTTCTACTGAATTGTGAAAACAGAAATAACTGCACATTCTTTAAATACATCTATCCAAAATACTTTATCTGTGGGAACCAAAAAATTATGCACTGAGATTTTTTTTCTTGGAATTGATTAGAATGGATAATGAGTCACCAGCACCAAATCCATCCTACATTTCCAGGAACTGTTTGGTTATTTTCTGTATTTTCTAAGAGTACCTAAAGCACTCCAAAATATGAAGCTTAATGAATGTGAACTTGCTGAATGAAAATACTTATTTATTTGATTAGAAGAACAAAATGTATTTATTTGTTCAAATGGGTAAATACGTGCCTACGATTTTTTCCCCTATGGCATAAATTTAAAATGTTCAAATGAATTCCTAGAGGCTTTCCCTTTGGAAAACATATATAAAAGCCATGAGAAAAAGGAAGGAAGGTGATACATATATGCAGTGAATGCAACATCCTAGGAAAAAAAAAGACAGCAACACAAGTCTAATCCTGAAGTCTTCAATCAAAGCCAACATTTAGTGAAACACTGGAATCTCGAAAACAGAGCAGCTCAAATTAGATTCCTGCTCACGTGCATACAAGCAAGCACAAATTTAAGTATTTGGCTGAATTAAGGTTACAACAAGAAAATTTCCCTGTACGTTGGAATAAAATACTGCAAAAGTAACAACATTCATACCTTAAAAAATAAAAGACAAAAAACTAACCTTGATTAACAATATAGTTTAGAAAAAAAAAAACTCCATAACTTTTTTTTTTTTTTTTAAATAATGCATAATTTCCAATAGATATTTATCAACTGGTACTCTCTCATCTCTCATAAGTTAATGTGTTGCTAATATTCAGGAATAAAACCAGGGCATATTTTAACACACTAATGTTACCTTACAAATACATTATTTTTTAAAGTTTAATTATAGTCTGGTTAAGCCATTAGTTTAAAAATCATCAAAATGCCCTGTAACCTGGAATGTACTGTGCTAAATCATCAAAGATGCATAAATATATTTTATTGTTGTTCCTATAAATTGTAAGGCCATTTATCTGATGTCAAAACACGACTGGGGAAAAAAAAAAAAAGTAATATTATACATAAGGAGAAACTTTCACAAGAAAATCATAATCCTTTTCTAGTCTGAAAAAAACCACAGTTGTTCCAGGGAAGGATAATACCAAAAGAATCAAATGGTAAGATGAGCTTCGGTGAAATGTTTTCTTATACATCAGTTCTTTTGAAAATTCTAGGAGCATGATACAATGAACAAAATTCAGTGGTAAATGACCATAAAGAAGCATGTTCTTCAGGTGGTCCTTGCAACATCATTTTCCTCGAATAATAAAATGAGTCAGTCCCCTAGACAAAATACTGCTGACAGTCATTCCTGAGATTTATAAAAAAAAAACAGTAGTTTTATTTAGTTTTGACACCAAAATCTCTCTGTTCTAACACCACTGACATGGCCAAAAGCATGTTCTACTTTTTCATTAACTACTTGTATGAGGAAATCTTCAAGGATGGACAAACACATAAGGTTGACATCTCCAGAATTCAAATCAGCAGTATATAAACCATTGCATTTAAACATCACATTAAGAATCTATTCTAATAACATAAGTTCCCCAACTTCATATTTTCTGTTAGAAATAAAGAACAAAGATATTCTCTGTATAGGAGAACAATTATAGAAGTAAGTGATTAACAGTCACAGTTACTTCAGTTAAATAAGAAATCACAGAATCATTAAGGTTGGAAGGGACCTCTAGAGGTCATCTAGTCCACCCCCCCTGCAGACGCAGGGCCACCTAGAGCACGGGGCACAGGGCTGCATCCAAGCGGGTCTTGAAGATCTCCAGAGAAGGAGACTCCACAGCCTCTCTGGGCAGCCTCTTCCAGGGCTCTGTCACCCTCACTGGCAAGAAGTTCTTCCTTAAGTTCCCGTGGAACTTTTTATGCTTCAGTTTGTGGCCATTTCCTCTGGTTCTGTCGGTGGCCACCAGTGAAAAGAGGCCAGCCCCATCCTCCTCACTGCCTCCCTTGAGGTACTTATAGACACTGATCAGGTCCCCTCTCAGCCTTCTCTTCTCCAGGCTGAACAGGCCCAGCTCCCTCAGCCTCTCCTCACAGGGCAGATGTTCCAGGCCCCTGATCATCCTTGTGGCCCTGCGCTGGACTCTCCAGCAGCTCCACATCCCTCTTGTACTGTGGGGCCCAGAACTGGACACAGTGCTCCAGATGTGGCCTCACGAGGGCTGAGTAAAGGAGCAGGATCACCTCCTTCAATCTATTTATCAACTAACTGTACAGAGATACCAAAATCAAATTAAATAAAATAAAATTTGGCATTGCTGCAAAAACTTTCTTTTCATACTACAGTAGCAGGGAATAGCACATATGAGAGCATGAGATCTTCTCCTTTTTAAATTTCTATCAATCTAAGTTGAGAGGTTTTTTGAAAGAATTAGTTTGCAGAATTCATCAAAACAGGGATGCATCAGTAGACCTTTCTATATTTGCTGTGAGTGAACAAAAATCATTATTCTTGTTTGCTGCTCTTAAAATAATGTCTGTTTGCTTTTCTTAAAATATTTGCAAAACAACAGCTGTTGACCCTTCCTATAGTTTGGAGAGATCGGTCTTCCATCAGTTTGCACACTGTAGCATCACAAAGTGAGTCCATCAGATTAAATGATTCTAATGCTCATTGAGTTCCCAGAAACAGGCATCTGCTCGATCCAGCATTTCATTTTATTAAAGTAAAGCAAAGAACAAATGCTGTTAAGCTCTGGAAAGAATTTAGGAAAATGAAATGTACTTTTCTAAAAAAAGCAAGTCCATGAAAAGTCTTGTCCATTTATGATATTCAAAGTTGCCTAAGGTAGTGGTTGCTATCAAAATAATTGTCTCTATTACGTGTCTTTGTTCAAGAGTGTGTACTTCACTTTAATTCAAACAGTAACATACCGAATGATGCAGTTCACAGAGCATACATCCCAGTACATAACTCTCCAAGAAGAAGGATATTAAAATCCTGATTCAGAGAAACATTTACACATACACTTCAATTCAAGAGTAGGCAGAGGTCCTTTCATCAGCTGCAAGACCTTCAGTCTGGAAGGGACTGGTAGGCTGGAACCTCACATATCACCAGCTATTAAATCCCACATAGTAATTCAGTTCAATGGCTTAAATATCCCTAAGCATCATGTGGATTTTAGCTAGAACACTTTTCCTAGTGCTCGCCTAATTTCTATTGGTTTACAGCAAGGGAGGGACTACACATTATTTTTCTCTCTAATAGTTCTTTCCAGGAATTATTAAGTCCTCACTGCTAAATCTAGTGCCTCATATCTGAATTGAACAAATTTCATTACAGTTTCTAACCTTATTCCTTAGTAGGGCCTTTAGACTGAAGAACTGTTCTCATATATATGTACCCAGACACTTGTCAAGTTAATAAATGTTTTTCTTTTTGAATAAATAAACAAATTGAGACTTTTCAGCCTGCTATTTCAAGGCATTGTCTCCAGCATTCCCCATATACTTCCAAAGATTTCCATGTCTTTTAAAATGCAGGGAGCAAAACTGTACACTGCTTCAGACCTTAAAAATGGATAATATGCCAGGCCATACACAGGCAGCAAGCCTGATACAATTTGTGTGGGATACACTGGCTGAACATGAATGCTGATGGTCCAGCACATGCGCACCAGTTCTACTGTGCCCAACATGTGTCAGCCCTACTATGTACAACTTAGCCAGTCTATGAGCCATATATTTTACCAGAAAATATTTTTCATTTATCTCCAGAGCACTGATGAAATTCTTGAATAGCTAAGGGCATAGAACAAATCTCTGTGGAAATCCTAGATTTTTTTTTTTTTTTAATGTGATGATTCCCCATTGATTACTACCTTTGGGACTGGTATAGTCTGACAGTTACCTATTGATCCACTCAGTGTGTTCTGTAGTATGTAGGCATGGCACTGTTTTTTAACTAATTATGCCATAGTAAAACAAAGATTTTAAATGTCTAAGTCTCTGCACAATTTATCTTTACCAACCACATGTTTAATCCCATCAAAGATCGAAATCAGGTCTGTTTGACCAGGTTTGTTGCCACAAAATATGAATATCAACATTTCTTTATGTTTTTAGTTAACTGAATCACATATAAGCATCTCATATCACCTACCTAAAGACTGACTTGCTAAGTATAATTAAGTATGCCTTTCTATTCCCAGTCTTGCAAGTTTCAAAATTTATCCAGTATTTTATAATGACTAAAAAAAAAACAACAAAACTTCAGCAAATTTCTTCCTGAATAAAAGTCCTCTGGGGCCCCTCTCGGGGATATGCTCTTTCCCCAGCTCAACCTGACTTCTCACATGTAGCCCTATTCAGGTGTTAACTACCACATTATCTGATCCTGGTAGTTGCCTCCCTGATTTCTTCCCCCACCCAGACATTAACCATCAATAACAGTCCTGATGGCCCTATTCTGATGGGGAGATAAGGCTAACTGCGAGTACATCAGCCAACAGCCATTTCTGAATTGAAAGAATGACTAGAAGTCAATCATCTTATCCCATAAATATGGGGACCCCCAAGAGCCCATTGAGCTCTCCTTGCATGGCCACGGGCTGCACGCCAGCATCTCCCCTTGAGCAGGGTCACCTCTCAAGGATAATCCTCGGGGTTCAGATCCTTCCCCCTACAGAGTTGTGCTAAGTGACTATAGCGCGCCTTTCTCCTTTTGAACTTGTAACCTTGACTTTGTAACTGCATAAATCCTCAACTTGAGGGAAGCAACCCTCCTGAAGCATTGTAGATGTGCAGCTATTTATATAGGGTCCACAGTGGTTGCTATATTTCTTCTTCAGAAAACACTATGTCAGTGTATTCTAAACGGTGTAATAGACTAATAACAATTTCTTCTGTGTTAGGCAGGTGCTCAATGAGACAGGCATTTAAATATTTTTAAGTATTGCCTAATTTTAAGCACTGGCACACAGCCAGATCGAATGGCAGAGTCTCCATACTCAAAATCAAGCATTCTTGAGATGGCTCTGAACTTGAACTTAAAGGTTTCGTTGCCTCTGAGTTTGGATGGACACATATATTGGACACAGTAAAGACCTACAATCTTTTTATCTAAACAGAATGAAATTGTTGTCATTACGAGATAGTTCCTCTGTTACAATGCACTATGAACAAATGGCTTTTGAAAACATTTTCTGCAATCTGGGCACTGACCTGCTGTGCTAGCTCATCACAGAACAGACACTACCATCACACAAATGCACACAAAGAATTTAATGACTTTCACAAATGACATCACAGCTAAATTAGCCAGGAAGAACAAAATGTTCTTCCTTTATACTATCTTAAGAGTATATAATCCCATTATTTTATATTAAGAGGTTGCAAGGCCACCTGGATTATATCATAGGATTTTTGAACAGCTGTTTTAAAGAATAGTTGCCATGTTGCTGATTTCATTATGTACATAACTAAAAATAAAATATGCTTTATTATCTTTTACTATGTATTTAGTAATCCTTTAAGTATTAATGAGTTCCTCTCATTTTTTTGTATTGTATCAATATGCATTTTCTTTAGACCAAATCACAACTTTGTTGCACACATGAACTGAGTGGATTTCACTCCAATATTAATCATGGTTTTGTTGGACAAAATTGATGTTTTGCTTTGTTATCCCAGTGCCAATATACTCTGCAGTGGCTGGGGAACATAAATAAAAAGTACTAAGTTTTCAGAGAGCCTTTCTGCTGACTACGCTGTTCCTCCTCCTCTTCCTCCTCTTCTTTCTGCTACTACTACTACAAATTTCCTAAAACAGACCATTGCCTTTCAGGGGAGGTAGGGATGATAGTCGCCTGTTATTACTATTAGGAATATACCTTCCTTTCATCATTTTGATGCAGAAAGTGGGAAAAAACACTTTTAAAAAATGGCACTAAGTTAGGAAGGAAAAGTATGCATTTAAAGATTTAGGAAATCACAAATTATTTTGACTACAAAGCCCGGGCCAGTGATTGATCTCATTCTTGAAGTCTTTTGAGCTTAGAGGGAAGAAAAAAAAAATATTTGTCTCTATTCCAGTCATCTTCTTCTTTGTTTTCATCACTTTTTTGGTCACTTGCCCAGACATATTCTGTTGGGGGTACTTTTATAGTTACACTCAATCCTCTTGGTCTTGCCTGCTTTGATTGCTGCCAGACTCTTAAGCTGGTAATGTCAAAGCATCTCACAGTCATGAGGCTGATGGGGACTACTTCAGATATTATCATCTGGCTCTCTGCACACTTCTTGATGCTCTGTCATCCCCTCTATCATCTGCTTGAAGCTGCTCATCTAGAAGTATGACTTCTTCAGGTCCATGTGGGATGCATTTATCTGGGATGCCTCCATCTCGCTGCTTGGGTCTGGCTGCTCCCTTCGAGATGCAGTTGTCTTGTTGTCCATTTTATTCCTGCTGTCTCTCCCGGATTGCTGTTCCTCCTGTTATTCTTGCTGCATGCTTTCCTGCTCTCTTGACGCAGCTCTCCAGGGCTATGATTCTTGCTCTCAGTTATTTCTGGTGTGCAAAGGCTGTCACACTTTTTGCTTTGTTTTAACAATTCTCAGATCCCCTCTTGTCTTCAACAGGCTATATTTCCCACCACACTTGGCACATAACCACTTTTCCCATCACCGTGGGAGGACACTATCTTACTTCCAGCTGTGCTATAAAGACATATCCACTCTCTCAAGGAACTAGAGAGTTTGGAACTTCTGTCAGTACTTCTACTTAATGAACTATCACTTTTTTTTTTCTCTGTATATTTGTGTCCCTATTGGAGGATGACATGCTCCTATTGTAAGAATGATTAGTGTGATGCTTTTGAAAGAGGCAAACATTACTGTCAACAGTTCAAATGGAAATATTGTATTTTGAAGGGTTGCAGTATAATTTTCACTCTGCTTGTGGGATTAAGTGAATACAATTCCTGGGGTCTCTATGGCATCAGAATTTTTAATATGCGCAACCACAGAGGACAAACAAGTGGAAATGAAAAATATATTCAGCTCCAAGGCATTTAAATAGCAGTTTCAATTATTATCCCCAAGGTGTATATAAAGAGAAAGAGGTGAATCTTTAAAATGACGGCTGACAATGTCTACCAGAGATCGACATTTTAATAGTGCTAATTGACTTATCCCATACTGATGAAAGACAATGATGATGATATTCGATGACTGTAATTTTACACAGAAATTTCACACAGAAAATCATAAAGAGAGGAGATCCTATGGACAAGTCCATGGAGCAAAAGGTGAAAACTTTGTAAAATAAAAGGAATGCAAAGAAAAAAGAAAGTCCTATCAAAATATATGCAAAAGATACTGTCACAGAGCTAGACCAATTAAAAATAAACAGTTTAAGACAGGAGAAAAGTCCTCATTGATGGACCTCATCTAAAGTATACTACAGCTAAGAGAAAAATTTCCCAAGAATTTGAGATTTGTCACCAGTTTAAAAAAAAAAAAAAAAAAAAAGCAACAATCAAAGCACCTTCCCAGAAAACTCCAGGAATACCCCTCCACCATGGCTCAATTTGCAAGAAGGACAAGGAGGTACCTGAACATATTTGAGTACACCCCTCACCACATAAAACCTATTACTTGTTAAACACACATACCCAGACAAAAAAGAAAAGAGAAATGAATAGCAGTATCAGTGATGAAAATGATGGCACCTTTGGAACAGTTTCACAATCTGGATCCCTTTGACATACGATTTAGCATGGGATTTATATTTGTGGACACCAAAGAGCGAAAAAGATAGGTCAAATTTTTATCAAACAAATTTGCTTTATTGACAAGCTAGTTATCTATGCGCAGGCTATGCAGATACACATAAAAAGTTATGTAAGAATAACAACAACAAAAGAAAACTACAGGATTTGCAGGATCTACAAAATTTTAAATCTACTCTATTAATTTATCTCAGAAGGAAACAGTGTCAGGTGCTTAGAGGAAAGAATAGAAAGTGTGAAAGAAAGATCTATGAAGTCAATGGGGGCAGTTTCTTTCTCCTATATTAGATACTGTTTGTACTTAAAACAAAGGAATCGATAGATACATAGACAGATAGATAGACAGAAGAGCAGCGAGAGAGAACAGATAGCAAAAGGCAGAAGTCATCCAATTAGATTGTCTTCTAATCTTCTCACCTAAGAAAGTATGCAATCAAATTCATCCATCATCACTCCTAATGATTTCAGAGATCTAGCAACTGGGTTCAAAATTTTACAGGATCAGGCCCTTACATGAATACACTCAAAGTTATTAAGTTTGTGGGAGAGCTGAAAGGCCATCAGAGAAACCGACTGGAATGGCTGTCATATTCTCTGCCATAGCAATTGTTACACGGAAAAGGAATCTTTAAATGAACAGACAGTTACAATATTGTGCTTTAAGATAGTGCTTTAATCCGCACAGAAAACAGAATGATCCTATTAGCCCACATAAAATAGCTAGCAGTATACAGATGTGTCCTAGTGTCCTATTTGTCATTGCAATGTAAATGAAAATTACTTAATGTTTGTAAAGCGTTCATAAGATGAAAAGATAAGTGACAAATATCACGCTAATATTACTATTATCATATTAATTAGAAAAAATAATTAGCTTGCAATATTAAGATACTGATCTGAGATAAACCGCAGAACCTACCAAGCTTCAGCTATCACCATCAAAAATATGATTGAAACATTTAAACAATGCGACTACTTCAGTAAGCTGAAAGCTGCTCGTTATTATAGCTTAATTGACCAAGAGTAATGCTGTCAAAGCTAGCTAAGGGATTTTTGAAAACATTTCTTGGGCTCTTGAGCAATCCCAGCATTTTAAAATATTATTCTACTGCCTAAAAATTTTGTTTGCATATTACATGGTATACTTATTACATATACACACACACAGAGAGAAGAAAAACAGCTTGAATTTGTTGCTGAATAGGAATAGCTGGTAACTCAGAGAATACACCTTTTTTTAGCTCAGAGTGAGCACTGGATAAACAGGTAATATCATCTCCATACAGAATATCTGGAGGCTCAGTAGGCAAGTCACAGCTACATTGCTGCTGTGTTGTTCAATCCCATGTTATGCAACTAATGATGCAGAAGGGAAGTATTACCAAACACAAGGGTGACAGGCAAAAGACTCTTACTGCTGAATTACAAGTACAGAGCTCCTATACAGTCTTCATGGTAGAAGGCTGCATGCAGCAGCCACTGTCACACCGCAAGCATGCTCAGTCATGAAATTGAAGTATTTTGCATATGACAGCATACAGCAGAAAATAATCATATGGTCTAATGGAAAACACCAGCTTTTGGGTCACTTGCTAAGAGCAAGTTCAGTCACATAAGCAAGAAGATGGAAGTGTGCAGCTCTTTCACTCCTCCAGTGATGCTAGTGTTAATAGTCCCAAAGTTGGCCAAAAGGTTTCCTATGACTGAAATACAATTTGTAATTGCCTGAATTTACTATGTATTCCTTCATCGCCCATAGATCTCAGTTCCCTTGTCACTGGTAAGCAATGACTTTAGAGTTCACTAGTTGGAGGAATATAAAAAATCCTCATGCGTAGGAAAAGCAGAGAAACTATTAGATTTAATTTTAGTACCTGACGAGTTCTCTAGAGAGTTTCACTAGGACAAAGACAACATATTCTACTGCATTTTTAAAGCATCTAATACAATTCAGACACAAAATGAATAATAACAAAAAAAATCAAATCCTCTTGCTGATACCCTCCCAAGTTTGTTTATCTCAGTCAATTACACCGGATATGTCAAACATAATTGGCTAAAATCACTGTAATATATTCCAAATTAAAGTCTCCCAACCAATAATCACTGTGGTGTATGTATTTTTACATTGATATTTGTTTTACAGACGGAACATATTCTTTCAATTGTTACTGGCATATCAAAATAAATATAGAGACAGTCTAATTAGTCCCACCTTTTTATAGGCGATCCAGTCAAACACCCTGTCAATGTCTGTGGCTTGCTGCACCTCCTGGGACACTGGATGCGAACTGGCCAAGCCATCCAGCAACATCACTTCATGTAGGACATCTGTCAGAAATCTCTGCTTTTCCTGAAATACAGCACATGCAGTAGTATCACAGTCAAGTAGAGAACGGTAGCAATGATATAGTTAGCAAAGGAAGCCTCTGATTAAAATCAGAATCTTCTGGTATGAATGTAAACCACCACGACCTCCTAAAATCTGGAGCAAGTATATGGAACAGACAGAAATCAGTTCTGACATGAGAGATTCTCCTGACTTGGGAGTTTTGCTGGAATTAAAGCAAGTTGACTGAAATTAAAGACATTAGAAGAATTTAAAAGTATTTGAGAGTGAGATTACAAATCAGGACCACAATTATCCCCTTCCAGTTATTAGGGGCAGAGAGAGAAGAGAGGCAATAGTTTTCAATCACAAAAGTACACCATGCTACAAGTTCGTTTGTGTAGACCTCACTGCATACTCAGATAGAAACATATTTGATAGAGATGCGTGTAAATATAATTACTACTACTTTAATGTGTAGACTTTGAGGCATAGGGTTTACGTCACTAACTGTTCTCTTAATGCCACATTCACAAGACAGGTCAGAGTAAGACCAAAAAAAAATGAAGAAAGAAAAGAACAGAAGCCATGGCAGTGTCATAGCAAACAGCTACATTATCTTTCATAATTCAGAAAAAGAAACTCTTTCTTCTGAAGAACTTGTATGGTTTACAGACTCCATCTCCTCCATCTTCCCATCTTCCACCTGCAGAAAGCCGTCATTATCTCTCTGCACAAGTGAGAGAATAGCTGCACACATAACCTGAATGATACAGTCAAAGCCACAGCAATGGCAGAGGCAGATGTAAGCCCAAAGAACATCTCGTATTTTAATTTGTTTCTATACCATCTATAAATATGGATTTCAGGAGTATGTCAAAACCACAGCATATTTACTCTGGCAGCAATATTAATTACACTTTCATGCATACTCTATCAACTACAGTCCATTCACTTCTATGGTACAAGTCAACACATGACTCCACTCCAAAACATTTTGTCAGCAAAGAAGAGCATAATTTGCTTGTTTTTTCAAGTCACAAATAAGTGCAAAGAGTGAATTACAAACTATGGGAGGTTTAAATGATTTTATTTTTCCTGAAACAATAGATCACAAACTTTACCTAAATTATAACAGATTCTGAACTAATGTTAATCTGATGGCTTAATATAAAGAAACTCTAGGGAATGCTGCATTATTCTTAGAATGCCACCTTGATGTCCGCAGATAAAGTAACCACACAATTACATAATAAATTCTATGTTTAATTTCTTTGGTGGCAAGACTTTGGTATCAGTGTGTTAATTTAAATTATATTTATAAGACAGCTGAAAAGCTGTTCCAGTGCTGATCCATCTGGAAATAAAACTTTATGCTAAAATTCATTAGAGCACAAGAAATGTACCTTAAGCTGATTGTATATTCAGGCAATTAAAAACACAGGATGTAAGAAAGCCAATTACCCAACACACTCTTAGTGTTCTCAGCTGGCTGCATGAGGTAAGATTTGTGAAGGGAAAAGTAATGTCTTGTTCACATTATTGTTCATTTCTGAATTTTCTCAGGCATACACACTTAGTAGCTGCCCTTTTTATGGAAAACTAAAGAAGTAGGAAAACAATTATTATGACAGCCCCACTCAGGGGAAAACTGCTGAGGTGTAAAGGATTGTAGATGCTTTGGTTACACCTTACATTCTTTGCTAGTTAGAAACAGAGCACCAATTTCCTCAGAAGTATAATATGTAACACATGCAGACATAATTTTAGCGAGGATTAAGCTTTCTGACCCATAAAGCTAAATGTATTGAACTAAAGATTTCCAAAGCATATTACCTTTCCCCTTCAATACTGAGCCTTTGTGAGCAGATTTCAGAGGGAGAGTCAAACATATGTAGAATTCACAGGGAGAGAGGAGAGAGAGGAGTTTGCCTGTTGACAGGGAGAATGCAGCTCAGAGAGGCCAAAATGCAGAGAAAGCACTAAAACCACCTTAAATATTATGCTGAAGAAACATTACCTCAGCTTGTAAAGTCATATCAGGATATTAAGACGAAAAGACCAACATATATAACCAAATTGCTTATACTGATGGCAAAGAGGCTTTTTGTTCTCTAGTTTTTCCACCCTATGCATTGGGCAGAATTGATCTGTTGTAACATGATATCTACTGGGCTAAAGAAACACCTAGCATAGAAATTGTGAGGAAAAAAATCAATCTTGGAATGCATTTAATGAGGTCAGTGAGCTGTGAACATGGTAGGTGACAAGTTTGCAACTAGACATGAAACAATTACAAAATGTTGTTCAAGATTACTCTCCTCCAAGGGAGTTCAACTGCAACAGAGAAACAAAACACTCATTTTGATCTGTCCATACAGGGACAGATTGACATTCACTGCTAGATCTCACGAGTTTCATCCACATTTACTGCTCTTGTTTTGAGAACAACATGGCTTCAGGTAAGTCTTGGGTCTCTGTCTGGAAAGCAGCAGTAGCTGCAGGAAACTGCAAGGCACTGCGTAGGGCCAGGGCTCTGAGCAAGGGTATGACAACAGCAGAAGCTTATTCTGAAACAAGACTGAAATAAGGACGGAGGTGGTTCCACTCAAATTTGTGCCTTTCTTTAAAGGCAAACAAGAACAACTGAGTGCTCCTCTCTTCCTTCTTTTCCTACCACCCACTTGGCATCCTCTCTCTTCAACCCATCTCCTAAGAACTTTCCTTGAACTGCAAATGGCAAAAATCAGGATCATCAGGCCCTCTTGTGTTGAGAAAGAAAAAGCATGATTATATTTCTAGTGGCTTTCCTCCTTGCTCTTGCTTCAGTGTGCATCCAGGGGCTGGGACCGCAGTGCCATTACAGAGATGAATATCTCTCTCAAAGATTCACCTACTGACATTTTTGCACTAATACCTGTACTCACTGACTTCAAGTAATTGTCTCTTCATAGGAATGAATTCTTTAGTCCTTGCCAGTAAGATCCTCTCTGGTACGAGGCTGTCCTAAAGGCTTTACCCTTTACTACCCTTCCTTAGCCTGAGCAAAAGCATCATGTCAGATATAAGAAACTGTGGATAATATGGTATAAAACTCTTCACCTATGGCTATTCTTCCACATAAGGGACGTACCTGGAGATCATTAAATACGGATCTGTAGCATAAATATTTTTCCAAAGCAAGAGGAATCAGGAGTAAGAAACTGGGCTAACCATAAGAAAGCTATCTGCTTCTGGCTTGTTTTCATTCTTTTTTTAGGGAGAAAGGATTATGAAAGAATGCGGTCACTCTTTGTATATTAGTCTTCAACAGGATTCCCGCTATTCAAGTAGTTTACATTTAAATGGAAAGAAAGCAAATGTGAAATAACATTTTTTCAGCAGAAAAGACTGTACTTTCAAAAGCAGTATAAAAATTTATTGTGCATAACAGGAAAAGGATGATGTAATGGAAGGGGGTTGCTGCTTGTGATTTTATAACATCATATAAAGACATAATGTAAGAGCACAAGTTAGCTAGCATGATGACAATGTAATGCTTAAGTTATTCACATAAAAATAATTTATAAAAATTAATAGGAAATAGCAGGGAAAAGAATTAAAAGGAAAAAATCTGAAACACATCCAACAGTAGAACAAAAGGAATAGCAAGCACAATGAAAGCCCAAACTGATAATTATTACTCATAAGAGATCAAAGGCCTCACTATTAAAGGCACTGCCTTTGTTCTGGTAAAGCCATTCAAACAGTTTAAGACTAATATCCAAATCTGTAAATGATTTTCCTGACAAACTTGCCAGAAATATCTTCTCCAAAATACAGAGTTTTACTAGTCAACAGCAGTACAAGAGATGTGTGCTTTCTCATGTCTGACAAAACAAGCATTTGCAAAAAGCTACACTTGGGTTTATCAGGAAATTGTACCCTCAAGAGAAAGAAATGGGAGCAAACTCTGAAAGCAATCGAAGAACACAAGCATCCGCAATGTCCAAATGTTGCAGTTCTAATGCTAGAGATTTCAGAGTGAAACTTAACTAATTACAGAGGAATATGAGGAAACCCAAGGAACCAGAAGAATATCGGGAAACATCTTTGAGGAAATCCAAGGCTGAAAAAAAATACCACAAGGACAGAAAAGATCTGCTGATGGACAAAAGAAAGTTTTTTCTGTCTGCATGTTTATAAGTACTGCATTGTCATAGCACAGGGTGTCTCTTAAGCACATGCAAATGACAGCAACATTTCTTTATCTCTCTCTTCCTGTGTGTAATTTTTTGGAAATGTAAGTTGAATAAATTACAGCTTTTTTATTATTTATTTATATCTGTCTGCATGCCTCTATTACGTGCATAGTCTGTTGAAGGAAACTTGCAACATATTCTGTGTTTATGGACTGTCAGACATCTAGGTCTATTTTTGTAACTCTCTTCTCTGTATTTTCAATCAAAGTTCTGCCCCTGTGTTAGAGAAGTGTACACACTGGCTGGTAATTTTTGTCATAAAGTGACACAGAAGTTCCAAGAACTCATGGTTAAAGATAAGGACCCAAAGCATTTAGTATAAGAGAATCTGAAATGGATTCTCTCTCCAATGCTGAACCAGACATTCATGAGCCACTTACTTGATGATGTGTTTTTACTACTGAAGTTGCTATGAAGATAGATACTGGATTGGGATTTTTTGCATAATTTCACCAGCTACTGCAATTGGTGTTTCCACTCACCAGTCTGTTTTTCACATACAGCATTGGTTGCCCAGTATATCCATTTTGTAAATGAGGTTTTGCACAACAGAAGGATGCAGTATAAAGCAGAGAGCTTTACCGAAAAGAAAAATAACTGTATTCACTAGTAGTGCTTAAAAAGTAGTTCCTTCTCTTTAATTCATTCTTGCATGCAGTTGTATTCACACAGACACAATTCTATCTGCATAAAAGCAAGCAGATGAACGTAAAAGCAAGCAGAAGATATATATACCAACTCCTCATACGTTTGTTACCTCAGCATCTTTAACATTAGACACCATAGTGCAAAGTTCATCCTTCAGTGCAAGCAACATAAGGAGAATCTACACAGGAAATCTACCTCATTCAAAAAAATATGAAAGATGTTTGAAAGATGCATTTAAAGATGCTTGGTTTACTGTGGGAATCTCCAGCAACAGCTGCCAATCAATCAGAATATTTTTCAGATGCTCTATCATTTGCTAGATGGATTTTCTACACCTAGACTCTGCATTATTCTGAAAGAGATGAGGTTCAGTAAGCATAAGACTTGAAAGATCCAAAGACATTTTGCAGGCACAGACAAAATTACTTATCTGTGTGTGCTCCAAGCAATTGCATGCAATTTTAAAATAGAGTGGCAGCATGTTCAGGACACCTGAAAAATTGAAAAGAAGCATTGTTCAACAAAGATACCCACAAATGTATGGCTACTTCTTTTCCAATGAGCTTCCCATCTCAAATATAATTCCTAATAATGTGGATATTCTTGGTTCAATAGGACAGTCCATACAGTAACCAGAAGTGCTTTCCTCAATCTACCTAACATAGAGGAGGCAAACATTGCCATAAAGCTTCTTTCTCATCTTGACTGAAGACAGAGAATTTACTAATTCAAAGTTATGTGAAATTTGGCAAGTTCACTAAAGTTTTGGGTTTTTTTTCCCTGAAACTACAGCTTCATCTGAACCTTAAACTCAGGAGATTTGAACTCATATGACCCAAAAGCTCTTGTAATAATGTCATTTTAACTGCTTTCTCAAAATAAGCAGATAATGACACACAGAAAGAAGAGACACTGACATTCTCCAAACCTGTACTCAATCATTTAAATAAATCTTTCACCTAAATGTTGATCACCATCTTTGTCTGATCTCTAAATGTTAAAAGTTTAACTATTTAAAGTTAGGAAATCATCTCGCCAAAGCAGAAAGAAATAAACTGTATCAAAAAAGACCATTTGGAGATCGAAATTTATTTTCCTAGTTGTAAGCTGTATAGTTAAAAGGGACTAGTAATTAGCCATGAGAAGATCTTGCAGCTTACCTTTCTTTATGTGTCTCTCTTTTTCCTACCAAAGTCAATTATACATGAGATTGTAGTTAATTTTGCATAAAAAGCTTCCCCCTTAGTTGAGTTAAAACAGAAAGTCATACAAGGATTGACTTCGGTGAGTAGTTACTGGGGGCAAAAACCCTCCATGTGGTATTAATTAAAGGCCTACTTCTTACAGGCATTGGGAGTCTTTAACCAAAAACGGAAGATGAAAGTAGTTTTAAAAAAGGAGAGGCTGAATCTCTCTCAGTGCTGAGCCAGCATGATATTTATGTTGGGTTAGAGGATCAAGCAGGCTACAGCTCAGGTCTGAAATGCCAAAATAATAATGGAATAAATCAGAAAGGGCTCTATGTTAAATATACTTCAAAAGTTTTAATGATTTTCTGGGTTTTGTTTGTTTGTTTGTTTGGCTTTTTTTTCTTCTCTGATAGTCAAACAAAGCCTAAAAACTCTTTATAGGCAGAGATAAATGCTTTAGGAGACAATCTGAGTCAAAGCACATTAAAGAGATGCATGGGTCTAATGGCAGCATTCATTTTTATTATTTTAATCCTGCCAATGAGTAAGACAGGCAATTAAGATAATTTATCAAGGATTTGGGTAGCCTGTTGCAGTTGCATAATGTTCAAAGTACATAATGTAACAAGACTTAGCTTAATGATTCTCTGTTAATTTTTCTATGTACAGTATTTTGCAGCACATTTTTTAAGACAGAAATGCTGATCTGCAACTTCATTATTAATTTTAGCTTTAGGAATGTAAAGATCATCTAGACTGTTGAGTCTAGCAGTGTGAAGGAAGAACAGATTATTTAAAAAAAAACTTTAATTGTAATTATTTAATACTAAGAATATCCCTAGCAAATATGACCATTCTTCCCTATAAAACTACTAAGTACAGAAGAAAGTGGGAGACCTAGTCTCAGAACTTGAATCGATAAAGAAGGCAGAAGATTCAAAGCCATCACTGACATACTACACCTTGACTTATCCAATAAAGTTGTCACCAAAGCCAACTTTTATAAAATAGAGAAGGAGGAGAAGGCAGCTGGGCTCTGTGAAATGCTTTCTCAGCATGAAGCCGACTACTGACTGCTAAAGAATTTGACACTCCTTTGATGGATGAAAGGGAAAATTACATGCCAGTAATTCCTGCTGTCAGTCCTCAACACCTATCCCAATAGCAGAGACATTCAAGGACAAACATGATGACTCCTCCCACCAGAAAAAAAAAGGAGGCAAAAGATCAGTCAATAAATTCCTGGATCTGTAAGTCTCAGTTGAATTTCTTCCTTTACAGAGGAAGTGCTTTGTGATGATGAGAGAAACAAGCAAAAAGGAAAATAGCACCTGTAGTGGCAAACCTCCTCGGAAATCAGGATGGTGAATTGGATGAACAAATATAGGACTATGAGAAGATAAACATCATCATATTGTTTTCCATTGTCATTTTTTTCTTTTCTCTGATCCTTAGAATAAAAAAAGTCACCTTCCAAAGAGGTGAGATTACCTTGTGTCAGTCATAATATCTTACAGTTGAAGAATTCTCATCCAGACTCTATTCCTTTTCAATAGCATGGGCAGACAACCAAATATTTGTGTCATGTTATGTGGTACTCTAATATAGAAACTTCTCTTTTTCACCATAAAATAGGCAATAGGTAGACATTTACATGCCAGTAACTCCTCTGAGTACACATGATGAATGGGATCTCTGGTGGGAACAGTCTACAGTGCCAGTTTTCCTCTCAAAACAGTCCTGACAACATAGAAACAGTTATTAAGACTTCCAAGACCTTGAAAAATGAGATTTAAGAATAAGAATTTGCCACATTTCAAAATAACAATTTCAAAGACCACTTAATCTAGGGGACAGGGAAGGCTGGAGAAAATGAAAGGAATGGTGGATTCATTGCTATGGCAAATGTCTAACAACCATGTTGTAGGGTCATATTTCTCTCAAAATCAGAAGTTCTTTGGCCTTCAAGAAATCAAATATAACCTGCAGGGACTTACATTTTAGCTGAAGGAAGGAAACGAGAGTTTCTAGTTTTGACCTGTGATAACTTAAATTTTAAAAAGATCATAGGAATATTGGTTGGACTATGCAGGATCTCAGCAATGACATCTCACCCTCCTATCTGTGCTGGACATTTTGAAACTAATAAAACTTTGACTAGTTCTTCAGAAGAGTTCTGGTAATATAAAATATATTACCTGCCACAGATGTAGAAGCCTCTATCAGAATGACTCAGTTCATTCTGTTCTTCATACCGTTCACCCAAAATTTCAGCAGGGTTATCCAGGCCATAGGGAAGAAAGGCTGTATTAAAAGATTGGATGTCTTTTGTTGTTAAGACTATGCAAGCCTCAAAAAATATATGAATGCCCTGAGGACAAGAATTTCCAGACTTGATAGAAGCCTCAATAAAATGTTACAGTGTTACCATGCTCCATGGAAGTTCAGTCTCATTGTCCCTCCATGTTTCCCGTAGTAAAATAACTTAAAAAAAGACTGAAGAAAATCAGACAAAATCAAGAAACTAAGAAAAGAACAAAATATTTAAGCAAGTTAAGTAGCCTAGAGAAAAAGGCAAAGCTGGTAAACAGGTTTCAAACAAAACCCATGTTCGCGAGTACCAAGTGAGACTTGGGGAAGCCTCACAGAACAGGCAATCTCCACAGAGAAGTAAAAGGAAGAAGCTTGTCCTAGATCTGGGAAGAACATTGCCCTGAATGCACTTTTACAAGGATAGTCTGGGTTGAGAAGAAAACTTGAAAATGTCATGCTAAAAAACTGAACAGAGTAGAAAGGAAAGGCCTGGGACTTTTGGATAATTCTGTGCTTTGGCAAGAAGAAAATCACGTGGCTTCATCTATCACAGCCCCTGGTGGTAATCAGGGAATAAAGCTCTCCTTAATGAAAGCTGACATGTCGGTGCAGAGCATGGGGTTTTGGTTCGCATTGCTATGGTGAGCACATACTCAACACGCAGCTCTCCTCAAGTTCCTCCAGCAAGACAAAGTTTGTGAATCCCAAATAAGACACAAACTGAAATGCGCGGCAGTATCCACAGACTGCAGAAGCAAAACTTTAGATGGTTACATACATTTAATTGTGAAAGCTTATGTTTCGAGAGCCTGAAGGCTCGAAATAAAGAAATTGTAGAAAGATCAAAATGACTATCAGTCTTCTGCTTCTACACTTTTCCAAAAATAATAATAATAATAAACTTAATAAGCTAAAAAGGAGCTGAATCTGATATTTTAGTCCACAGTCTTCTTGAGGAAAATTCCAAGAGTAATGTTCTAAAACTAAAAGAGAAAGAATCTAACTAACTTTCCCCCTTCTTAGGAAAGGAAAAAAAATGGATTTTGGCGTATTGGCATATTACTTTTGGTTTTCCTCATGCAAAGATCCATGTGATCATACACCAAAGCATCTTTTATTTCTATTTCACTGATATGAATTATTGAGGACAAAATATTATCCAGAATGCTGGAATGTTGCTTTACTTAATCATCATCATTACAGAAAATAAGACTTCTAGTTTTTGTTCCTGCGGTTGATTCATGAAGCTTCTACTGTATCCTTCACTCTTGAAAAAACTAACTTGTTTCAAACAAACAGCTTTACTTTTTTGTAAATGCTCACTTTTTACTTGTTCAAGTTTATAAATGTCAGTTTGATCTAAATGGCAAATTCACTTTATACCAATAACAAAAATACAGAGGAAATCAAATTCCCATAACTGTAGCTTTGGCTTCCTCTTTTTGCAGTCTGTATAAGGATGAAACACCAAGTGTTAATTCTTACTGTAGGCTGTAAAAAATGGCATAATGCTCAAATGCTGAACTTGTCAACTGTTCCATCTTGCCACCAGTTGTCTAGCTATGCAAGTATGTCAATATAGTTATTTTGATATAACTATACAGGCCAGTGATATCCAGAGCTTCACGAAAAGTTTGTCTATCCCCTTTTTAATTTAAAAAATAAAAAGGCAAATTAATATTTTTCAGATGCAGTAATATTAATAATGTTAATTGTAATTTATGCAGCACATGTGTCTGCTTTCCATGTTTAACTGCCAAATCTTGTTCAGCCTCTTTGTTTAGCCTGTATTCTGTTAAGACGCCTGAACATCACGTGCCATACATGTCATTTGCTTAACTGTGAACATTATGTTCACCCCCCAGAAATGTAAAGCAAACATTCTATATTCCAAATGAGTTCTAAAGCAGAGTTATTCTGGATTTGTTAAATTGGTTATGTGGAGAACAAATGACTATGATGATTTGAAGATAAAATTCAGTGTATGAACGTTGTCATCTATGACATTCCACTATGCTAAAACCATAAAGGGCTGCCAGATTTCATTGCATTTATAATTAGAATGATTACATTGTAATTCAGGATGTGTTCTTCATAAAGATGAAAAGAATGAGTTCTATTAAGGCCAAAGCCTACGTATACAAGGCAGATGTCAGTTCAGATAAAGATTTATTTTCCTTTTTAACAATACCATTATAAATGAATACCTGAAATAAAAAATAATATTACAGAGAAATCAACTTCAAAATTAGCAAACCTTAAGGTAAGTGTACCTGTATACAACTACTAAAAAAATTCTAAGTAATTTCACAGTATTCAAAAATTAATGGCATAAGAATACTAAATAAATCCTCCGGAAATGACAAAACCATTTCAGAGATCAGTATGCAAGAGAGAACCAAAACATTCAAGCCACAACAAATCTTTATAGTCAATCTGTACTTATAACAAATATTTTCTCAAGTAATTAAAACTGTATAAATACAAAACAATAGCATATAGAAAATTTCTGTAAGAGACAATAAAATCTATATAGCTACAAGGTCTCATACATTACTTCCCTCTCCGCTGGTCTCATAACTCTCATTTTTCCATTGAGCATAATATTCACTGACTACAGCTTTTGATACCTAAAAGTAACCGGAGACGTGATTGGAAATGACACAGGGAGTAGATCCAAAAGAATGTCCCAGCGTGTCTTTACTAGTTCTCCTTCAGAAAGCTCCAGAATTTGCCTGCAAAGCTCATAAGTATGCCCAACTGTGTACCCTAAGTAAGAGCCCTGTAACCTAGATCCTCAGTACAGTTAACCCACAGTAACTAAGCATGCACTGCTAGATGGCAAAATCTACCGAGAAGCAGTAAGACAAAATGAGTAAACTTCAGGAGAACAGAATACTATAAGTAAAGATATATTCAATTTTACGGTATGCTTTACTCACATACGCCTTTCCTAATTATGTTGTGTTTCTAGATTAAATTCAATAATCTGGACATTTTCAAAAATGATCCGTGTTAAATCACAACTGCTTTAATCCAAAATGTTTTTGAGTAGAGAGGCATTAGTTATCTTAACACTAGGTTATGACAGACATGACCTTATTTCTTTTGTAATAAATCGCAGATTACACTTTTGGAATGCTGTCAAATTATTTCACACCTAGTGATTTTGCTTTATTGGACATCTGATCCATGCATGCATCATTTGATATTTTTCAGCAGTCCTTGTCTGTGACAGAAGCAGTAGTACAAAACAGAAAAGCAACCTTTTTGAGGAGTTTCCAAATTAACAAAAAAACATAAACTTACCATGTTCCATCCTGGGTAGAGATAGTCAGTCCCAACAAATTCAAAATAGTGAGCAAAACCTTCTTTTAGCCACACATCCTCCCACCAAACTGGAGTCACAAGGTCACCAAACCACTGCAAAGAAGGTTCAGATAAATGACATTTAGCAACACTTGCTCACATTTCATTTAAATGGAACATATTATTCATAAACTTTAAGAATGACTATATTTTATACCATCCACTTGCAATTCAGGTAGATGTTCATCTAGATTTACAGGACTAACAGAAGGAATAGAGGCTTACTCTGGAAACCTGAGTCACCACTTGGAAACACCACTGTACATAACGGAAGTACGGGTAAAACTGGGAACACAGCCTCCATATCCCAGACCTAAATTTTAGTTTTTCTTCTATAAGGTCTGCCCCAGAAGATTTACAATACTTCTGACAGTCCATTCATTGCCTTTTTTTCTAAAGAAAGTTGTTTTATGCCGCCATGACATTTCTCCACAGGCAGGAATCAGCTGCCTCTACGGAGATTGTTGGTGCCACATAGATTGTTCCAGGGCACTGAGAAACCCACGCAGGCCTGAGGGATTTACCCCAGCACATACAGGAGTCCGCAGCCTTCCAGAACAGCAATTGGAGGTATAGGGTGCCTAAAATGCCACTAGCCACCTGTGTTTATGCATAAGGATCCTAGCTGACTGCCAGTCCCATTCCCCCTTGTACTTTGTGTCATGGGGATCTTAGAGAGTGCTGGGATTGTCCGTGAAAAGCGAATAAAGTACAAAAATTCACAGGAAATCAGGCGTCATCAACTCCACCGCTCATGGACCAGTCTTTAAATTATTGGAATGGCCTTGGGCAATCTCAATCATTTTAACAGAAGTGGCAATAAATGCACATACAATATTTTGAAACAATATTTCATAGTTGGTAACATTCCTTTTTTTCCACCTGAACAAATACCAACATTCTATTTCAGTAAAATTCTCTGCCACTTTTTTTTTCAAAAAGATTAAGATCCAAAAGAGATGCATCTATTATCAAGTGAGAAAATGTTGAGTTTTCATGGAGTAGTAAGTTATAAAAATAAACAGATGAAGAGCAGCAAGTAAGTATTGCAGAAGGGGAGACCCATGTACAAGCACAGAAGATGCTGCTGTTGCTGTAAAGACAGGGGAAGAGAATGATAACTGCTTATTTGAAGGTTTTGTGTTCCTCCATGCATATCCTTCTGGAGCAAGTTGAATGCCAAAGAAAGATTAATGCCATGACTAAAGATCCTGAGTGAACACAGGAGCTCCAAAGACCATAGCAGAGAAACTCTGATTATCAGGTTGCTACACAATGTGCCGTTTATAGGATCTGAGCACTGAAAAAAAAAGAAGCCAAATGTTACAAGGTGACTAGGAATTTAAGAATTTCTGGAGAAAAGACAGGGCTAACAAAAGCTATGTTAACTATGATCTTATGCTAAGTGAAACTGAATTTGATGGACATTCAGTAATCATTATGAACTTGAATGCCGTCAATAAATTCAGCAGGATCAACAGAGAGAGATAGTATTCTAAAAACATTTACCTGAAAGGACAAGAAACATTAAAAATGAATGTATATACGTTATGTACTTTTGTGAACCTTATGAGAGGTATAAACATATATACTAGAATAAGTTAAATGGTCGATAATGACAAAAAGATTAAGCAGAATATCACCGAGTTTATTTCTTAAATTACAAGAAGACTGCTGAACAAATATGAAACCAGTAGCATCTGTTATGCTCTGACTACTCAGAGAGAGGTTTAGAAGATAAAAGGTAAAGTTCATAATGAATCCTTTTGCAAATTAAAAGCATTAACAAAATTATCCATTAAAACAGTGAATTATGTTAGATAAAATACATTTGATTTAGACAAGAACATAGCTGTGATTTCTTAGCAGAAAAGTGAAAATATTTATTTTAATGCTTTCAGAATTTATGAAGTCTCCAGGCAGCATTTCTTCTGCAGTAGTACTGCTCTTGGGAATTTTCCATGTTTACTTAGGAACAATAAAAAATACTAATTTAATTATTCAACTAAAGGAAGATATATTTGTACAAGTATTAAAACAGCCAATACGAAAATGCTGGGAATTGACTAACTATTCTTGAATACTGACAACTGTCAGAGATAGAGCAGGCACAGAAGTTACAATTACTGAGGCCCAGTTTCCAAACAGAAAGCTGCTATTATCTTCCTAGGTGATAAATACATGAAAAGACAACCCTAGGTATATCGCTTTGTTTGTTTGACTGTGTATTTTAATATGCACATTATTTGGACTGAATGAAGATAGTTTTATCTTTTCATTTTCAAGGAAAAGAGGAATATGTGTGATTACATAAATTGCTTGTTTCTCATAGATATTATGATCACCCTAACAGTGAGAAAGCACTTATTTTCATTTTAGGCACACTGAAAGGACACTCTTCTCTATATATCTTCTTTACAGATTATAAAAAAAAAAACAATAGTTTAGGAATTTTTAGTTTTCCTTTTGCATTCATACCCATTTAATTCATTCTGTGATACTGAGTCTTGTACTCAGGTTGGTCATCTATCACAATACATCATGGTGCTTACATCCAAATTACTTTTTATTCAAATGTTGTGGATGAGGCTGATCTGTGATATTCAAATAAAATGGATTACTACTTTAATATAATTACTTTAATAAATTATGGTAATTATTTGGAGCTATCAACTTAAGCTGCTACTTATATGTGCACTGACTAATATCTCATTTGTGCTTTGGGGCTTTTATATTAGTGTTGGAGGGGAAGCTTTTATGCTGGAACATTCCTTACTCCTCCAGTTATTAATTTTTAATTAAATACATAAAATGTGCTAAAAAAAAAAAAAAAAACCTCTAGCTGAAATACCAGTCATTGACAATACGAAAGATGACAAAGCCAAACCTAGCCAGGTAAATTTAATATGCCATTCCTAAAACACATCTAAAATAACAATCAGGTGAAGCATTATAAAATGTGGAAAATCAGACCTAAAATCCTGTCTTTGTTATTTGACAACTAGAGAATGTCCTTCTACTGCTGCAAAGGTGTCTCTCATTGATGTCTGTGCCTGAACACTGCACATCACTACCACAAGCGCTAAAGCACTGATACTTGTGAAATCGGATTTTAAACGGTTACCTCTTAAGGATAACCATCTCCACTCTTCACATTTTTCTGTTGTTGGATACACCGTTAGCAAAGTGTTTACTACATTAGCCTAAGTTACAGGAACACCTAGTACTGTAGTAAGATTTGTTCAGTAAACCTCAAAGTTATGGGATTAAAATCAAAGGGTGAACTCTATGGTGAAACAAGGCAAGGAACTGCAAAGGTACAATTTAAAAAAAAACATTTTATGGGAATGTCTTTTCTACTTACTTACCTGAAATTTTATAAAATGAATAAATGAAGATCTAAACACTAGAGATGGGGATTCTACTTTTGGCTCTGCAGAAGTGATTTTGGTTAATCTCTGTCATTTTAAGTGCAAATGAGTGAAGGGAAAGAACATTCATGTGACAACGAAGGTTGGCAGATGAGGTTGTGCACAGCAAAAGAGGATGAAAAATGCAGGAAGAATTAACAACTAAATAGCAGAGGCAAGAGAACCTGGACCCAAACTGGCCTCAGTTCAATACCCTTGCAGCTAACCTAATAGTTTCTAGCTACTGTTATATGCCATCCAGAACTGTACATGATCAGTTCATACTCTCTGTGACTAAATCCTGCATCTGAAAAGTATAAATAATATTTCTTCCATCTGATTTTTTCTGTCTTGTCTATTAACCCCAAAAAAGCAGCCGAGCAAGGCAATGATCTGCATGGAACTAAAATAGAAACAGGAGCAACATGAAAGGAGTAAAATATTCACGCAGACAGCATTACAAATAATACCAACGTGGTCACCAACTAAGCTTTCTCATTTCTACAAAAGCCACTCAAAAGTACTGCATGAGCATACAAGGATCTTAAAATAACTTCATATAAAGTTTTCACCCCCTTCAAGATTCTCTTTCATTCCCAAAGCAATGTTAAAAGGCCTCTGTTTCAATGACAATCAAGCAAATAAACTGTGTAAGTTATTGATGTGGTAATTGCCCACATCTGAAGTATAAATTGCTTTGGAAGGAGAAGAAATTATTAAAACTGTTCAAAGAACAACTGGAAGTAATGGAATGACTTCAGAGAGAGAAAAAAAAAAGAAAAAAAGGTCTTAAGTTGAACACAAGGGAAAAAGTTACTGACCATGGTATTTCATCAGCTATAAAAAAGGTTCTAGGGGAAGCACTGGAAACCTTGTAATTAAGAACATTGAACCCAGCATGAGAAAAATGCACTAATGCAATGCAACTGAGAAATAAGAAAAATGCAATGGAAGAATCTAACACTTCAGGAGCATGAATTTGATGACCTTAATGTAGGTTTTCCATATCTGATTCCTAAGGTACTGTGATTTTTCCAGCTGAACAGTATGCTACCCTACTGTACTGTACAATAAAGAGCATATAATAAAATAGGATTATCGTGCGGAGAACAAATCAGCAATAATTTTCAATACAAAAATCCTACTTTCATTGAGGACTTAATATTCATCTATAGAGTTAATATGAAACATGAATCTGAACTAAATACTATTTTTTCCAGATTCAGCTATCCATTTATCACTACAAAGGCTACCCTTTATATGATACTTTTTATTCGCAGGAAGTGTTAAGAATTTGCACTGCTTTTTAAAGAACCGTGTGTAAAGTCACAGATGTAAGCCATGCCATTTACACAGTAGGATTCCTTTCATTTTAACCTGAAGGGTATGATTATGCCTGTTACCAGCGGGGGAAAAAAAAAGGGGTTCCTGCCCCTGTAGCACATTTCTTCGATAGCATTTGCATTCAATTCAGTACTACTAAACACTTGTAATGTGTTTAGTTTGAGATAAGGCAGAAGATATGTGAAATAAATTGAAAGAGGAGTTTAGTACAAAGTTTTATTTTTGATACAAAAGTTTCTGTACACTCAATTATCCATCACTAGTGAACAACAAATACCATGTTAAAAAAAAAAAAAAGAAAGAAGTATGCATGTATGTGATGGAAGATGCACAGGACTATCAAATTGATTTTAGCCAAAGAAAATATTAAGACACATATGAAGCTCAACATTCATCTGCTTGTAATTCTGCAATAAATCGCTTTCTACAGTTATCAGTGTGCTTACTCTACACACAGAGGATATATTCATATATATGCAT
This sequence comes from Crypturellus undulatus, assembly GCA_013389825.1. Lineage (NCBI taxonomy): Eukaryota > Metazoa > Chordata > Aves > Tinamiformes > Tinamidae > Crypturellus > Crypturellus undulatus. The sequence goes on from VWPW01014699.1 coordinate 449,019, forward strand.
ACAGAAGTCAGGCAAGTATTCATCACTGCTAATTTTCCTTTAGTCTCATTTTGATTCGTCCCATTTTTTTTTCATCGTAATGATATGTCTTACAGGACTCCTGATTAATTTGACTACACGTAGAATGAAAGTTGCAAAAGCTTGATATAATGTTTGATTTCTGAGGTTGATACCACATATCTGAACACCTTTAATACCTGATGACATAGCTCATGCACGATGACCATGGTGACATCCAGCAGGTATGATATAGAAGAAATGCTTGGATCTAGCAGTATCCTTTGCTCCACAAAAACACTCAGTCCCCAGTTCTCCATAGCAGCGTACGGATGCTTAGGCACAGCTAACAGATCTAGAAACAGAACAAAATATATGTTAACTGCTTGTGGGAACTACTGTGCTGAAGAGCTTCTTGTAAGTAAAAGTCATAAACCATCATTAAAGATATTTTAAATACTAAAAATGTTAAAAAACTGTAAATTTCAGCTCTCTAGTTGAAATTACTAGAATAAATAGTATATAGAATAGTATAGAATAAATACTAGCTGAAATTACTATAATACCCAGAAATCATCAATAAAATAGCCATTTTTGTTCTTATATCTCCGTTTCTTCACACATATTTCATGACTACTATCCTGTTGCTGTAAAACAGTACATATTCCTCTAACTAAACAGGTTTTCTATTAGAACTCATCCTGTTTTAAAATACCTTGTTGTTCAGTTATTTCTGGGTTTGATACTATTTCTCGCATTTAATTTACCTTAATTAATGGAGTAATACAAAACTTTTGTCAAAAGTGTACTTTATCTTTGCATTGAAGTGACTCCTCCGTGTAAGTGTCCTTACACGACAAACTCTACATAAGGATTAACACCAAGGAAAACATAGAAAAACAGTGCTTCAAAATGACTAAAAAGCTGTCAAGCGGCTCAGATTTTGGAAACACCGTTTTTTACAAAAAAAGGTATCTTTCAGTGTGCAATATTACTAGCATGAATCCGCTGAGGACAAGACTGCCGGCAGCCACCTCTTGGCTCTGCAGGCTGGAACAACAGTGTCGGATTCAACTCCAGGATTACTCTAGTTTGCAACAGTTAACAATACTAGAAAAAAAAGTTAGGCAGATCTCTCAGCATAAAAAAAGGCCAGTAGAGAATTGCTCTCAGTGGTGTGACATTCCACAACACGACTCAACAACATATCAGCACGCCACTCCAGTTGAACTAATATGAGCCTGGCCTCTTAATTTATTAGCCAGACTGTCACACTCCATTCTTGGCTAAATAATTGCTGGTTTCCAACCCAGTACCTTTGCAATTAACACGGGTATGTCTAGGTGGTGCTTCACTGTGTGCGATAAACAGTCTCTAGCTTGACTACCTAATCTGAGAAAGAAAAAAATCATCTATTTATATATAGCAATTCTATTAGAGCACAGACACTTCTTAGTTTATCTGCTTTGTCTTGCTGATACATGTAGTGGAGCTGGGTTAGAGAACAACCTAACAGCAGGAGATTCACAGGGATTCATGGGAAGTTGCCACCAAAATATTAGGAATGTAGAACCTGGATATATGCCAGCAGTCCCAGGAAGGGCCTGCTCCAAGAAGCAAAACCATTATAAAATTCAAGGGAGAGAGCAAAAAGAGCATAGTAGCCACTTGCAAATACAAGCTAACCGAAAGCATGCAAATTGCAAAGAAAGACATTTTACAAAAGGTACCAAATAATTATTTTTATAACACCAGACACTGGAACAATAAACTAATTAAATAAGAAATCAAATCAGAAAAAAAAAAACTCAAAACCATGCAGTTCAATAGTAGGCATGCCAGTAAATTCAAAGTTAAATGCTTCACTTTTCTTCTTTAGTCGGGGCTTGAAACCAGAGTAACTGCAGTTTGTTATAACTGAGGCAAAACAAAAAAAATCCTGCTGTTGCATGAAGAAACAATAAGGATTAAAAAAAAAAAAAAAAAGAGTGGTGGGAGGGAGACAACAAAGACAATGGGGTAAAATCTCTGAAGTTAATAGCAAGTCTTCATTAACTTGAATCTGGGATTTCTACTGTCAACTCTACAGAGAAAGCTATAACTTCTCCTACAGCAATTAAGCTTTCCTCCAAAAGAATCTTCAAAAGAAGAATAAAGAAACTGATTCTATCCTTAATTTACACTGATTAAGTTTTCAGCAACTCCCCTCAAATAAGCAGAGCAACACTGGAATAAAAATAACATTTAAAAAAAATCCACACTTTTAACTGAACTCATTTTTATTATTATTTCCTCTCCTCCAGGTTTCTCTGCAGCTTTTGGTCTCTCTTATCTGTCATAATGGCTACTTTTGGTTAGTGTCAGTCAGTAACAAATTGGAATAACATGGGGAAAACAGCAAAATGGAGTGAAGCCCCTCAACAGTGAGGAACGGAGTTTCTCCTCCCCAACCAGCTGAACACCTTTATAGGCTAATTACAGGCCGCCTCTCACTATTTACTTCATTGATACTGGTCTGCTCGTTTAGATGGATATTCTATACACCTCACACACCAATAAAAGCTTCCAATCTGATGGAAAGCTCCTTGCACTACACGCAGATAACAGCAGAGAAATCCTCTTCATCGCAGTGATCCAACACAGCCCCTTTGCTCTGCAAGCCTTGCAGCTGCTCTCATGCATAGGTTAATGTTTAAAGTGCTTTTCTGTACTGACAAACAGAAGCAATAGATAACCCTGTTGGTTTCCAGCATGTTAATCCCTATAGGAGCCATGAGCACACCAACAAATTGCTGAACGAGTCGAGAAGCACGCTACACACCAACCCTCAACTTCTCCTCACCGAGGGTCAGATACACTGCACATTGCTTTACTTCAGGGACTGACAGAGAGAGCTTTTCCTGAGAGTATGTCTTACTGCAAAATGAGAAATCTTTTTCTGCTCGTCTATGAACAACTGCTACATTGCCAGTTGCAGGGCTAATTCCAGTATGATGTTCTTTAGTGGCTGATCTTGTCTGAGTAGGAATTGGTTTTCCTCCCTGAATTTCTAATACCTTTAAGCAAAATTCCAAACACGTGCAGTTGCTTGTAGTGAGAGGCACATGAATCTGTATCTTTATCTACGGCGCCCTAAGTGTTTGATTTCCGAGGCACAATGTTTCAGATTCCAGGCTCAATGGAATGATTTGTACTTCCCTCTTCCTATCACACCTCTAGAGCACCGAGGAGGGAATCTGTGCTCCAGGAACTCACATCCATTAAGGTCAGAGTGTGTTTTTTAAGACGTAAGGTACAAAAGGAGGGGCAATGATGCATGTTTTCATAGAAATATCATTCACACACTGCACCACTCCGAAGCATTCTGCACTAACCGCACAAATGTGAAAGGCTGAATATATAATAGCTGGTGTGCATGCTGCATCCAGTTACTCTGCACACTATTTAATTAAATTCTTTGTAAAGCACTTGCGAATGTTTGATTATGTGGATATTGCTGAGGAAATAGAAGTGCTTGTTATTACTTGCAGAGAATAATGTCCTCATACATCATAAAACTGTTACTTGAGATTTCCTGATACAGCAGTGCAGAGTCCTATATACTGCTGGAATAATAGAGGGCTTCCACCTCTTGGCCTTCACACAGACTAAATTCATGACTGAGAAGTAAAAACTATACAGCTAAAATAAAATCACCAGAAACGCTGCAAAGGCAAAAAGGCGCTGGAACTTCACGCTATCATCCTACCCTGGAAAATGATGAAAGTACAATTATGCAAATAGGAGGGCAGCATTTGGACTTCTCTGAAATCCACTCCTGTGTGAATCTCATGAAGAACATTTCAAGTTACAGACACTGTACTCCGCTCAAACAGCCTCTCTTATTTCCAAACATTTAATTAAGGCACCATAATTATGTGAGCTCACATCAAAATATAATTGCCCGACATTATTAGCAATTATTATCACACTGCAAAGTAAAAATCATCAATTTAACACCTAAATTGGTCGTAGAAAGAATCTACATTCAATGGTTTTTTTTATAAACATTATCTATGAACTTAATATCTGTTTAATTAGAACAAACAATACTCTTTTTTCACTTTCTGCACTCAAGTATACTATTTTCTAGATATCCTTAAAAAACACTTAGTTTCCCGATCTACATTACTGGGAACATTGCTCTTGCTTAAAACAAGGGAAGGATTAGAACTGAGCAGGATTAAATGCAAAGCGGGAACCAACCCCCTCATCTAGAGTACTCTGAATGTGGGGCTCCTTTCCCCTCCTCTCCCTCTTTACAACAGCAAAAGAAGGTTTTCAGCCACTATCACTCCACCATGTTCCACCACCTCCATTTTAACTCAGTTTAGAGTCTGATGAGGATACTGGTATAATAGACACATCCATACTGTACATATGAATATGGCTGAATGTATCAACACAGGCAGACATCCCCACACATGCACACATTTACTAGGATATATAATACAATCTTGTTTATCTGCTCATTAAAATGTGACCAGGGGATAGATCCTGCAGAACATATTTAATTTCTAATATCCCAAAAGAGGAGTGGAAAAAGCACTTATTGGAAAAATAAAGAAATAGTAACTGTGTGAAAACTTTGTGTCAATTTTCTTTGATGCATCAAGCCTCCCAAATAAATCTGGGAACACTGAAACAAATGGCAACTTGTGAAGGAGAAACAATGAGATAAAATGAGAAACAAGAATTTTCTTTCAATCATCTTTACACATATATTTTCCTTAATAAAATGAGAAGGTACTCAGAGAAAAATTGTTCACTCTGTGAATAATTCATACATTCTGTGAATGCTCTAAATCACACAGTTGTTTTTAGTATTAATCACATGTCTTTATTCTGCAGGTTGTTTCCTTATAATATATGTTTTTATTACAAAAATGACATCACAAAAAATACCTTCAACATTTATATGCCTTTCATGGCACTATTCCCATTCTTTCCTGCGGCGAGTCTTTCTTCAAGACTTCAGGTGTAGACTTCCTGATGCCAGGTATTTCACTGCTTCGTCAGTGATTTTGACCAATTAAGAGAAAAGACGCCTAACACCAGTATATATTCATCTTGACAGATGAAAACCCAAAGTACTGTTTCTCCCCTTCTCAATGCTGCATAATGCAATCAATAACTTGATTGCAATAGCTCAGGCTCTCTAAAAGTATTGTGTAATACCCTAAATGAATGTTGTTATACAAAAATAGGAACTATTTATCAAAGGGGTTTACATTTCTGCCGCTCCGATTTCTTAATCAAAGCAATTTCTTTTATTGATAATTAGTAGAAGATGCTTTTCAGCATCAAGTCAATGACAAAAAGTGATAGTTCCAGTTAAAAAGCAATATGCCAAAAGGTACTAGTTATAAGAAATATCTAAACTGCCTGCTGATAAAGAACTACTGATTGATATTCGTTATATGGAATATATAAACTGGCTGCTGAAAAGATTTGTTTTCTGTTCTGACAGAGAAGATTGCGCTAGAAAATCAAGCTTTCCTTGCATATAGTTTCATCTCTTAAAAAGTTCTTCTAAACATTACAGGTCCAGATGAAAGCTCACTGAATGGATGGTTTCCATCTGACTTCAATATTAAAACAAAAGACAAGTACCAAATCTGAACGGGTACCTTCAGACACTTTGAGAAGCCTGATTTTCAGAAAATGCTAAGAGCATGTCTCCTGAAAACTAGGCTGATTTTAGATATCTCAGTCTTGGCATTCAGGAACGAGGTCCCCTTTTTAATTGATATTTTTATTATTATTTGTACTACCTCAGTAGTATTATCATGCCTTCCCTTGATATAGAGGAATTATTCAAATACACTGACAGTCACAAATAACCAGCAGGACAGCCACACTAGCTAGGTCCTCTCTGATTAGTACTACTGTTTACTCAAAAGCTTTTTCTAGCACCCATCATTTATTATCTGTGGGACTACAGTGCCAATATCTGCTATAACCCTGACACACACTTACTAGCCTACATGGACATTATGCTGCAGAGTTAATGCAAAGGTCTCCAACTGTTTGCCATTATTTCAGTCAAATCAAATGGCTTGTTGCAGACCCTGAGGAGAAATCACTGACACACAGCAGCTTACTGCAGCTTTTTTTTATTGCTTCTTATTTCAGTAAAAAGTATTACTTAACATTAACTGACATAAACAATGGCTAGATTTCCAGAGCTTTTGATATGAATAGCAGATGTTTAATGCAATGTGAATATTAAAGGTTCCAAGAGGGAAAAGATGTGGGAGAGAAAGCTATTAGGAAGGGGGAAAGAGGGGAGAATAAGCAGCAATATAAAAGGAAAAACTGCTGTTTTTTCAAACAGCTAAGCCTTGTGTGGTAGCTAGTCTATAGTTTAAGAAAATGAAACAACAAGCTGTTGATTTTGGCATGCATATTATTAAATTGCTTCCAATTTTCATCACGCTAAACTACAGACCATTGCTTTATTATTTCAAAGTGTATCAAATGATTCAGTGTTGAACTGAAAAATGAATGTAATGCCCCACAGAGGCTGAATTATGTATCATCTTGGTTATATTGATCTCCACGTGCCTTTCCTTTACATAATACCTGGACAGACCAGTGAGAATTGCTGCCTGATAACAAGCAAGGAAAAAAAACTTCATGAAGTTTCCAGTAAGTAAAAATGTAACACCAGTCTTACAAGAAAGTTTTTTCCCACTCCTCTGTCTAACGCACTCCTAAAATACTCTCAGCACAGTTGATCATAACTTGGGTTTCTGCAATGGCAAGTTACAGTGCCAGTTAGTGTACTACGTGTTTTCCTTTTAGAGTATATACCACATATTGACAGAGCGAACACACTCCTTACCTCTGCTCGGCAATATTTGGGGAGGAGGAAAAATGAGAAAGATTTTTGTAGCCTTCATAAGTACTGTTTCTAACGTAAATACTAAAAGCACTGACGTGATGGAAAATTGCCAGCAGCCATTTTCCTAACACCATAGTTAATAGAGCATGAGGACTATCGCTGAAACAACATGCAACTCGTCACTGAACACTTCCAGGATGAATACTGCTGCAAAGAAAATAAGCAAGTGCTGCTGCCATAGTCCTCCTTTTCACTGCAAAGCCATGGAGCAGGCACACGGAAAACTCCAAAAATTCATATTATTTATTGTAACAATGAGATAAAATAAATTTATTCAGCTGCCACACATGATACAAAACTGTTTTGCTTTACAGTAATAAAGGCATGAGTGTTTTCATTAGTAAAGCACCTTGTACACCCTGAATTTACCTCCTTTGTTTGCTTTGAAGTGAAATTGTCTTCAAAGGCAATGGATACATTTAACAGAGAAAGTAGAAATGGGAATTTTGGGAACATGGACAGGTGCCCTACAAAGTCCTGGTGTCTCAAAAATACACATCAGAATATTCCATTTGGATTATTAAATTACAATATACCTAGACAGGCACATGCACTACATTTGAAGACAATGTTGTGGTGGAGACTGTATCTAGCTTTTAGTATCATTTCTCTCTTCTCTCTTTTCCTCTTGGAAGAGAAAGAAATAAAAATAAATTATCTATCTCAAAAACAAACTCACTTCATATCAAGAATAGCTGTTGAGACACCACCATTAGGTCTTTCTGCTTATCCGAACTCCTAAAGTAACACTTCTTTTATATTCTTATGCAAATTCTTTGGCAATGTTACATCAGGATAAATACTATCTTGGTAAAAATATCTGCTCTCTTCTTGATTATTATGTTAGCATGAGCTAAATAAATTACTAAAATACGCTGCCAGGAAAAAAAAAAAAAGAAAGCCAACAAAAGGCAGCCATGTATCTTTTTCACAAGCTTGTTGCATACAAAAAGAATCAATAACCTCCTATAACATATCACAAGAGAAAACAGATGGCTCAAACTTTAAGCTCTCATTTGGGTCCACAGTCTCCCTCCTCACTTGTGCCTAAGGAAGCAAGCATTTAAATTACAGAACCCACATTTACCCCTACCAGACGCTCCCAGGAACATCCGGATGCATAAGTTGGACCAACAGGTAAAAGTCAAAATTGAAGTTCTTGGGGTATTTAGATATCGCAGAGAGATTTAACAAAGTGAATTTACTCCTTCACTCGGTTCTGAATCAGCATGGATACAGGCATTCAGCAATGTACCTGTTACTGTCACAGAGGAAAAAACTGCAATAAAAAGTGGGAGAAAATCAAACTTCTCTGGATTTTGCATTTCCTACACTTCCTGCAGTACCGGGGTCTGAAGCTTTAAGAAGTTAAAAAGCTACCCAGGTGCAGGAGGTCAGCTTGAGCAAAGGGCTCTACAGAAGCTCAAGTTGTGTCATGCAGAGGCAGATAGAGCTATGTCACTGATTAAAGACATTTTTTTTCTAAGTATCTTGGACCCAGTTATTACTGAACTCCACATGGTTATCAACAGGAAAAAGAAAAAGAATTAAAGGAAATAAGCTTAATGGAAATGTAGAGTAGCTGCAATCTCCACAGGAGATGAAAATCTCTGGAAGTACAGAAAACTACAGGAGGAGATTTAGACAGTACTTCATTCTGCATCTGAAAGCAACAGGTATTAGTGAGGAGAAAGACACTAATTAGAGAGCAGCCTTATTTCTGACAGTTGTGGTTTCAGCTATACTTGACGTGTTGAATAGTTTCAATTAACCCAGAGAGTAGAACCCAAATATGAAAATGTGTTACAGAAGGGGAAGAATACCGCAACACAGATACAAAATGAAAGTCTAGAAAGAAAGGTTTTTCATCTGACAGTACAAAAGAAGTGACACACTATAGAGAAGTTGGTGACTGATACGAACTAAATGACATCACCTTGGCAAGGAACTAATACAAGCTGAGAATAGAACAAATAGTGAAAGAAACTGGGAAAATATTTCCAAACACGTTACTGGAAGACTCAAAATTAAGGAAAAGTAAATTCTGACAAGCAACAGGAGTCATCCAGTCCAGAATAATGTTTATGGAGATTAAACAGTTCTCTCACACAATGAATAAACCTGAAAATCCAATATTCTAGTACAAAAGAAATCTGAAACAGAAACTCTTGCATGAAGCTGTACACACAGTGACAGTCCAGACAAGCAAGAATGCTGTTCAGTGGGTGAGAAGAAATATTGGAATGGTGACGGATTAAACCTCCTTGCTTCATTGACGGAGTGTGTATACGCTGTTGACAGCAACACCAACTCAGATTAGTTATTCCTGAATACTCTCATGAAATACAAACGCCCTACGGTATAGAATCAGCATGCTTTTCCACAAAAATTTGCTTTATACTTTCCTTAAATCATATTTAAGCCAAATTTGGGTCAAAAGCAGATAAAGGGATTTATCAATAACTCAAAACAGACAATAACAAATTCTTCTGAAAGTTGCCATCGAGTAAAAGGGGAAAAAAAAAAACATGTTTAATGTACTTATACTGATATTACATCCCTATTCAGCTGGCACTCACAAGGGGGCAATCAAGCATTTGGTCCTTGTGCAGACCTTTTGTTTCAGGTTTTCGCTATCACTGTAAAGCTACTCAGAAATTCTTGCCACAAAATCAACCCAAAGGAGAGAACTACTCATGGAGCACTTTCAGGCATGCTCCTCCAGTCACTCTTCAATATTCCTGCTCCTGGATGTCCCTTATTTAAGCACAACACGTTTTAGCCAATCTCACTTTTGAAGTGTTTCTGGGATCTAAACAGACTTCATCTTTCATCCAGACTGATCCTACTGTGTCTTTATCCCATTCTTGTAAAAAGTGCCTTTTCACTTCCTTAGATATGCAAATATCTGTTTGTTAGACTAGGAATTATCATCCGTATTAAATTAGCTGATAAACAGTTTCTTACTTCAATGACTTCAGTGCAAGGATAAAAAAATATCCCTCTCTCTTTTGTAATTCATTTGCATTTTTCACTATATAATCTGACTTCTACTGGAGCTTGCATTCTGTATCCATCTGTACCTACCAAATCTAAACAAAATACATATGCAGCTCATTACTGGCTTCGAACTGAGACTATGCAAAACAGTAATTAATCATGTGGGGATGGCAGTGGGCTTTCATTGACTGACCTCACTCAAAACTATTTTTCCTAAACACACTGTAACACTGTTATAAATGTATGAACCTCACTTGAAACCTTTGTAGTCTCAGCAGGTAAGACAAGTGCTCTGGACTATTTGACAAATAGGAAGGGAACAAATCCAGAGCTAGACACTGTCCCTACTAGTAATAAAAAAAAAAAAAAGGTTATCAGAGAAAATATGGCCTGTGATTGCCGGAGCACAGAAGCCTTTCAGAAAGTAATCAATGCTATTAGCATAAGATGGCCAAGGCAGCATATTGCTGCCGCTCTATACAAATATTGACTGAGGATAAAGAGAACTCTATTTCCCAAAGAGAATTAGGAAATGAGGAAAATAACTAGGCAACAATCATAACAGACTTAAGCAATCACTCCTGGGTCAACAAAATGAACGAATCATCACCCCATAGGAATAAATTTATAGTAGACTCAAAAATCTGAACAAATCAGAGATTAAATGGACATTTTCCTTAAGTTCAGTTAGAGAGTGAGTTTGGTTAGTAAACTGGCTAACTGACTTGCAAATTTCTGTCATCTCAATATCCTTGTTACATTATTATGGATCAGGCAGTGGGAATTTTTCCAGAAAAAAATGATTACAGGTCAGGCTCTGTCAAAGTCCATGATCTGCCCAGAGGAAGTTGCAGAATCATAATCAAAGAGAAAGCACTCTGGACTCCACGTGATGCACACAGTATATACGTCCACATTTAGATGTAATTGCAGCTTGCAAAGCATTTTTGGCCCATCAGTACTGAGTGACAGGGTATAACATCCACCTGGAGGTTATGTGCCTCCTAGCTCAAGGCTGATCAGGTGAGAAACTGCATACTAGCCAGCTGGCAGATTTAGTTTTTGAATGGCCACCTGTTTCCACCTCCCCATTCTCATGAGTGAAACAGCATTTTCTGAATTTTAATCCCTTTGATCTTTAAAAGCGGACAGTGGACAGAGGAGTGACTGTGATCAGGAAATTTATCCGACAGACGAAGGTGAAACTGAAGGCAGAGGGTATGCAAGTGCCCACTGTATCTTTCTAAACGCTATCTGGAGTTTCTCTAAATCCCAGAGTGGTAGTTCTTTTAGTTAACCAAGAGTATACATTAGGAATATATTTAACATGAGATATACTAGAGGGAACACAAGATTGACCCTTGTCCCCAGTATTATCACATGGTTAATACTATATGTTTTCATGACTTGTGAAGTGGTCATGGAGTAGAGGTTACATAGCTCTTCTATTCCAGTCAGAGGTATCTAGCCCTCACTTAACACTTCTCCACTGCTTAACATCTACACAGAGCATTAATTTTTTTAACGCTCACTTAATTACCTAAGAATGACATTCCTTATTTACTGGATGACCAAGTTTCAATTCTTTTATTTGTATTTTGTGTCAAACTGCCTTTGAATGGAATGGGGATTAAATTAAAAATTTAATTTAGGACAATAATTTAATTGCAGGACAACAGCATTTTTCAATGAGTTTAATAGAACAATGTTGAATATGGTATAGCGATGAGAAAAAATACCTCTATGTTCATTTAAAATGAACCAATTGATTAGTTAAATATTAACTATTGGAGACATGCAATGACATCTCAAACTTGCTCCCCACTGACACTTGGAAAACAATCACATTGCTGTTAAATCTTTCAGGGAGGTAGACGAGTTTTAAGTAGACTATGGGTGAAGCTCGCATTCTGTTCTGTTCTCTAAATGTTTTTTCTCAGCCACCACATTTTCCTAGACCTGACCCCCAGTGGAACTCCATCCCATGCTAGCAATTTCAGTGCAGGTTCCCCTGTAGACTGCAGGTGCGCAGTCTCTCAGGACCTCTCAGGACCTCTCTCTCCCAGCACAATCAGCATTCCCGTTTTGGGAAGCGCCTGTGGACACCTGAAGAAGGCACTGGTCAGCTCTTGACTGAGAAACAGACTTGGACAGAAGTCAAGCCAGGCAGGATAATGAAGACATAAGTAAAAGACTATTATAAGAGATAAAGCAATAACTTCAACATCTAATAATTTGTAATGCAGAATTACCTACATTTGGAGTTGCAATAAAGTCATTCTGTTGATATATCTATTGCCCATTGCTGTTATCTATTGGGTATGAATTAAATAGATTGCTTCAGTCAGTATGTCCTTTATGGGTTTTTGAACTATTAAATCTCAATCTCTCATATTTAGTTCCTGATCTAAATTTAAAAAGAAGAGTCAGCTTTCTTGGTTTTTCAAATCCATGTTGACAAAGTCATGGAACTAAACAGAATAAATCAACATTATTTTAAACACTTAAATCTTCCAACAGTACAAGAAGCTATATCTAGCCAAAACTGATAAAGCACTTCAACGATCTCTGTTTTCTATGATTCAGGAAAATACATTTCCAGGTTAATAATTTGAAATTCTTTAAAACTCCAAGAGTAATGAATTGCTCTTACTTTAAATCACCATAAGAAAAATACAGAAGAGTTAGGCTCAAAAATCCACTATTACTTGGAGTTCAAATTGCATGAAAGGATATTTTACATGTAAAACTCTGTAAAATTAAATTAAAAAAAACTGTTAAACAAGGAATTTCTGTAATGTCCAAATTGTTTTTTCTGTACTCTGCAAGCATGACGACTGTAGACAAACAAACTGTAGACTCTCCAGATATTTTGTGTTTCACAGATTTCAAAGCAATAGACAAAGCACTGAAAAATAGCCTGGAACAGCAGAAAAACACAAGAATAAGCGAAAAAAAAGATCCGATTACTGATGAGGAAACAAAGATTGACTCCTGAAAGAACTAAAAGAAACTGTCTCAGAGGACCAAGAAATTGGCACGAAAAGCTGAAAGGTATAGCCAGAAGGCTTGAGATAAGTGGTTGAAGTAGATGAGGCACACAGACAGTCAACAAGGCAAGGAAAGGAAAAGTTTGGTTGGGACTGTTGATGAGTAAGGCCCTAGAAGCAGAGGAAATGTCTAAGACACTAAATATAAACAAGAGGAATATTTTGACTGGACAAGAAAAGGGAGAGCAAGTAAATGCAGAAAGAGAACACAGAATTAATTTTGAGCACATGATCTAATTACACACATTTGAAGATACCTTGTTAGAGCACCCTTCAATGTATATGACAAAAGGGAACACAAATCCCTTGAAAAATCCCACTATTTCCACTGCTCAAGTACAAAGAGTTGAAGTAGCAAACTGAAGGTGCATGTGGAGTTGAAGTAACTTACTTCAACAACTTTTGGTTATTAACTAGAGATGCTAACTCTATAGACATTCTTGTATTCTACCTCTTTGAAGAGCTTTATGTAGCCAGAAGGGCTGCAGAGTTGTTCTCAGGGACTGTAGAAATCAATATAACCTTGGGAGAACAGTAGCTTGAGGATTACTGAAGGAAAAGCTTTACAGGGTAAGCGGTATTTGAGAGCCAATTATATACAAAAGGAAGTGACAAAGAAAATTCAATGACTACATGAACATCAAAGATGTGAAAAGAAAAAAAAAATAGCAGTAAAATAAGCTGGACTAGAAACAGAGACCATAAAAAGGACATAACTGAGTAAAGGTAAAGTGAAGGTAAAATAGACAGAAATTCAGCACAACCAATTGCACCGACAATATTACAGAAGCTGAGAACTTCCCTGACCAGCAGCAACAACAGACAAGGCCAGATATGGCATTTTCCTCTCCTAAAAGACCACTGCTTGTTCCCATACAATTTTGTGAGTGCTCCATGTTACATTGTGGCATTAAAAAGACAACGAGATAAATTCTGTCAGAGTAGCCCACTGAATACAAACATAAACTTTTCTAATTATACGTAACTCAGAATGGTTTTCTTGAGTAGAAATTCATTCTCCGCATCATAGATTTAAACATTAAACTTATATTAAAGAATCATAAAATTAGGTTCACAAACTTCATCTAAACTTGACAACCTATGAATAATTTACATTAAAATAATATAGTTTTCATTTTCAAGTGTTTCAGAAGATTTTTTTCATTTAGATCATATTTTCTCCATTACCATCTTGCTTCATTGTTATTTAGTTTCCTATCTTTCATAAAAAAGCAAAAATCTAATAAAAGATTCTTCTGCATCAATCATGCTTGGAAAAAAAAAGTTTGATACATTACAGGTACATTTCTTATAGAAAATGTACAAAAGACTTGTATAAAATAAAGCCTATTACAAAGTCAATCAGAAAACAGAAAATAACCTGCTAGATCTTTGTTAAAATCACATTAAGCAGGTCCATTCCCTGCTGAAACTGCTACATTTTTACACGAGTCATACCAACAAGAACCTGAACAGGGTATCTGTAACTAGCTATAACTCCTTAGAGACCATATGCCTTCCCATACAGCTGTTTTTTTTAAATAAACATGTAGAGGCACTATATCCAAATAATGTATTGATCATGGTATGAAGAATACTACTCTCCCGAAAAGCTTGCAATGGGCCTCTAAAGGCTCTTTTAAAATTACAAGATTGTCTATGAGCGTAGCACCAATCCATTCTGACATAACATATACAATAGAAGAGTTAAAAAAAAATGAAACATAGAAAAGGTGCTATTAATAGAAGTCATCAGAGATATGTGAAGGAAGTTTATGAACTCACAAACAAAAGTCAGAGATATATTTTCTTTCTACCTTATTTGAAGCTACCAGTGTCTTGGCACTACTACTCAAGGACACTGGTAAGGAAGAAGAAGCCTGACAGAAAGATCCGATGTTATTCCTCACTCAGCTAACTAGTTCAAAAACTGACAATCTCAAAGATATAAAGGAAAGATAGGAAGGAGAATTGAGATGACAGATGTATGAAAAAGAGTCCAAATCACACATTTGCTATCATATGATTCCCTAATCATATCTACTTTATTCTGTTTCACAAATGTCTGAACACACAGGACTTCTGACAACCGATTAATCAGAAAAATGTTAGAGACTAATCCAAGAACTTGGATAACCTTATACCTAAAAACCAAATTTGCCAGGGACACAAATTCATGGCATAATGACTAAGGGAAAGAGTAAAACACCACATATTCAGGAAACTGATGGCTTAATTAACTAATTTTATAATATTAATATCAATAATTAACTTTGAATTAGGAAGAGGAAAAGGCACAAAAGAACAGCCAACACGGGATCAGGATTTAATATTCCTTGAATATAAAGTCTTCTTTTGGCTTTTACAAACACAGTTCAGATTGCACAATTCAATACACACCATGAAAGTGTTCCTAAAGATTTTAATAATAACAGGTAGAGCAACTCTCACACTCCGGTAGGGCATTTAGACAACCCAAGTCCTCAAATCATCTGTACGGAAAGTACATAAGATTAATGCTGAGATCTACAAACCAAGTTCTCCTTTCCACTGAAAACATCATCTTCTCCTTGAAAAAATAATCCTGCAAATCAGCCTTAATGAAACAGTGTTTTAATTCGTGTTTGTTTCCTAGTCCCTGGAACAATGTATAACACCAATGGCTCAAAGGTGAATCAGATCTAACAGGGCTAGTGACTTGCATAAAGCAAATGATTAAGCACTTGGAAGAGCAAAGCTTAACACTTCACTGGCATGTACGAATGCAGATGGCATATACAGAAGAGGACAAAGAAAAACAAAGAATTGGGATTTTTTTCATAGCATTAGAAATCTACTGGTTTAAATTAAATAATGATAATAGTACCACTGCAGGAGCCACCCCATTATTGCACTACTCTACTCGACGAAGAGCGAACTACAGTATTTATCTAGAAAGATGGCTTAGTTTGGTTTAGTTTCCTCACTATTACAGAATCAAAGAATCACAAAATGGTTGAGGTTGGAAGGGACCTCTAGAGATCACCTAGTCCAACCCCTGCTCCAGCAGGGACACTCAGAGCACGTGGCACAGGGTGGCATCCAGGCGGGTTTGGCAGATCTCCAGAGAAGGAGACTCCACAGCCTCTCTGGGCAGCCTGTGCCAGGGCTCTGTCATCCTCACAGGAAAGAAGTTCTTCCTCACGTGGAGGTGGAACTTCCTGTGTTTCAATTTGTACTCATTACCCCCTGTTCTGTCACTGGCCACTACTAAGAAGAGTTTGGCCCCATCCGCTTTACATTCTCCCTTCAGATATCTGTACATGTTGATCAGATCCCCTCTCAACCTTCTCTTCTCCAGGCTAAACAGGCCCAGCTCACTTAGTCTTTCCTCATGAGAGAGATGCTCCAGTCCCTTAATCATCTTTGTCACTCTATGCTGGACTCTCTCTAGAAACTCAAAGTCCTTCTTGTCCTGGGGAGCCCTGAACTGCCCCCAATACTCCAGGGGCGGCCTCACCAGAGTTGAGTAGAGGGGCAGGATCCCCTCCCTCGACCTGCTGTCAATGCTCCTCCTGATGCAGCCAGGATCCCATTGGCCTTCTTGGCCACGAGGGCACACTGCTGCCTCATGGTTAACCTGTTGTCAACCAGGACTCCCAAATCCCTCTCCGCAGAGCTGCTTTCCAGCAGGTCAACCCCTAGTCTGTCCTGGTGCCTGGGGTTATTCCTCCCCAGATGCAGGATCCTGCACTGGTTCTTGTTGAACCTCACAAGGTTCCTCTCTGCCCAACTCTCCATCCTGTGCAGGTCTCTCTGAATGGCAGCGCAGCCCTCGGGAGTGTCAGCCACCCCTCCCAGTCTGGTGTCATCTGCAAACTCGCTGAGGCAGCACTCTGTCCCCTCATTATGTTACTCTCTAAGAAGACATTGTACTTTTAAAATCCATTTAGTTCTCTCCAATTTAGCGAACAGTTATTCCCTCCTCATTTCAAACAGAACTAGAACAAGCAGGGCTATTTTCGTTTAAGACCTTCAAAGATACTGAACCTCCTCTGGCTATCTGGCATAGAAATACACAGCTATGACTAGCTGTTTATGGATATTCCAATACCAATTTTCTTCGAGGCTTCAAATGCTGTTTAAGAGACATACAGTGCATCCTTCTTCAGGGATGACAGATAAGGTACTGACTTTGCATTATCATACACAATCTCAGCACATTCCTTGCTGTCTGCTCCGCTTGGGAGTTTGGTTTGATGTCAGCTGGCAGGTAGTAACAGTGGTGACCACAGACAGTCATCCATAGACTCAAATTACTAGGGATTTCAAGAAAACCAGCCAGCCTGCCAGCATGATGGAATGAAAGACAAATTCATCAAAAGGCAGTTTTGTGTCTTGCCATAGCTATCTGCCATATAATGAATTGCTGTTTCATTTACAAGTGAATATTCAGGGTTTCAGTGACAAGACAAATTTAAGCGAATCGAGTAATTTGCCTGACAGTGTTGAAGAACAAGATTGTAACTTGCCATCTGGAACCTTCCAGCACTTGAAGTAGCCAATAAAAAACTTCTAGAAGCATCCCATCTTTTTAAGATCCCAAGGAGCACACTAATTTGTTGTGCCACCGTTTTCCATAGGTATTTTCCCTATATTTCATACAAGTTATTGTCTAATAAATGCATGGGCTAGCTTCATTTGAAAATAAATACCCAAACACAATGAATTAATTGTACACATTTTACAATCCACAGAAATGCATGGATTATAAAAATATATTCTAGCAATTATGGAAGAAAGGCAAGGAACCTTCTTGATACCCAGTTATCAGGATGTTGTTCTTGGGTTGCCATGCCCCCTCACAGTGGCAAAGGCTATAATTTCTAGAAATTTCACCTCTCTTTTTTATTTTCCTACAATCAAATAATGTCTTGACTTGTGTCAGGAAGCAATTTGATCATAATAATACAGTAGAGATCATAGCTAAGGAAGCATGTCTTCAGGAACTTTGATCATTGTAATGACTTTTCCACTTGGCCCACAAAAAAAAATCCAAGCTTCTCCAGACATTGTGACCTCATGAGGAAATCAGTGCTAAGACTGGTCTTCCCTGTCACCAGCCAAAGCTGTCAGCTAAGAGGTGGCACTGTGCATTCCAGCACACTCTGGATGAACTCTTCCAGGTCATCTTACTGAGTACACCCTTCTGTTTCCTAGCACTTTAATTATATTTCTCTCTTGATCAATCCCTTTTTTTTCCCTTTTGCCCTTATCAGACCATTGGCTTTCACATCCTTCAGTGTATTTTGCATCACCTCAGTTTATCATGCTTAAATGCTGAAAGAGTCTAATTAGAGAACTAAACAGAGAAGTGAACCTGTGTGCTCCTCAAGGACGAAGGAGTGGTGTCACTCCTAGAGGAGTGCCTCACTAGGTTTTCCTCCACCAGGTAGTACTCACACCACTTCTCTGTGTTATCCTGAAACCCTGCCATCTTTTAGATGACAGCTTTGGTTGATGAGGGGAAGATCTGTTTCAACAGAGGTCTGCTCATTAAGTTTTCCCAAACCCAGGGTTATTTTGTTACAAAATAGTATGGTACTTGGTACTCTTTCAGTGCACTTGGCACCAGTGATGATACAGGATGCATATAGTCCTGAATAATGAATTTGCCTTCTTGAGTAGTTTCTTGGAGAAAGTTTCAGCTGAGTCAGAGACAGAGTGGGAGGTTCTCATGTCTTTAAATTCAGCCTAACCATATATGTGGAGAATGTGAAAGCTTTATCACCCTTTATTGCACGGCATCAGCAACTGCACCCTTTTGATGCCTTGTTAATATATCATGCTGACGTGCCAGGAGCTCTCCCTTAGGTCACATTAGCACAAATCACAAATATTTTCATGATTTACATGATAGGAAGAGCTATGATCAGTCTACCAGGTTTACCTCAGAGATTTTGCCTAATTATTTTCCAGATACAATGAAGACTTAAGACATCTTGGTTTTCCCTGCTTTCTTCCCATACAGCATTATGCTTCTGAAGCTTGCTTTCTTTTTTTTTACTTATCAAAATAGTATACTCTAAGTAGTCGGGAAACATTTTGTGTTTTCATTCAGATTAAAGGAAAAGTTTAACGGAAAATTAAACTAAATAGTTAGTAGTCACTAAAAAAGACTAGACTCAATAATTCAGTTCATTTCTTACAGGTCTGACAATTTTCTCTGCCTCTTTCTTCTTGCAGCACAGGATATCAGAAAACCACAGAGATCTATTGGTAACCTTTGAGGGTGAAGGTTACACACCAATGTTAACATGAAACTGTAATGATCTGCCACTTCCCTGACTTCATACTCTGTGGAGATCTGCCTTCTTTTTTCAGTGTGCTCTTGATTTTGGAGGAGTCAGTGTGTTGGTGAACAGGTTGAAGCAGGATAACTAATTTTTCTTCTTCCTTGTGACAATGGACAGTGTGTGTCTAAAAGAGTGGTCTAGTTGCAGTGTGCTTGTCCTGCCTCTTTGATATGAATATTTTGTATCAGTACACACATGAAGCTAGTGAAGCTGGTGAAGTAAAAGGGATTAAGCTGGGGAGCTCAGAAATGACAGCAATTTATCAATATTTGAAGCAGCATTTGCCTGCTCAGTTCCATGCTATATCAATCTTCCCTTGGCAGTGAAGCCACCTGAAGGAGAGCTGCATCTGCTGGCCCATAGAGGAAACAGGCTGGAGGTGATTGAATGGCTCACCCAAATACGCTGAATTGGCAGGCACTGACATCTCACTGCAGTTTTGCATCAATAAATCAATAGTTAAAATGCACGTAATGAAGTGATTGTCATTAATTACATCCTATCACTACCATAACACAGTCTTCAATAAAAACTAATCCTAATTATGTTTTAACAAGTTTTCCAAATTATGCTTATGATTTATTTTAGTATGACTCTTTTGGAAATGACAAGAGTTGTTCATTTCCTTTTTATTTCACAGATGTATCAAGAAGTTTATCCACATATAAACAAATACATGAAAAGTGTCATTTAACCTACAGCAACTAGCTAAACTAGTGTCTTCCAACACTAGCATACCATAATGTTAAAAATTGAATTTTTAGCAACTACATTCTTGGTTTGTGGAACTAATAAAAAGGGTACAGCATCCTTCTGATCTCATATTGGAGAAATTAATGACAAATTCTCATCCATAGTTGACCTTTGCCCTCTATAACATCCCAAACACAGCAAGATACTTCTCAACAGAAAATTCATTTACTCTCAAATGTAAAATTTTACTTCATACTTGAATATAGTAACTGAGACCTTTTAATAATTCCTTGTCCTAAATGCTCCAGTATTCAAGGTTTTCTGCTGCAAATTTACAAGAAATGAAGTTTAAATTAAAAAAAAATCAATATCATAAACAAACCTGATTTTCCATGAGCTACTTATTGCAACATCATAATATTGATTCTGTTTCCAGGAAAATAATCAACCAATCTAGACAAATCTGTTGATGGTATGGCTGCCAAAAATCACAGTTTGAGGCAGTTTCTACAAGGAAACGTACATAGAACTACACAACTCAGTATCAAATAATTATAGACATCACTATCAAATAACACTTTCATTCTCCACCATTCTGGGCCAGCCACAAACACTACAAGTACATATTTTGTTTGAAGCACAATATGTACAAGTTTGATTTGGCCTACATAATAAAAAGGGTATAGCATGGACCTCTTTAACATGTCATATTTTTTATTATGTTGCTATTTATTAAGGACCTAATAATGCAGATGACCTGAGTCTTCTGCTCAAACAGCTCACAATTTTGCTGCTAATTTTCTCACTTTCTCACAGTGCTATTTCAGCCTTAGTACTCAAAGCCAACAAAGATGTCTTGAAAGGAACAAGGAAAACACTGACTTCCTTTGATATATATGTCAAAGAAGAAAGGAGAAGAGATCTATGACTGGCAATGTCTGAAGAGTTCTGTATAAAAACATAGCTAAGGAAAAAGACAGCATAAAAGTAAATGAAATGCCCTACTAGGCATTTCCAGCCCTGTATGCTGCCTCTAACAGTGGCAATGAGGGATGCATTTCAAGGACAGCATGACAGTCTCATCGGTGCCTGTGTCCATTTCCCACCTCAGCATCTACAAGCTGCAAGAAGAAACACCTCTGTCTAGGTGCGTTAGTATCTGTTTATGGGCCCACTGTTATTAACTTTCAGTGGCAACAAAACCCAGATGTTCAGTAGGCACTCTGTAGAAAAGTATTTTAACTGTTTTAAACCAATTTCCTACTACTTTCAGTGAGTGTCCCATGCTCTAGCTTAGCCTTTCATGAATAGTAGTTCTAAAAAATTCATTTATCAATCACTTCATTTTTCCTCTTAGCGAACTCTCTGTTGAGCCATGTTGATAAAACAGTTTGTACTCCCAAGGTCAAAACAGTTTCTGGATAAAATTAGGAGAGATTTAAAAGAAGATAGAAAGAGAATTAGAAATAGTGATTTAAGTTCCACCTTGAATTAATTCAGTGCTGCAGTATCTACTTTTCTTCCTTGCAAGCCATCTTTTCTCCTGAAAACAAGGGAGTCTGAAAGATTATTGTTTTTGTCCATTACACAGATATGATTAAGATGTAACATTAAAACAGAAAAAAAATCAGCATTTATTGCTGAAAGGTACAGTCATACTTGAAGGGTTCTGTTTAAGTAACATAGCATTATAAACTCTAATAGTTAGCATATCTACTAGCTTCCTAAGCTCTGGGAAACAGGATGAGAATTTTCATTCTTCAAAGTCGTTTTTTAACAAAAGGCTCTCAGGATGGAATCAATCCCTAGATTCATATGCTACAGGAAGAATTTCATAATCATACTTCAAACTCATGGGCTAATGATGGAAGTGTCCCATCTCTCCTACTCTCTGGTCACATTTACCTGGCACTATTCCTGGGAAAGGCAGAATCCTTGAATTGGTTCACAGCCTGCTGCTCTGCTCACAGCTTCAGTAAAAAAATGGTTCAATAATTAAAAAGGAAAGATTAAATATTCTCTCTGTGTTCAGAAGTGCACACCACCCTTTTCCNATTCCTGGGGAAGGCAGAATCCTTGAATTGGTTCACACCTGCCTGCTGCTCTGCTCTCAGCTTCAGTAAAAAAATGCTTCAATAATTAAAAAGGAAAGATTAAATATTCTCTCTGTGTTCAGAAGTGCACACCACCCTTTTCCATATAGTTTCATCTTCAGCCTGATATTAGCCTTAGTGTACTGGAAATAATTACATGGGGCTACCTGTGTAAATTTAACCCTAATCCTGATTCCTGAGTAGAACAGGCTTTCTAGAACACAAATGCTCTTAATGCCTTGTAAGGAGGTTGCAAGAAAACTGCAGGATTGGGCCTCTTTTGTTTTCAGTAATCTGCTCACACCTGTGCAAAGGCTTTCAGTGATACTCCCTGCTTTGCTTGCAAACGTTTTGCTTGCATTGTGCTGCTACCTGATTTGAGGTATTGTAGATTATGCCAGTTATAGGGGTCTCGGACTCCTGCAACATTTGCTGAAAAGCCCTTGCCTGAATTCACTCCCAATAGCTGCTACATCTTGCAATCCACAGTGAAGCAACAGATGGGAAGGAGGGCAGAGGAAATGTAATAAAAGCTGTCCCATGCTGTTTGCTCCGAGGTTGCCGAAACAGGCACTGCCATAAGAAACTGAGGATAGGTTAAGTCCTACCTTCTCAGCAAGCGGAAGCAGAATTTCAGAACAACGCTCTGGGAAACCCTCCATTTTTCCTCCTCCTTTCTTTTCTTACTCTTGTTGTTGTTGCTGTTGTTTTTGTTTTTTCTTAAACAGTTTTAATTCCCTAACAAATGAAATTGCCAGTGGCTTTCAATTTATGGCAGTAACCTGGAGGCAACTCTTAAACATTTTGTCAACAAAATGTAATGTGTAAGTCTAAGAAAAGGGATTTTTGCTTGTCTTTTTAAAAATGTATTCTTTCACTTGTATTCTTTGCGAAACAGGTCTAGAAAATATAAACTGATACAATCACATCTCCAAGGCCTATGAGAACTTAAGAGTTCTAGTTCTCTTCCATCACTAAAGATCTTTCTTTATCTTGCTCTGTCCTGCTCTGTCCTGCTAAAGATTTTTACTATATATTGCTTATGCTTGGCAGGTATCTCACAAAATCAGAGAGAGTGACTCTCCCTGGTGTGCTGACAAACCCTTAACATACCCTTTAACACACAGCAAAGAGTTTTCCTGGTTGTCAGAGATCACTGGTGGACACTTCTCCTAGATCAATGAATCAAGAACTACTCAAAGCAATTTAAAAGGAGAAACGCCTTTAGGATGCCCTTGAAATTGGGAGCTGGGTGCTTTATTTACAGAGTGACCCAGTTCTCCATTATTAAGAATAGGAAATACAGAGTATAAGTTACAGTTACAGGAAATACAGAGTGGTGTTTGATAGTTATTTTTATATCACTCATATCAAGTAAAAGTGAAAATAAACATACTCATTTTCCAAGTTTGCACAGTTAAGAAAAATGTATAAATGCTTTAAAAAAAAAGGAATAAGAAAAAGAAAGCCCCACATCTGCCTTGCACTTCAATCAGCTTTAAAAGTTACTCCCATGCTATACGGTTCAGTAAGTCAGTCAGTAACTTTCCTGGGTGAGGACCGTAGTTTTCATATGTGCCCAACCTCCTATGATCATCTTCACAGAAAAGAGCCCAAGTATCAGAATCCATCCATTTTTTATAACCCAGATTTATCTTTACAATCATTCACACTTGAAGTCTCTTCTCTCGCTTTTTCATATTCTGCCAGCCAACCTCAACCAGGCAGGAAGAAACCCCTTATCTCCTTCTATCTTCTTGCCTTCTACTACCTTAAAGGTGCTAATGTGTGAGGTGACATGTCACTTGCCTGGTCTTCCAATGAGTATTTCAAATGAACCCTCAACTAGTTATTGAGTACGTGGTGTTAAAACTCATTCCACTAGATCAAGAACCATTCTAGATTTACAGCTTGACACTGTGATACAAAGAAACATGTTAATCCATTACATTTTATATAGAGATACACATGGAACGTGTGTGTCGCTCACAGAAAAAAATACCTCGGCCTTTTCATGGAGCAAATGATGCTGGTAACAAGTCTCTTAGGGATGACAAGAAGAACTGATCTTAATCCTGTCTGTAGGGGTACAATGATGCCTTATATTCTAAGATAGAAGCTGATTTAGGACTCAAAACTAGACACTGCAATCCCTTATCAACTTCGGTGTCTATCTAATGCTCCTATCTTGCTTTACCCAGATGCTTCAGCAAGTAGCACTACTGGGAATGAAGACTCATAGAAGACGAACAGCAAAAGTTTCTCTCATTTTTTTTCATTTGCTAGCTCTCTTCCCTCTGCCCTTCGATCCCTGTCAATCAGTACCTGGATTAAGCGCTGAAGCAGGAGCGTTTATATATCTTATAAAGTCTCACGTAATCTACTGTAAATGAATGCTTTCGTTCACCTGACTCTACCTTTTCACAATGCCTGCAAGATTTTGGTCTTGATGAGAACTGGAAGCACTGGGTTTTACAAATGAATCTGCCTTCCAGCCACAATGTGGATTTTCTAAGACCCATCTCTGAGAAAGAACTGCCTGTAGTAAAACTGGCCATGGCCCTTATCAGCACATAAAGAAGAAAGAAACTGAGTGGATTTGGAAAAGACGTGGAACTGACACAGTCTGAGAAGGATATGGTACCTAGGGAATATATACCTAAAATCAATATTCTAGTTATCCCACAAAATGGAAAAACATCATAGATAGAGCTAGTAGTGCTTCTGGACCTGAACTGCAAAATATAATTTAATTGCCAAAAGTAGAGCATCTGGATTTTGTCTTTAGGGTATTTTGAGCGTCTAGAGATTCTAGGAGGAAATAGGTTGCAGGGCAAGACCTAATTGCCAGGTTTTCTCTTGATTACCCTTTTTCTTTCCTTTGTTTCTTATTTCTGCTCCAGGTCTAAGGCACAAGTGTTCACTTCAAACTAATAACTTAGTGCACAAGCTCTATGTTCTGTTTTTCCTATTCTCACACTTTCCTTCCTTCTTACTCCTTATAGACCAATACCAGCCATCAGTTCTGACTACTTAACTGTACTTTGCTCAGAGACAGTTCACCTATTCCTTTAACAAGTCACAATATATTCTGTGGAGAAAAAAATATATATACATATATAATATATATACAGTATAAATAGGGTTTACATAGGGTGTCTTAAAAGAGATGTTTTAATTTTCTTCAAAAATAATACTATATTAAAAATTCAAGAACTCGATGGATTTTCAGAAATTAGACATAAAGAATTCTATTAGTGTGAATAGAGTGTGAATACAGAGTGTGAAGCCAGATACCACAAGATTCATTTCAGTCAAGCAAAACAGTGTTTTTTGCAGGATTATCAGAAGCAGAAAAGTCTAGCTGTATTTAAATTTGAGCTTGGTGAATTGTTGAAGTATATCTTGTAGTCAAATACAAAAACAGGCCTGGGCTCCATGACTCAGGCTGTGTTCCTACATATATTATGCATTCTACCAACCTGGCCCTAACAGTCTCTGTACTTTTTCCCATTCAAGGCTGTCCTGCAGCAAGTGGGACTACTTATACTGCTTTAGAAATCAGCCTAATTATTTATATCAGGCATATAAGTTATATTTCTAGGATTGTCACCCACCAGCATTGCAGAAAAAATCTTAAATGCAGGAAAAGAAAAAGCTAGTGCTGCTTAGAGAAACATCTACTTCTGTTTGCCAGTGATCACTTCTCAAGCACTGCTCGGATGGATGCCAATACCACACACATGACAAGATGAATTAACTAAAGCCCTTTGCAAAAACTGACACCAAAAGAACAGTTTAACATATAGTACAAAAGGCAAGAGCTTTGATTCTCAAGATTCTGATCTACCCATCAACAAGCATACTTAAGCCACATGTATTTTATGGAAGCATGTATGTAAAGTACGCAGAAATATTGTTAATAAAATTGTTCCAACATTTGACATTTCCCACTATTAAAATGTGGAACATTGTCCCTCATCTTTGGCAGACGTTATCTGGGATGCTTATGCAGGCACTGCAGAAGTAAACTCTACTTTTGTCTTCTTCAATTCCTTTCTTTCTTTAATGTCTGCTAAAGGGACATAACCCTGAAAGCAACAATGTTCAAAATAAAAAGACAAATGTGAGGAAGCCCTCACTCAGCATTTCCCCAAATAACATAACCACATAACCTTTGACAGAAGAATCTACTTCTAGAAATGCTGATTCACTAGTGAGTGGAATGATAATTTAGCAGCAGCAATGTACGCATGACATTGGCATTGTGTCCCTCCGTTCCAGGGACACAAAGCTACCTGGAGAGCAGCTGCAGCAGAATAATGTGCTCCTTGTCCTTGCTTCCTCGGAGCAACCTGCAGCCAGAACACATGGCTGTTGGTGGAGAATGGAAGGAAATGGTGCTGATCCAATTGAAACCATGGGAAATCCTGCTGGGAGACTCCTGAGGAAGCTCAGGTGTAAAATGCAGCTCCCTTCCCTTGTAGCAGTGAAGATGCTTTTACCAATTTGGCACAAAACAACTTGGCACTGGCATCTAACCAGTAAAAGCTCTGTCCTGCAGGAAGATTTAACTTCTCAATTCTGGGCAAACTTTTGCAAGCTGTTTCTCCAGCCCCGAAGAGAATTAAAATTCAGTGCTTAAAAAACTGAAAGCTGGAGTCAACTTTGCAATAAACTGTGATTCAGTGAACCTCAAAGACGCTTTTTGCCATATGCCACTTCTCTCTCTATAGGCCAAGATTCTGACTCCATCAGTATCTAAAAGCACAGTATTAGTCTCTCTTTCATCAGGCCCATCAGACACCTCTCTCATTTTCACTAAAATTCATCATTTTCATGAGCTGTACTTTCCTGACCAGTTTAGGAGGCCTGGCTAACAGAAGTCTAGAGGATGTACCTGCCCACATACCAGGCTGTATTTTCAGCTGTTGCATAGTGGTTCTTTGTTTAAAAAATCTCATTCCTTGGTCTGACAGAAGTAGAAACAACCAATAACATATACAGAGACAACTTCTTTCTACGGATTTTATAGTGTTTCCCTGCAATGAAAGTTTCCTCCTAGGAACGTACTTCTAGCCATTCAAGAAGCCTGCAAAGGTCAGACCAGATGCTTCGGTACGGAGTCCAGTACTAAGAGATGAATTACAGTTTGTGAAGAAATTCTGAAGTTAAAAAATTGCTTAAAAGAATTAGAGCGTACCTTTTTTTCACACATAACTCTTATAAGAAATTAGTTTGGTTTGTGTGGCAGCTCAAAGCTTTTTATTAATGACCATGGACACCATTTCATTTTTTTTCCACTGACTCCAGGATATATACAACCTGTATAGCTAAAGCTCTAATTATCCTGCTGTACCTTCAGATTATCCCTTGGGCCTTTCTCTGCAATTTTTTACTCCAGATGTTTTTATTATACCCTAGAAATTATTTAGCAAAACAATGTAAGTTAGCCACAACACCCTATAAAAGACAATTTGCCTTTTCAACCAGTAAGAAGTAAATGGCAGATGATTTTTCTCTCTTCTTTTTTTTTTTTAACATAGTCTACCTGGTATGTAATAACTTTGATATGAGTGTAAGGGGGAAAGGGGGAATAGAGTAGTAGAGAACATACCCTTCACAGCAGCCCCTCTACCTGCTGCTACCTTGTCAACACAAGCTTGATGAAAGACCTTGCAGACATTTGAGAAGAAAATTGTAGAGAAAGGTCATTTCTCAGCTGATCAAGAGCTTTGTAGCAACAAAAACTACCCGTCTCTTCCCTTCCCAGCTCCCTTAAGCCACACACATAGAAAAGGGTAACAGGGGAAAGTTACTGAACACTCTTCACGGACTGAGAGGAAAGCTGATCAGTAAAAACTTCTTTAAGACTTTTGAGACAAAGACAAATGGCATTTTCAATTACTACCATTTGTTTATAGAAAATGACAGGTGTGCATGGAAAAAAAATGTAAAGCTACAAGAATATCATATTTTGGGGAACAAGGCAAAAAAAATTCACAGGAGAAGTCCAACTAGCTCCAATCATAAGCAACTTTTAGCAAAGGAATTGTCAAGAAACCATACAACACTGATAAATTTGTTTTACAGAAAGGCTGACATCAGTCCATTGCTTTCAGATTTTAAATAAGTAATTACAGACATTCCTTTATGAGATATTGCCCAATGTCAATATGGAGCTTATTGGAAAGTTTAATTATTTGCTGTAAGGCATTTTTCTACATGTATCTTTTAAAAAGTGAATGTGTAAATTCACTTAAAAAAAAATCTGAATGCCCACAGGAATCTTTATTTTTATCTGTGTTATTTCATCAAGCTGATTTATAGCAATAGTCAAAAAACATTTTTAATGACCTCTGCTTGCAGGAAACAGAACAGGTAGGTATGAGCAGGAGAGCTTCTGAAGATAGATACCCTTCTGAAGTCCATATGGTGCAATTACGCCCCAAAATAAAGTCTGAAAGAAGCCAATAGGCAAGATTTTCTGAACTAACAGTTAAAAAGGGATTGTGGATTCAAAACTCCAACTGAAATCCTTCTCAGCTTGGAAACTTAACTGATCGTTTATCAAATCCAATCTACATTTGGGGAACCAAAGATTTCATCCTTAAGTACGGAATTTCAAGGAAACGCAAGTGGTGGTGTAAAGATTTACCAGTTACTTCTGCTGCTTATACCTGTATCTCTAGGATGGGAAAATCCCCATGGAGAAAGTGTTGTACAGAGCTGTGATGTACAGCAGGTACACATTAGTTTAGGAGATGACCCCAAGACGGTGAGGAAGCAAGTGTGCCATCCACCAACAAGAACATTCTAACCCAGGGATCATTAACTGCGTGACACATCACTTAGCAGAGCACCTTTCTATGAACTTCATAACATCTCTTAGTTTACTGGTAATGTAGGCAACAGCACATAAATCAGGATTCAGCTAAGTATTAGAGAGTAAAGGATTATTTAAACCTAAAAATCTAGATAACCTGTATCAAAAATGCTATCAAACATTGGTGAAAGTATACTCTAGCTGGAGCACTTTCCATTAAGTGAACTATCCTGTCAAATCTTCCTTCCTTCCTTTTCTCCCTTTCATTGGAGAAATTTGAAAAATGGATTCTTCTGCAATCAGTGGTAATACGCAATAGCTTTCTGAAAAATTGTCATAAATTTGTCACAAATAGCTACTATGTTTTTATCATGAAAACCTACTACATGCAATTACAAATTCTTCATTATCATCTGCCTTTTTCCACTCTCATGAACTGCAAACTTCGGCCACAGTCAAGACCAAAAATGGTAAGCACATATATTTCACAGGTCAACTTTCCTCTGTTATGTCCTTATTGACAAACATAGCTATTTTCTATGTCCACTAAAGGTATGTCAGATAGCAAGCCTAGTAGATACTAGATACATTTCAAAGATGGCGTTCTCACAAAAAAAAAAAAAGTAACATTCTTTTTAACTATAAAATTCAAGAATACTTCTTTAATTATTATTGAACAGGAATGCTTTTGATATTTAAAGATTGTTATATACTCCAGTGTTACTCATTCCAGAATACCACCTTAACAACACAGCCAATCTTGTCATAATTTTAATTTGCAAGCTGTACAAACTTGTAAAATCTGTAATTTTGCAATAATCATAATTGATAATGCCAAATACTTCTGCTCACAAAGGTAGTATTCCAGCTTTATCTATCATCCTATGAAAATACTTATCAGATGTAAATTATTCTGATATTTTTAAGACATAAGACTCAGTGATTAGATTTCCCTTTCATAACTTGTACTATATATTCAATAGAAAATATAACAAATAAATCATGAACATCCAACAATATAACTTCATTAAAGAGAAAACAAGGGTAAAAATCAAGTTCCATCAGGAATACACAATTTAAGGTGGTAACAGTGACAAATGATCTGATGGCAAATCAGTGCTGACTTGCTGCATTTATTATTTTGAAGCCGCTTTGGATGAGTGGCGTTTTAGATACTGAAGATTCATTCATATACAAGCTCAATTTACATTATGTTGGAATTTGACCAAGATGCAATCATTCATATTTATTCCTCTCAAAATACACAACACGTAGTGAATGATGTCATGAAGGAATTCCTTGCTTTGTAATTCACCCAATAACAAGAGGAATTTGAGTAGCTCTGACACAAAAGCAACACCTACTGAATTAAAAGATCATTTTACTGACAGGGTGGCCTCCATGCAAACACTGATGATGCCCAGCCATGTTTGGTATCTGATAGCATGATAGCCTAGCTGAGGCATATCAGAATACTTAAAGATGTGCTACTACTTGTAACAATACATTAGTCAAGTCGGTGTTGACGAGTGTAAAAAAAAAATCTGATCTCAATATGCTATGGTTTTGTTTAATTTTATTGTACAGATTTTGGAAATTGAAGAACAGACCCATGTACACCTATCATACACTACACTGAAAGTGAACTTCTAGCAATGTCATTTTTCAGAATTCTTTTTCAGAAAGCTCTGCCTGCATATATGAATACTATCCAATCTTATCTTCTAAAATTGCACAATATTTTGGCTTCAGATAACAAATAAAAGGGCATAATAAGAAATTAACTTCTGTTAATTACATCAAGATTTAAAAGAAATATAAATGCAATGAATAGAGTTTGATCGAATTCTATAAATCTCTTAACTGAAAACATTCTAAATCAGGCTTATGATAATTCTAAGGCTTAAACAGGACTTATCACTTTTTAAGATCAATCAGAACACTGACTTTATGTCAGAAATTATCTTTTTAAAGTAGGATTTTCTGCCTTCCCATTAAAAACACACACAAGATATGCCTGCTGAAGACCAAGGACAACCACTGCAAGTCCACAAGGAAAGTCCGGTAGTTCATAAATGATGCTCAAATCTGCAACTCATCACAGATCCTGGCAGCCCTCCAGCCATGGGTTGAATTTCTAGCCCAACAGCATCCAGGATTCCCAAACTCCACTGCAAATCACAATCCATACAAACATTGAAGGAAGATGTCAAATAAAGACTGCTGCAATGGAAGAGACCCTCATATTGGAGTTTAAACATGCATTTACTACTAGAATAGACCCAGCATACATAATAATACATAAGTTTTGATGTAGAGAGAGACATTTACATTACCTCCTTGTAGGAGCAGAATTCCTAAACACGATTACTGAAGTGAAACAATTTTACAATTTCAGGTTCCCTGGATTTCCACTTAACGGCTACTGAAAAAAATAGAAATAGGCAACTGGTGGTAGCACATGAGACAATTCTTTCTTTTAAAGTAAGCTGACTCTTCCATCTCTATTTTGCTACCAGGCAAAGACCAACCAATTTCTGATGCTGAGGTCCCCTTATTTTTAGAGTATAGATACTACACATGCTAAATATTACCACAGATATATGAATCTAAGAGTTATTTTGTCATCCATCAGCCATCAGTTCCAAACCTCCACATTACAATTCATAGCTTCTCAGCTGTGCACTTAGAATGTGGCACAAGCACCTGTGGGACCATCCTGAAGACAAAATCTCTGGAAATAATTAAAATAACCTCTCAGAAATAAAAGGAGACCATTTTAGCACTAAAGTTGATGTCTTATGAAACTCCACATAGAATACGGTCTGCTTGCCTCATCTCTCTTGGATCTGATGACAGTGTATTTGCAAGGAGAATCTCTAAGTAGAGGGGGCAGCTAAGAAAAGGTCAGAGGACTTTTTAAGTCAGAAATCTAACCCACAGTCAAGGGATACTCATAGGACCCTCAGATAAGGACCTGAAAGCCAGTACACCTCCTACAGGCCCACTTTAACCATCCACAGGCTCAAATTCTTTCCATGACTGGAAGTGTTTCCCTCACTAAACAGAGATTTCCCACCACACAATACAACCACTGTCTGATTGTATGATCAGAAGTGATCCTCCTTTTAACTTGGCCTTCCTCATTTTAATAGTGATCGTATGACAGCACAGAGTTGGGAACCATGACCTGGGAAAGCTTCAATAAAAGCCCATGTCACATGTTGCTGAGCTTTATCTTTATAAATACACATTTTTACACTCTTTATAGAATTACAGTGATACATACAAATAAATAGAGCCAGAATAATGAATGCATATATTTGCACGTGTTTATTATGTATGTATGTATGTTGCATTATGTATGTATGTATGGTTGGCTGGAAAGATTAATGTTAAAGGAGCGTGTGTAAATACGCGTACTATTTTGAGGAGTTAGAACCACTTATAAGATTTGCTTTTATTGTTTAAAACTCTATTAAGTTCACTTGCATTGTTTTATTTCTCCACTTTACTACTGCAACATTAATTTAGCCTTGAGCTATGTATTTGAATGTGACCATTTTATATTCCCATACCAGAAATATCAGGGTTGCCACACAGTTGTTTTCAAGAATTAGACTGGTAAAGATAACAGTGAATTCTATTGGGGTTGTACTTTCATCAAGCTGTCCTGAAATGCAATATAAGCACTAGAGAAAACTGTCTGGTTCGTGGTTACTCTGAATGACTTACAACAATTTCTGAATATCCTTCGGATTCATCTGACACCATTCTTATCTTGGAAGGTTTTATTAAGAGCCATATTATATCATTCTGTTATCAGTCATAGCTTACACAATTCACATTGTTTTTAATCACTTGGAAACTGTTGTACACTTTCTACAAAAATATCTGGAAAGGTGACATGCAGCATAAAATATCATTTCTACTGTATCTGTTTTCTACTGATTAACAGTCATGTTCCTTCATTAAATTCAATTGTCCACAATTCCCGTAAGATGGAAGAAAACTAACTAAAAACATTTCAAGAGTAGGGAGAAGAGACATCTAGGAAATCATTTTCCATTAACAGTGAAAATAAAGAACATGCAGTTTTTTTATGTATCTAAATTTGGGTTCCAACAAGCTGGTGGGGTTTTACATAGGAAGAGAAACTCTCAGACTAATTTTTAAGTAGGAAATACTGGAGACATATGGATAGTCCTTACATGAAACTGAATTATCAATAATTAAGAAGTGTAAGTTCCAACTGTTCTATTTTTTTTTTTGCTTCAATAGATACTCAAATCTCATCCCACAACTGAATTTTATAGAGGTGTGGGAGATAAAAATCTGAGTGCCTTCACCTCTAACCGGTCTTCCAGCTATGCCTCTAAACAGTACTTAAACAGGACACTAGTATTTCTCCATTTGCAAGATGAACTATGTTGAAACTGTCAGCAATTATTATGAAATGTTTAGGTACTATGACGACCACAAAAATATCTCACACAATTTCATATGAAAAATTCTAGTGGTGTTATTGGTTTAGGTGTCATCTCATAAATGCTGCCATGTATAATTAATGTTCTGTCAAAACACCTGTGCATTAATATCATGACTCTCAAAGGAAATCTGTCTGTAGTTAAAGTCACAATGTTAGTGATAGACCAAACCACCTGCTGCATAAGGTGCCTGTAGGAGTTCTCTTCCTAGGAGAACTCCAGCTAGCAAGTTCCCTGTCGTTGAAAGCTGAGCTGAAGAACAAAGTGACCCACTGAGGGGCTATTCTGTGAAGTTTCAAAACGTTCATCTAAGCTGTCCAGAGAGACAGTAATAGCTACAGAAATCCATGACCTGGACCTCCAGAATGGATTTTAAGTTATTTTCTTTCATATGTCTTCCTGTATTTTTCCCTTTGCTTTGACCTTGTTTTCATCTTCCTGCCAGCTGCTCAGGACTTCTCTATCCAGACATGTACAACAGGAGAGCCATTTCAAAGCTGAACATGTTATGACAAAAAGTAACTTGATTTCTCTAATCTAAGGAACCATCTGAGCTTAATTTTAGTGAGGAGTAGCATATCATAAGGAACATATTTTCGAGTTGAACAGTGGGAAGTTTAGCAGGATCTTCAGGATCTTCATAGTGTTTTATAAAGTGATTGTTTTAATGCCCTGCATGCCTAACAGTATGCAGGAAAAAAAAAGAAAAATAAAAGAAAAATAACACCAACATATTTAGTGTCACAGTTCAGGTTTTTTTTAAATGAAAGATGTTCACCTGTCTTAATATTTTCATTTTGATTTTTTTAATGCAAAAATGAAGTTGCTTCAGGCAAGGTGCTGCAAATGTAGCATAATTCAATCTCTTCAGTTACAATATCCTTAGCAAAAGCAATAAAAGGTGACTACATGCCTCCCTTTGAATTTCAGTAGCTTACAGAAAGTAACTAGTACAGGTGGAAGGTTTATAACTAAGCCAACAGAATCTACACAGTAGCACAATTTTTCTTCAGTACTGTAGTTATACATTTCTTCATATCTTTTGTATGTACAGAAATCTCTGGCCTATTTAAGTCCCACTTTAATGCGCTATAATCTTTTTCAAGACTCTGTCATAATCTCTTGAAAGGAACTCCTCAGCTCTTTGATGATATATGAAAATGTATCTCCTTTATGTCTGTATCTGTATTTTTACAGTACAGAAGAAAAATGTGGAAGCTCATTTTATACATCTACACACAGACTCTGTTTCTAATATTCAGGACATTATCAGCATTTTGTTGCTTTTCTGTGCTCACAACACATCACTAATAGAGATGGTCGTTTTAGAAAAATAAGGAAATAAAACAAAAATATTAAATGAGGGGTATCCATATTCCCTTATCTATTTTCCCTCTAACACAGAAGATCCTAACTAACTGAAGGAAAAGTGACATTTTTGTTGGGCCTAATAAGGACTGCCTTTGGAGTTACAGTAGGCATGAATGAGGTCAAAAATTTTAAATATTAACCACATTTAAAATTAAACGTATGAAATAAACAAAAGCAAACCCAAGTCGATTTAAATAAGCCCGTAGGCAAAGTGCTTTCTCATCACTTTTGCCTAGTAAAACTTCTGTTTCTCAAAGTAATGAATTTGATCACTTAAAACAAGGATTCAGTGAAAAACAAACTTTGTCACAATACCATCTGCACAGCCTAACAGACTATCCCAGAGTACAGTTCTTCTAACACTGAAAATGTGGTAAAGGTTAATGATGATTTGATACGAAAAGTGGTGAAAAATGCATATTCTTCAATGTCCTAATCAGCTTACTCATGATAGCGAAGTTTTCAAAAATGCTGTGAAATGATTGGTGACTCTGAAAAAGGAACCATACAATATCAATACTGTTGAAAGCACCTTTTGCTCTCGTCTTTCGGCCCTTCTGAATGAAAGTTGTCTTTCCAGCCATTCGGAGATTCTGAATAAGCAGTAGTGTATTTAAGGCTATAGACAAGCACCCTGAAACATATACCTCACAGTTCTTCAAATATCAGACTTAGCTCAGCTGAGGAAGGCAGAGAACTGGATAAACTCTATATGCCCGCAGTGGGGGAAGAAGATGCAAGAGAAAAGAGTCTTCTAAGACTCTAGCTTGCCTGAATCAAGGAAATAGCCTTTCCTGCTGCTGCTCCCCAAGTTTAATTCTAACTAAAACCACGCTCCTAAGANGAGAACTGGGTAAACTCTATATGCCCGCAATGGGGGAAGAAGATGCAAGAGAAAAGTCTTCTAAGGCTCTAGCTTGCCTGAACCAAGGAAATAGCCTTTCCTGCTGCTGCTCCCCAAGTTTAATTCTAACTAAAACCACGCTCCTAAGACAAAGTTCTAAAGGCAACAACCTACAGAGTTCAGCAAGCATAAAGGGAGGCAGAGCTAAAACTGATAGAGAAGAGTCAACAAGACTGGAAGAAATGGTCCATCGTAATCATTTACAGCTCCTGTTAAATTCATTTCAATCTGCTTCTGAATGTGGCCTGAAATTCAGTTTTGTTCACTTTTTAAGTGAACAACAGCACAACACCAAACAAAAAGATAGAAATGTATCACATTTCTACCACAGAAATGTATCACTGGTCCAAAAAACTACTAAAAATATAAAACTACTTGTTTCAATCTATTCACAACAAAAATTGTTAGCAGTCCTACACTCAAGTGGCAGGTGCAAAAAAAAAAAAAAAAACTGACTGATCTATACTGCTGTTTGATGTGGAACAGCATGAAGTACTCTGTCCTATATTTTTATGTTTTTTTTATGATGATGATGATGATGATGAGCACAATACCGTGATATTGCTAGGGATCATAAGGCAGGGACAAGGCAGAAAAACTTTCCAGCGCAGCAGTCTGCCTGAATACAGCACAGCACTTCTGCTTTCTGCTCTACCTGGAATGGCTGGGTTAGACACAAACTGCAAGTTTCCCGATTTGAACTTGAAAATGTCCTTATTTAAAATTTATCATACTCAAAGATTTATCATGGCTCAAAACCATACAAAGCCATGTTTCCCAGTACCTACAAATGGAGTTCCCTGCGAGGCGAAGGCCAAGCTTTCTTTCTACCAACACTTCTTTAAGACAAAGTTAAAGCTAATGGTGTAAAAGGTTTTAGCTGCTGCTGGTGAAAGCCTCTGACAAACTCTCAGCTCCAACAGGCTATTCACAATCTTTTGGTTTCTCTTTTAAAAATATCCCTGAGTTCAGAAGTAAGACCTGGTCAAGAGGGTTGCTGCTCCAGTAATACTATTTTATAGCAGAAGTCATTACTACCTTTCAAAATCTGACATTCATAAGTGAACGTTTCTGGTCAAGAACAGTGTGATTAAGCTAACAAAAAGACAATCATGAGCAGCCTCAAAGTAGATACCAATCAGGCAAGAGAGCTCTGCTGGAGCAGAGTGAAAAGAGCTATAATGAAAACTACTTTACCATGGATTCATGTGCTTTTAGGCATTTAACCCTCTCTTATCAGTAAAAAAAAGTTCACGTATGTTCCTCATAATTTCTAAAATTTCTGTAGAGTTTGTGTGTCTGTCAAAGTTGTGTCTCATTTGGTAAGTCCTGCAGAAAGACTCCTTTTAGACTTTTAAAAATTAGGTATTAAATCTAAAGTAGTCAGTTCTGTTTCCTGCACCTACAATCGCCAGATATCCTTCCACTGGAGCCAAGATAAAACAATAAACTTATGACCACAATAACTTATGATAAAATGAGTCATTTTCTAGAGGGACCTATGTTTCAGACTAGGTAAGAAACTCAAGGAACCAGCTTGGACTAGACACAGCTTTTAGATTGATAAAATTCAGTGAATTCTACTTCTATGCGGGTGCTAACTAACTATTTGCATCTCTTTCTTTAAGAGCAGATTAGAACAACAAAAAAAGTTGTTATATTCATATAAAGAATTGCATGCGAGGCACTCTCATGGCTCAAAAAGCACTGGCTTTTCCACAGTCTTCCACAGTCCCACATCCTGTTACGCTCCCGTAACAATAGCATCTCCCTCTCCTCATTTTTCTTTAATTAAGCATTTTAAAGTCTTCTGATCTCATAAGCTGAGTAGCCAGTGTCGATATGGATGGATTTGGTCACCTTCTTTTCACTACAGACTGACTGGCAATAATGCTACCATCTGCACATTTTTCTTGTTCAAGAGGTTGGGACATTATTCAGGTCATAATTAAGATGTGAGGACAATAGCTGCATAATGAAAACATTTCACTCAAAAGAGGATTAGTTCTACCAGAGCTGATTTATTTTATTCTATATAACACTGCTTTATTTCTATACATAACTGTTCTTGCCTCCTACAAAGAATACCAGACTCAAGCTTGCTGCACACTAACTCACCACAGATCAGCTTCCCTGTAATTTCCAAAATCAGCTACAGTGCCCAGTACAAACTATATTATAGGAATTACTGGAATGAATTGACTTATCATTTAACATAGTTTAGAACAATACATTAAAAATAGTCTTAAGTAAATATTATTTTTCCTTTCTTTCTTAATATCATACTATGGACTGCATTTCCTATTCACTGTTTGTTTCAGTTCAGTAACTGAGTATTCCTTTACATATTTCAAAGTACTGCTTAGAGAAAAAAAAGTGCTTTCTCCTATGGCTGGAGATGGAAATTTTCCCTCTGGAGCCCTGACCAGTTGCTGTTTTGAAGTGTTCACAGATTAGAAATGTTATTAAAAAATAAATAAATAAACCCTCCAAACAAAGCTTTAAAGGTCATCGTACAAGTAAAATAGATCTGTATAAAGATGCTTGATATCAACCAAGACAGTCATACGTGCAAAACCATTAGACTTGTTTTGAGTAACTGATGGCAGAAAATAGCAAATTTCAATTCTTCTGCCTAACACAGGTAAATGCCACAGGTAACTTGAGATGCTCAGTATTATTCCAAGTATCCATGTGCGGTAGACGGGGATGACACAAACTAACAGGACCTTATCTGGAGGCCAGCAGAACCTACAGACAGGGCTCTTCAGGAGACTCTAAGGCAAAATAGTTTAGGCACATGAACCAAGCCCTTGATGCCTGCCCTCCCACCCTTCCTCCTTCCAGAAGTCAAATGCCCCATTTCCACAACATCGTCCTTCCATGCTTCTTTATTCAAAATGCTGTATTCAAAAGACTAACTCTTTCTGACTTAAAAAAAAATTTTTTCCTTTCCTCTCTCCTACAGGGTTGTGATGGATTCCCTCTCAGTGAAGGGTCTAGATGTCTTTCAAGAAGACTGTGTATAGCTCACATAGAAGATACAGCTTCGATGTCACAAGAACGCAATGCAACTCTAAATGTGTTGGTATGTCTGTCTCTGATCTGCCTCTGATCAGACCTGATCATTATTTCTTACATCTTCAGGCCATCTCTTGAGCAGGACAAAACAAAAAAATGACAATCATTTTCAACTATTGTTAAAAAAGAAATAAAATGTATTATTGTTCTCATTTATACATGGAGAAATAAAAATTATTTTTACATAACAGGTCTGAATTTGGGCAGGTGACAGAAAGAGACAACTGCAACTCCCTGGGTACAAAGTAGAGGGGTAGGAGTTGTGAAACTTTTAGCAGAACTAAAGCAGAGAAAGCAGACGTGAATCTGGAATTAGGTCCATACTAGAAAGAGTGACAGAGACAGGAGGAAGGACCAATGAAGGAAAAGTAAGAAAGGAGTATGAGACAGTGTGGATGAAGATGATTTAAGATCAAGCAGTGAGGAAAGACAATATTGCAATGAACAGGGTAGAAATAAATCGAAGAATGAAGCTAAGAGTAAGGTAATTAAATCTAAATGAACGGTTAATCACTAGTGCTCACTGTAAGTCTTTTAACCATGGAAGCATTCCAACAACTTTATCCCATGCTTCCAACACCTCCCACA
Organism: Crypturellus undulatus; assembly: GCA_013389825.1. Classification (NCBI taxonomy): domain Eukaryota; kingdom Metazoa; phylum Chordata; class Aves; order Tinamiformes; family Tinamidae; genus Crypturellus; species Crypturellus undulatus. The sequence continues at coordinate 488,390 of VWPW01014699.1, forward strand.
GTAACAACACTTTATATATATATTCTTTATATGGTTGAGCAATTTCTTACATCACAGGAAACAAATACCTTTAATTTTTCAGTGATACACTCTAAAAACTGAATCCTATTCTCCAGAAATACACAAAGAGCAAATGCTAATGGTCCAATTTTGTCTTTCGTTGTGCATGTATCATTGAATATCTTGAAAAATCACTTTCTGAGTTTGCATTCACAACTTTAAAGAGTGTTCTGTGCTTCATAATGAAGACAAGAATGTATCATTTTGGCACAAACAAATATGTGCAGTAATTAGTACCTTGAACATGCCTGTAAGAAGAAGATATAAAATGCATCAGACATAACTCCAAAGCTTTCTGCATAGCAATTCTACATAAAAGACACTTCTCAAAGTCTGGAAAAATATTTTTTAAGATTTTTAACACCATAGTGCTCACATGCATTTTAATATTTATAAATGAAATATTCATCTATCGCCAATGGCCTCAAAACAAAACTGCAAGGGAATTCATTTTCCCCTCTGTTAACACGTGCAGCTACGTCCCAAAGGGGATTCACCAACTGTTCATACTACCACCTTTCAGAACACTGTCAAGGAAAATAAGAGTAGCCTGTTCTAAGCGTAAACTGGAAGAGCAACAACCTAAGCCTAAGTTCTCCTCAACTCTATTCCCAGTTCTCCATCATAGCAGAAGATAGGGCTGAGAACCCTCCCTAGGTGAACCATGTTATGGGAGTTTAATCTTGTAACTGACACTTAAATTAAGCTCATGAGTTAATAAGACACTCCTTCATTTACCTAGGTAGCTCCAGAAGGACACTCTGTCTGCATAAGACTCAAAGCATCCTCAAGAAGAGCTGCTCTCCACTGATGATACAAGGAACCTACAGCAACCAGCTTGTTAATTTAGACACTCTAGTTGACAGCATAGGACTGGACCAATCTGAGCAAACTGCCTTTGAGTTAGGTACTGTGTGTCTAACCTTGGAACACCTACGTTCCTTTGTTCAGGAAAACCGAGACCCAGAAAGCATTAAAAAATTCACACAGGTAACTCATTTACATACCACACACACACACACACACACAAAAAGAGATTGCCATAGCTGGAACCTTACAAAGTCTTCCTGTTTCTGCTCATAGAGTATTCTTAGAGAGGTATTCCATAGCCCTTTAATGGCAACATTGTAGAGACTAGAAGACGATGAATGTAAGAATAGTCCAATGAGTTCTCTAGTTCAGTATCGTGCTCTCCAGCAGTGGTCATGAATAGATGTACAAGGAAGAGTAAGAACTGGGAAACGTATAGAATATTCTCTCAATTTTTAGACCAGAGAATTTCCTGCACTGAAGCTCTTTTCCAAGTACCTGTCCATTTCTCCACTCAAATCCATGTAAACCTTCACATCTAGAATATCTTTGACAAAGAGTTTCACAGACTTACTATCTGTTGTAGGAAGCCTGATATCTTTTTGTTTTCACTGAATCTGTTTCCTGCTAACCTCACTGGATAGCCCTTTATTCTTGGTTGCAAGAGACAGTAAGCAGTCAACCCCTCATCCCAAAACATTCTTGACTTAAGAGTCACAACTTTCTGAGTTTGAAGAGTTCTAGGGTGCGTAGTCTTTCCCCAGAGGGAAGCTACTTTTGGTCTTAATGATCCTTGCAAGAAAAAAAGTCTACAGATATGAGAAAATGTTCTGTGTATTCCAAACTGCATAAAAACTGAAAAANTATTCTCGATTTAAGAGTCACAACTTTCTGAGTTTTAAGAGTTCTAGGGTGCGTACTCTTTCCCCAGAGGGAAACTACTTTTGGTCTTAATGATCCTTGCAAGAAAAATAAGTCTACAGATACGAGAAAATGTTCTGTGTATTCCAAACTGCATAAAAACTGAAAACATGAAAAAATTCTAGAAGTACAGAAGTTTATTTTGCATTCACCAGCCATAGAAACACAATTAAAAACCCTACTGCATGTCTTTTCAGAATTTAATAAACCCCAGTGCCTTACCCTCTGATTTTTAGCTTTTAGCTAGTGTTTATAGTGATATTACCGAGCTGGATAAACCATCTTCTTTTTTAAAGACCTGACTTTTTTTTTTGAAATTGAACAAGAACTGTCAGTTTAAAACCTCACACAGGTACCCTCCAGTTCAGAGTACAATGTGGAAAAACTTACATGTCCACAAACTAAGCAGGCCTTTCAAGTGTGGAAATTGGTTATTCACATGAGAAAACTCCCAGTTCACATTCATAGCTAGAACTCACACCAACTGGTGGACAGATCTACTGCTGCAGAAGCAGTAGCTTACAGAAGCAACCTAGGGCCATGTAAGTCATGTCAGGGTAGTCACTGTATGGTCAAACATTTCCTTCAGATTGTCCACGCTTCCTAGTAGTAACAGAGGCTGCCAAGAAATCAAAGGAGTTCACAACAGACAACAGCAATGGTAAATATCTGAATGTGCACATGTAGAAGAAAAAGCTTCCTCAAAAACAGTGTAATAGGTAGGAGTGTCAGGCAAAAGAGTCCTGAGTAGGTAGACCCTCAGGTAGGCACCATATGGAGTTAAAATAGATGAGCAGGTAGACAAGGGGAAATAACACGGGAAACGCAGACAAGGGAAAGGTAGACAAGGGGAAATGTTTCTCCAAGAGCTACAGGTCCCGTACCAAACAGCAAAACCCTCAGCACAGCAGCGCTGCTCACAAAAGGCGGAAGGGCTCGGCTGCCTACCGTATCCTCACTAAAGCAAAGAGCCTAGGAACCCAAGAAATGGAACTCCCTCAGAATGGGCAGCAGCATGCAACGCTGACGCTAGCAACGTATCAGGCACTAATTTATACAGCACCTGCACAGTGAGCTGGTCAGCATTTCTGCAACCAGATTGTGTCGAAAAAATAGGTGTGGTTTTCAAGCAAAATAATTACAATTGTGAAGGTTCACTCTTCTCCACAAAGGATGATACGTGACATGTATGTAAGGGTTTTCATAGTTTGATTTTAAAACCTCTATGCTTAAAATAGAGTGTTTCCTATAAAACTGGCTTTTGTCATTAAAAAGCTTATTTACAGGATATCCTTTAATTTTTCCTCCCACTAGAAGATAATTGACATTTCCTTTATAAATAAAGAGGAAAAAAAACTAAACTATAACAAAAAATGATCCATTTTTTTCCCTAAAACCTTAATGAAGTATGCAATCCTCTGCAGTGATGACAACAACAATATATTAGGTAACAGTTTAAAGATAAACTTTTCTTGGAAAGCACGTGTTTTCTATACTAACACATTCTCCTAATGCACGTTTCTTCCACAGTTGTAGTTAATGTTGTTTTCACTCTTTTTCTGCCCCTCAGATGGATGTCTGGCAAAATCATTTAACACTCCTGCAAAACTACTACAGCAGAAACACTACAGTGTATTTGTTTCCAGTACTGCTATTCACCTCCTGGAGTATTCCCTCTAACCTCCCATTCCCCAGCTAAACAATTTTCTTTCAATATTCCCTTGGGTTATAGACATGGCTACTATTATAGTCTTAAACTGGGTGTTGTTAGTGCTCTTTTGAATGGTAGTAAAAGACCCCAGTATTCTATGGAAGTGAAATTTTAAAAAGATATTTATGTCATTGAAACAGTTATGAAACAGTTTTGAATTCAATTGCTCGTATTATATTTGTATTAAATATAATGTTCTTCTAAATCCTACCTCATGCACTTAGTAACTTGAAAACTTTGTTCAGTCATGTAAAGTTAACTTTATCATGGGATAAGAAACTTTGCAAAATTTCTTTTCGTATCACTGCAGGATAACAGCTTCCAAGTTTTATAAATGAAGTAGTATTTCATTTTAACATAAAAATTTTATTACAAGTTGTTTATGAAAAAGTATGGTTTGATGGGTGGCTATTCCTCCTGCTCTGTTCCCAATTGGACCAAATTGGAACATACTCTTCTCCTAAGAGGTATTTTTAACAGATATGTCACAATGTGCTGATAACACAAAACGCACGTGGAGTTGAAAGGTTGTATGTTGCTGTTGTAAAAGGTACTCTGAAACAGCACACTCAATTCTACCTGCTGTTATCTGGCATCTATATGTCACTTACACCAGTTGAAGTGACAATCATAGTCCCATTGCTCAACCTTTTTCAAATGAAGAAATGTGATTTTTTTTCCTTTCTAAATTTTTGGCATTGGTTAGTCTATAACTGGTGGTATGAAATCATCACTACATACCTGAAGCAGGTATGAAAGGATATACAAAGCGCAATGTGCATGCCATGCTTAAACCCTTCTGGTGTGTTTCCAGGAGAATACTGGCTGTAACTCATCATTTAAAGAGGACAAGAAACAACTGCCACAACATTCTTATAAAAAATTCATACAACACCCTCATCTAGCAACATCAATTACTTTATCTATCTCCTACCCCACTAGCTGTAAGACTAATAAAGCTACCCAGCAGGCAAGGAATTTAATGAATTAGGTCCTGAGTTCCTGGGAGAATCAACTGTGGTTCCAACTCTAAAAGTTCTGACCAAATACAAACTTTCTTACTGCTACTGAGCAACAGGGTGTTATGGATCTTTATCAAACATGCTCTTAAGGAGGGAGGGTCGAATAGTATGGTATGAAATAATCCAGTATGTTGGACAGCAAACGACTGTTATGAAAGGGTAGAGGAAACAATTAAAAGAAAAAAATTTAAATAACAGATTTGAAAGCTGTTATGTTTAGGTCATTTGAGTAGCAAGATGAGTTTGTGGCCATTCTCCTCCATAAGCAACAACATAATTAACCACATATTGTAACTACACATGATTACATAATTAATAAACTACACCAACCAGCACAATATTGCCTTACGACATTACAGGTTTCCAGTTTTCACAGGTATTTCCATTTCCAGTTTTGCTCTGTGTCTAAAGTTGAGCCATAAATACTGCAAAACAAACCTGTCATACCAGCTTAATGAAAGTGAGTTTTTTTTTTCCTAGAGTCTCACTGCCTAATAAATTTAAGTACTGTCTGGTTGCTGCTTCTTTCAGTGAAAGGTTGAAGAAGGAACAACTTGGCATCCCTTCTGCTGGAGAGCTGAAAATATCCTTGCTTACTAATCCTTCTAAAATAACCAAAACATCCCTTCCCTTGAAAGCTTAGGTTTTCTTAAGAAAGGTGACTTAATTTCCCATTTTCTGGGCAAACTTCATGTTCTAAGGGAAATCTTACCTAATTTTGGCAGGGAATAGGGCACTTTAAAATAATCTTCATAAAACTCAATAAGTCTCCTTGTGATATTTAGAGCATAGTCCCCTGATCCTCTTCGGATTGCATCAGGCCTTGCGTATAACCGTACCTGTTAGAAAAAAACAAAGCGAGAGATTGGTTATTTCAGTTCCTGCATCTTAAACGTACCCTAACTACCCAGCTGAATACTCTAAGGTTGCTGTGAGGTGGTAGGGCTATTTTGAAAGCCAAATGTAGCTCTTGTACGTTTGTCAAAGCGCACTGTAGCGGAGAGAAAAAAGAAAGAAAGAAAAAAAACAGAACTTACTCGATTAAGGTGACAAAGTTGAGAAAGTTAAAATCTCCTATTTGTTTATGTTGCCAAATAAAAGACTTAACACTCCTTGCATCAAAATAAATATTCAAAGCAATCACTTACATGTGTTTGCTAGAGATATGATGGTAGAGTGGATTAGTATAATGGTTCTCTGCCTATTCTGAATGTAGGCAGGGTGCAGTGGCTCAGTAGGAGAGAAGTTCACGGTTTGTTAAAGCCACATTATATCGAGCCCTGAAAGTATTAGTAGACTGTGAAGAAGAAAAAATAATCATTCTCCCTTCTCTTTTTCTGGCAGTGACACAGTTAGACTCGATGAGCAACATAAGACTGCAAAAACAACCATTTATAAGCTCATTCCTGCACACAAACAATTAACATTTCTGAAACCCTCCATGATTGCTCCAGGCCTCTGTTTTCACAAAGCAGTAAGTTAAAGCTGCTTATACAAGTCACATACTGATGTGTTCAGTACAAAACAACTCACACATCTGACCGCACGGAGCACCAAGGCAAACAGAAGCAGTTCTTCTTCAGATGAATAAGGTAGTGGAAAGCACCACATAATCATTTCCTCGTTATTTCCCATCCTTACATCCCTTAATGTCTCCTTACTGCAAAGATGACATACAGCTAGTGACATTTGTTAACCAAGAAAAGGCTAAAAACAAGGGTTGTTTTTCATACTTGCTCCTTACACAGTCTGACGGCTGCAGCCAACAAGAGGGGCTGCATCTCTAACAGAAGTGGGGAAAGCCTGTTCCTGCTTCCTGAAATACATACTGACCCACCTGATACAAACAATACTCTGCAAAATGCCAGTCCTAATAATAATATCTAGTCTCTAATACTTTCTGTGGCAGGACTAAATCCTACCCAGGAGTCTGAGAAAAGCAGTAGGACAGAAACCTGAAAATGTCAAGGCAAATATGAAGCACAACTATCAGTTTTGAAATGTTTTAAAATGGAGTAAAAAAGCCAATGGGATTTTTATCTTCGGTGAAATCATTACCAAAGGTTGTTTTATTGTTCATTTCCTGAACCAGTTCAGTTACCCACATGGAAACCCGATATTAAACTTCAATACATTTTACCCATCAACTCTGCTTTAACCTACTATCTCTTTAATTAGGGTATTCAGACACATTATTTTCCCTTGTTATTAACTGATACAGCTCTACCTTTATATTTTCATTGCTATATCTTACTATAGACTCAGTGCACAGTCATTGAGTTATTATTTCTAATGTAAAACAGATAGCAGTGTAATCTAGTGAGATGTAATAAAGCAGAGTGCTCAATCACTAGTTGAAAACAGATAAACCATTACCCGAACTCCTCCAAGTCACTATTCCTAGTCATCGCTTCCTTTCAAACAGTGACGTGCATGAACTATATCCCATCTCTTAAACTAAATACATATTTTAATAAAATAAAGATTAAACACAGAGATCCCAAGTCAAACACCTTGAAACTTTTCATTTTTGGAACGATGTTAAGAATCAACAATTAGTATGTGATGAACGCTGTTATGTATCATTTAACCTTCACACACAACTTTGTATAATTGCTTTCTTGTCACAGTAGACTGCGTCTGCAAAGCAGTGGGGAGAATAAGAGGGCCAGTCAGGTATGCCAAAAAAAAAAAAAAAGTCACTCTATGTGACAGTGGTCAAATGTGTCCCTACTAAGGGACAGGACAACAAATAGGAAGATAAAATGGTGGTTCAATAGATACATACAAGAAAAATCTGGGTTCAGCTTGCGGTATTACAGTGTGCACCTACCAGCAAAAAACAGAGAAGGCATTTAAAGTGCGCCTGAGATAGCCCAGGTATCAAACCCCCAAAATTTCAATATTGCAAGCTTTCATTTGCCACCTGCCTAACGTTGAACACGTTTAAATTTGTCTGTAACGTTTCCCTGTGTCCTTCTCTGACTCAACAGGGCTGCACAGCTCAACACTAAGATTACCCCTAAACTTGAACACAGTTAAAAAATTAACCGTGCCTTTGCCCAGGTCTCTTAAGTGCTTTGATGTGGAAGTCTCAAAGCATGTCAGCCATCTAGAAATGCTGGGCAGCTTCAAAATGCAGTATTTGCTTTTACCACACATCTTCCTTTGTTCTTTCATAGAATACCCTGTTATTAGTTCACTCGCCCAAAACACAGAGTTTGGTTTCTTCCACTCTCAGAAGAAATTCAAGCTTACATATCCTAAGAGAACACCCTGAACACTTTGCTATAAGCTTCTCTGAACAAAAGATGCAGTGTCCTTCATCTTGAGTGAGTGCCACTTTTCATTAAAGAACTTAAAATTCTGTTTGAAAAGATTATGGAAGGAAATGACAGAGTGAAAGGCAAGCAGGCAGTGGAGGCAGTCATTAAGGAAGACAGACCCCTGGGAGCTGAGTGTGCTTCTGCCTTTCACCCAACAACCTATTAATATAAAATTCATGAAAGACCTTTAACAGTACCATCTCAGGACCCTCCTGGCCTCAGGAAATGCTCCCTTGGTTATCAGAGGTGTATGGCATGGGACCTCTGTGACACTCTGATCACCTTCCTGGATGTTTTGGATGACACATTCTGAGCTGTCTCCCTCATTTACTATGTACAGAATTTGGTCCAGAGTTCAATCTGAGACCTAGGTTAAAATGGAAAGCCCCAACGTTCTTGCTTTGATGTCCTTTAGAGGAGCTTGGCTTATCTAACTTATGCCTTATTTCCAAGTCCATAAAATGAAGATTATATTATTTCCTTAGTCTATAGGGATATTCTGAGTTAAACAGCAAAAGCTATGAAGTTTTTAGATGCTGCTCTAATGAGGAGCTTAAGCAAACCAAACAGAATGCAGATTAAGACATGAGATTTGTGTGTTTAGCATAAAATTATTTTTTGTTTACTGGTTTCACTTCAGATAGGCTGTGTTACTTTATCACTATGGTTGGACTGAACAATAATGCATAATTATTATACACTCTGCCCACAAGCTGTTGGATCACTACACTTAGAACTTGATTTTACATTAATTTAAATAAGAGGAAGAACAGAAGATTTTCTGTAGCATCAGACCTGCAGAAATAAAAGTAATATGAATTCTGCTATGAAAGATAAATAGGATTCCAGTTTAGGTGCATAATTCATCACTGACTGCAATGGCACTACTGAAGGAGCTATTCACAAGGAAGAGGCTTGCAGTATTAAAGATCATTTTGAAATAGCATTATTTTCTATTTTTTTCAAGCATTTCTGCTCCCTTAGCGAGATCTCACAAACATGCTTACACCAAGAAACCTTTTAAGACCTGATACAAAAGGAAAGTCCCATCTCTTTTAAACAGGTACCAGCTTAAGCTTGTGTTTCACGTGCATAGTCGACCCTTCCTAGCAAAGTGCTTATGTTCCCTCCACAATCAGTACAAAGAGAAAGATGCCTTGGAAAGCTTGTAGGGAAAGATACCTTCAGAGCTAAGTGTAGGCACCAAAATTAAATTAGCAGAATCTCTCCCCGAAAGCTACTGTTTATCTTCCCAAGTATCTGTTTATCTATTTAGTATCTTCCAGAAGTATCTGTTTATCTTCCCAGCCTATACTAAGAACATAAGATATGATCCTCCAGGAAGACCACTTCAGTAGGCATCTAAAGCTTAGATGAAAGTTAGGTACCTACATTAAATGCACTGGATCTCATTTCAAGATCTTGCCTTCTATGGAAACCAATGAGAATTAGTTGCTCAGATTTGTGCTTGTATTCTGATGAACGTCTGCACTGAGCTGGGAGATCAGTGCTTTAGTGCCTCTACAGCAGGGAGCTCTATGGGCAATATTAGGAATTTAAGCCTCTAATAAATAAATAATAAATAAATAAATAAATAAATAAATGTAAGCCTTTAATACCTACAAAAACATTTAAAAGCTACTGTGACAGAGTTAAGAACTCAGAAGTTAAGAGATATTTGTATTAAGGCAACTCACATAATTTCCTCTTGAATACCTGTACTGTGATACAGCTCTTGATTACGAATGCATACACCTAACCATATGCTATCTTTTTCTATAGATCTTCTGCTTCTTTCAAATGGACACTAGTTTAATTTATTCTTACCATTATTATCCTCCTTATTTGGTGTTTAGCTCCATGTTTTATTTACCACTCATCAAACTAAAGAAAAAAAATCTTCTGGGTTATTTATAAGGTGATCTTTCAGTATGCTACTGCCTTGCAAACAGTAATGAAATTCCTTTTTCACAATCTTAGCAAGAATAAGCGACATTATTATTTTCATGTAAGAAAACTGAGAAAAAAAAGAGACCACGACTAACAATGATGCCTACCTGGACATTCTGGACTGTCAAGTATACTTAACATTTTTATGGTGCCCAGTTAAAGCACAGTTCCTATTAATTCTTTTTGCAGTGATGAAAGCTCTGCACAATTTTGAGTCTGGTCACAGGTTTCTTAGTTCAGATATTAAGAAAATTAGTAACACACGATTAGTGACTAAATGAGACTGTGTCAGTTTTTGTGATTTGCTCAGCATTACACAGAAATTCTGGTGACAGAGGCAGGGAGAGATTTCAAGGCGGCATTCCTCCTCACAGCCATCTCTTGCCTGCCTGACAGTCTGAACTGCAGAACGGCTGAGTTTAGAACAGACTCTGGAGATCACGGAGATCATCCAAACTCCCTGCTCAGGCAGACAGCTTGTGAATATACGCAAAGATGGAGACTCCACAATCTTTTCAGGCAACCCTTTCCCTCACAGGAAAACAAAAGCTTTTCCTCATATTCAGATGGAACTGTCTTTGTTTCAAAACTTGTGCATGTAGCCTCTATTTCTATCACTTGGCACCCCTGAAAAGAGTGTCTCCATCCTCTTAACTTCCTTCCTTCAGACATTTAAATGCTCAGTCTTCTCCAGGTTGAAAAGTCCCATCTTTCTCAGCTTCTCCTTATAGGAGAGATGCTCCAGTCCCTTAACCATCTTAGGGGCCCTTTGCTGGACCCTCTCCAGTAGCTCCACACAGCTCTGCCATACTGGGGAGCCCAGAACCATACCCAGCACTCCAGCTGGGAGCCTCACCGGGGCTCAAGAGCCGGGGAGGATCATCTTTACCGGCCTCCTTTACGTCAAGGGCTCATTGCTGGCTCATGGTCAACTTGTTGTCCACCAGGGCATCTTCAGATCTACAACCTAGACATCCACTTTTGACATTTAGAATATGCTGTTGTTTTTACCTGGCACAGACAGCAGTAGCAGTTATGAGACACACTTTGCCAACAGTTGTATTCTCTTTCGTTACAAAGAGAGAATTAAAGTATTAAAGGAAGACAATACAGTAGCCACAATTAGCTACCACTGACTATGATTAATCCCTCAGAAGGACTTTTCAGAAATATTAGAAACCAAAATCAGATTCTTAGAATGGAAAGGATTTGACACTATTATGAGCTCCATCTAAAATAATCCTGAAAATTGTATGGCAAATACCATGTAATCATTATTAATGATCAACAGTCCACTTCTCTATAGTTAGTCCAAAGTATTTGGTGAACAAAAAGTAACCTTAACAAATATTTTTATCTATATTGCAACACTTTCTGTAGTCTGTTCTAGTATTTCAGCAGTCATTACATGAAATAAGTCAAAGTAATTCAAAAATATCTGTAATATCAGATCATCAGAACAGATAAAAGTGATTGTAAAATGAGAGCTGGCTCCCGTAATGAGGTGTAGTTGTGATATATGCTGAGAAATGGGTAAGAAATTTAGAACAAATCACATCTAACCATAGCCAGGTTATTAACTACTGTGTATGAGAAAAATATTCCTGTCTACAGTAGGCAAAAATTATTCATCAAAAAGAAAGTTAACACTTAAAGAAAAGGCCTGTCTTTTATTATTTCAGAGTTTCCAAAAAAAAGAAAAAAGAAAAACTGTGAATTTGTAGTCATATGCAAGGTAGAATGGAGGAGTCAGCATGGATTCACAAAGGGGAACCAATACAAAGGACTTCCATGATGAAATGACTGGCTGGGTAGATGAGAGGAATCGATGTTATCTACCTTGACTTCAGTAATGCCCTCCCAAGTACTAACTGAAAATAGCAGTCAATATGTTTATTTCAGATGAATATTTAGTTTACTAAAAATCTCTCCAGCATACTAAAAATAATTCCAGTACATAAACAGAGGAAGAGGTTCACAAAAAGTGAAGTAAGTTTATTTTGACATTTTAAAAACAAGCTTCCTCTTTATTTTTTGTATCAAAAGTGAAGTACATGAAAAAGGAAAGGATGAAAGCGATGATGGATTGTAAGGAAAAACCTGTAGTCATTTTTCTCTCATCCTCTAAAATAGTTCAGATCAAACTGAAGGCTATGTTCAGTTTTGGTTTGCTTTGCCGGTAGGAGGAATATGGAATAAGTTCATCATTTTGGCCATAGAAGTAACAGAAGTCAAAATATATTGTTTACACATCTAATTGCAAAGAGACTGCTCTCCCGTCTCTTCCCTCTGCAAGAATTCACCTCAGATGAAGGGAAAGCAGAAGGAAGCAAAGTACATTTTCCCCCAGGCACTACAGGAACACACTAATATCCGTTGCTAGCAGTGCCACAAACCTGTCAGTCTGCTTCCCAGGAAAATTAAGGAATTTCAAGACTTGGCAGAAATCAGGATGTTGCAGTAAGACACTTGCAAGAGGTGATCTCTACAAGTCGGAAGCGTGACATACACTACAGCTCACCTCTTAAGAATAAATATCCACAGCTAAATCTCAAGCCTGCTCTTAAGGACATGGTTTGATATTTGACCTTCTTTATTGGTGTATCCCATTTGAAAAGCTTTCACCTTTACATTAGTGTTATCTTTCTAAAGCCATTTCACCTTGTTTGATAATACAACATATTTTTAGTCTTTCCAATATTACAATAGTAAGATTTGCTGATCATGGCAATCTCATAAAATAGTTACTCCGACAGTGACTAGATTCATCTTCATAAGCTTTGAAGATCTACGCGAATTAATTCTGCAAGATTCTTTTCTTTAAAATTTTAATGCTGTTTCCCATGTTTAAGACCTACCTCTCCAGCTGCAGTCACTGCCTTCCCTGATGCCCTGGGGAACCACGCTCACTGGCTGAGAAATCCTGCTCCAGGGGAATGAAGTGCACCACTGCACTCTTCTTGCAAAAAACCTCACGCAGACAGATGGCTCATTGGGCTCTAATGACCTCACACAAGACCCACTGAATGGGACAATTCCTGTTAAATACAGGGGCTTTATCAGGCTATTGGAGGGGACAGATTCAACCCTTGGGTTCCGGATTCTTTTGGCAAGGCAACCTTCACCAAGCAATTCTGATGCAATGTCTACAACGTGTTTTAGACTGCCCACTCGAGTAGGCCTTGTTAGGCAGTGCAGAGAAAAACAAAAAACCTAAACCTTAAAAGGCGTTGCCCTAGCCATGACCATTGATGATTTAGAACATGAGAAGCAGGATCATTGCCTGAATCCAGGATTAACAGCCCACATGCTATGAGAATAGCTCTCAGCTTCTTGTAAGCATCCTAACATGGAATTTATACAGTAACAACCTCTCTGCTGCAATATTCATTCCAAGAAGGCAAGTTTTGCTGCTGACAGGAAAAGATGTGTCTATAATTGCAGCCCCCAATTAACACCATCTGATATCCCTGACAAATATACCAATACACATGACTACACAAATCACTCCCTCACACACCTCCATACAGACAGATTTCACATGGATTTCCCTGCACATTTTTTTCTGTCTTGGTCTATTTTGCTCTGTGTTGTACTGAAGTTTGAAAAGACTGGAGCAAGTGCAAACTGAGCAAAGGATTGATGATAATCTTAAAACTTTTTGTTTTTTTTTTCAGCCAAACATGGATTAGATAACTTGGTGTCAACACAGCAATCCGCTTCACAATTAGAGCTTCCCCTCCCACCTACTTCAAATAGAATTAAGTGCAGCTTTGTCAGGTGTTCTAGTGCAGCTGAAAGTGCTTTCCCATTACAAAACAGATGTTTCTGCACATCAGCTGCTGTCAACAATACCATCCTGGGAAATATGTTTATTCTTTAATCCACTGTTCAAAGCAAGCAGACAGCACATGAAGCACTGTTCTGGGGAGACCTGTCCAAATTTGTTTGAGGCCCTGATTCTCAGACTGATCGGTTTTTAAATCTAAAATGTAAAACCTACAACTAAGATCTCAGTTCAGAAATGCACCTAGGCATATGTTTTACTTTAAATATATACACCTTATACATGTACTTAGTGTTTCAACAGACTAACATTTCAGTGGAGCAGGAGACTACAAATTTTATAACGGGTGAGGATATAGTCTTATACTTTTTATTTTGAGATCCATGATACTTTTGCAGACAGTGATATTCTCAGCTGAAAAATATGTGCAATGCCTCTATATTTTAAAGCTTTGATTTACCTGTTAATTTGAGATCTATTATATATTGATTTTGTTCACTGGCTGTATTTTACATATAAGCACTTTTTTTACTATTGATGTAAACATTCAAGTATACACATTTAATCTAGTAATAAATGTCTGTATGCAATGCTCTGCTTGCCACTTACCCAGGTCACTTTTTCAAACAGGACACTGCATCTTAAATGAGTTTTACAACCTGATAGATTTAAAGTAAGTAACACTTTGACATGGTTTTCTTAAGCAAGCAGCCTAGTTCCACTAGAAAAGACTACGAGTTGTTTCACATGGATGCATAACTCCACAAGTTTTATGGTGATGAAATGCAATCAATTTTACAACTAAGCGCATTTCAGAAAAGGGTTGTCGGGAAGAATGACAGGATACACTGCTGAGCGAAGGAGAGAAGATAGCTCTATAGTGAAACATCAAGTCTGCTGTAGTGAACATCATTAAACCTGGAATAATGGGAAGAAATTATAAAAACTGCCTTGTTTCAATCTCCTATTCATTATTCATCAGGGACAATACCCAAAAGAGATTGCACAGTAATTAAAGGTGTTCCCTGAATACCAAAGGATAGCTCCTATGGAGTCCCCTTCCCTCCACACTGGGAGCACTCTCACACTAGTGCGCTGGAGTCTTTTTGGATATAATTATAGCCACAAATATTTTATTAGAGTTAGGATTAAAAATAAATAATAATAAAAAAAGACCTAGCTGGAAACCAAGCAAGTTCAGTGACCTAATAATATCTAATGAAAAACATTATCTTACTGGTGATGTTGTAGGAGGACTTTTTTATATAAACAAAAATAATATTTGCATCCTCGTTTGAGATAGATTAAGTTGGTTTAATAACCCATTTAAAATAACAGAGATCATCACTAAAAAGTACAGTTTATATGAAAGAAATGATGGTGATTAGAGTTATATTGGTAGAGAGGTTTCACTGGAGATTAAATGTGAACATACTGGGGTGCCTGAATACTGTTGCAGGGCAAGGGGAAGTTGGCTTTGAACAAATGCAGCAGATGTTCCAGGATAAAAGCTTGTAGCATGAGCCTGAAGGAACACAAAGTAAAAGAAACTCCTGGGTTTCCAGCACACAGAGAAAAAATGAAGAACTTTAAACAATGAAATTGCACTGTATTTTCAATGGTGTCAAAAGGGGAGAATTTTTTGCACTTCCTTCCTAAATAAACATGACTATGCAAGAAATATCTAGTTGTCTCATCACTTTCTTAACTGAACAAAAAACCCTGCAAATGTTGGCTGACTGCTTGAGCAAAAGGTGTAACTATATATTTCACGAGGAGGCAAATTGTCATGCAGACATGCTACAATTTCTAACATGAGAAGAAATCCCGAATTGCTTGAGAAAGTTAATGAGTTGCATTCACATATAAATCCAGCCAATACTCAGCTGGCATAAAATAAAATACTGACTATGCCACTAACCATAGTGTCCTATTAATTTAGAACACTATGGATTTCTGTATCATCTTGATGAAATGGCTCAGGGACAGAAAATTAACATGTAACAACAAATGTGTAGCAAATTTAATTAAGAATGCCATTTCATGGCCACTTAAGGCGACTAAGATTGCCATGATCCCATCACCAAACACTCAAGCCAACTCATTGTGGTTATTTCTTTACTTCAGCACTTGTGCTCATATGGGCAGTGAGTCTTCAATGAGATGATTTGGCCAACTCTGCGAACCAAAGCGACAAAGTCCAGGCAGCCCAGCCTCCTAACCCAACCACACATATTGTCAGGCAAGTACTAGAGCCAACAGATGGCAAAACATCTGTGGAGAGAAGAGAGGACCTTCACAGACTGCATATAGGTACATCTGAGTTGCTGCAGAATTTCACTCAGAGGAAAAGCTTTGCTCTAGCTGGAAATTCAGTGCCTACATTGTTCAGGTTCTCAAGGTAAATGCTCTTCTAGCCCTCTGAAAAAGGTGGAAATCAATACAGTTTTAAGAAACTAAACACAAATATTTACATTATTTCTATTTCACATATAAAAATTCTGTATCACAACATGGGTGGTGAGATGATAAAGAGAACTTTTTTTCTTTTTTTTTCTCTAGGGAAATAATACTACTATGTCATAGACCTAGGCCAGTTTCCATTCCTTTTGATTTGACTGGGATTGGATTACGATTCACAGGAACTGTTTTATGCAGAGTATCTTCCACCAGCTATTTTTCAGTTGAAGTATTCACACCACACACCAGAAATAATATTCCACCTACTCTTGGATAAAAAAGGAGTTACAGAAGTACATATGTTTAAGAGCAGTGCTAAGAACAACAGCTACAGAGTGGAATTGATTTCACCTGGCTCTGTTACAATATACTGAAGGGATCTTATAGTGATGCATTTTGAAATGATAAGTTGTAACTATTATAGTTGCCAATTTACATTTTGTCAATGTCTCATGGCTGTCAACGTGATAAGAAGTTTCCATTGCACTAAGTAGGGAATATAAATAGGAATAACAGTTGACCATTCTCCTCAGAGCTTTGTGGTCTAAAAGACAGAGAAAGCTACATGAAAATCGACTGTCATTTCTTCCAGTTAAAAAATGAAGAATGAAAATGGGCTTACTATCAGTAAGAAAGTCTGAAAAAGAGCTGGAAATAGAACTTTTCATTGTAAATCACCAGATTATTATTCCTGAAACATGTCTATATCGCAAACAGTGTGCCTGGATCCCTGAAATTGTCGTTCTTCAGAAAACATTCTGAAAATTGAGATTTACCATTTCAATCGTATTTCACAGTAACCATCCCATATGCACATATCATTTTTTGTCCCACCAACTATTCCTCTAAGGCAATACAGCTTTGTTTTTATTTTTCACTTTATTAATCACTTAGAATAAGTTATTTTAATAGATTACAACAAAGAAGTCCCCTACAGAATATCTAACAAGTAAAGCAATGTGTTTGTCCAGACCATAATAGAATAGGGAGGGAGTAAACAGAGACAGATTGCACTGGACAATCCAAGACTATGATTGCAGGGGCATCTCAGTAATGTTTCCCATAAATATAACACAACTAGAGTGGAAAGGCTGGTGGAGATCCATATTCACCATATTCACCATATGTTTGCAGTTGAAGATCTTGATCCATATGAAAAACAAAAGAACTATAATAAATAAATGACAAAATACAGTTCTAGGAAAAGTAGGGAGTAGCACATCTGTGAGTTCAACTGAATTTACATAATGCGTATCTTATAATTGCAGAGATAAGCAGGAAAGGCAAGTACCTTGTGAGTTAGAAGAAAATTAGATAGAAAAATTATTTGCGGGATAAACCAATTAGTGCCTTAAAGAACTCAACACCCTTTTACATCTTTTGGCAATAAGGAAAATCATCATTTTGTAGACAAGTCTTTGAATTGTGCTGGATGCATAATACTTTTTGGAAAACTGTACCTAGTCCTTAGGAGGAAGAAAAATATGCTAATTTTGGTGGAAATTTTGTTCTCTGACTTTCACATAGTAAAAACAAAACAGGGCTACATCAATAAGAAGCACCCATATTAGCAGTCCAGAGTGCAAGTTCCTTCAGCTAAAAACTTGTCAGAAAAAAGAATAAAAAAAAAAAAAAAATCCTCACACAATTTGGCCAGGAAAAGTAAAATCCATAAACCATGAAATAGGGAAACAAGAAATCAAATTTTTCACATAGACATCCACTAAAATCCATTTACAAACCTTCTCTGCAAGCTCTGTTTCTGACTCTGACCAAATATTTTAAAAGGTATGTTTTAAATACTGTAAAAACCCTCCAAATCCACAGGACAAAATAAAAAGTCAAATGTGATAGTACCCAAATACTTTTGCATAGCTCCCCTCTGACAAATCCATGGCCAGAAGGAGCATTTCAACTAGAGAAAGTAAATCAGTGAGGAGACATTTATCTATCAATAATGTGTCCAAATAAACTGCTGGAGGCATTCCATGCCTGCTATCGACGCACCAACCCGAGTGTAAAACATTGAAGAGAATTAGGAAAAATATTATAAAGGCAAATAGCAATTCTAAATAGAGAAAGAAAACTAGAAGGACTAAATCAATTAGTGCATTATTCCTATCTGAGGACTTCCATTTGAGAAAGATCAAGGCCACAACCACGGATCAAAGTGATTAACTGCCTAACCCGCAGCCAGCAGAGATACAGACGAGAGGTGGCAGATCATATACACACAAAGAATCTAAACTGGCAAACAGAGGATTTTGCTGCCTGCAAGAGAAAAAGCTGCAAAATCCAAGTATTCTGACATACACAGACTTTGACAAAGACAATAAATAAGATGCTGAGAAATGCTAGTTTTAATCTACAGAATATAAATTAATGTGAGAATATGTGGATTGTTTAAATTAAAATGAAAATACTATAAAATGTTTAACTGTGGGGTTATTAATCAAGTCGCTTGCAATATATGAAATGCTCAGATGCTTGACTGTGAAAATTAATTTTTGCACATTTTATCATTTAAATTACATGTCCCATCTTTAAATCTCCACTACCTGGGATACATTTCTTATTAGAAAGACGCGAGTTATTCAGTGATGTCCCCTGCATATCTAATGGGGAGGCTGAGTACCAATTTGCTAACACTTTCTCATCAGCCACAGTCCAGCCACCACAGCTGCTTTCTGACTGGACAACTATCCAATCAGTCAGGTAACTAGGTGAGACTACACTTGGACTTGATCACCATCACATTCATTTCCCCGAGATGCTGAAAAAATTATAATGACAGCCAGTTTGCTTATTCATATTGACTTCCTGGTTAACATTAGATTAATAGTTTGTTCATAACAGGATAATATCTCAAGGGAAGAAACAAGATTAGAATCCTGTCCTACAAAAAAAAAAAGTCAAAGCAATTCCTTCCCCAGGAAGCTCAGTAACACAAAATGCAACAACCAGGTCTAATAGACTGCAGAGAGGTTGTTAGAAGAGACTTATTTCTAAGACCTATACTTTGCAAACTTATAGACACTACAAGCACGGAAGACACATCACTAGCAAAACTCAATTTGCATTAAAATCTCAGGCTTTAAACAGCCAAGCAACCAAACAGGAAGCCAAAAGTTTTGCTGCATTTTTACCGCAATCTTTTCTTCCATTCCTAGTACAACAAAACACAAACTGCACAAATATATTTTTTCACCGATACGCATCTGTGTTTGAACAGTCCTTCCTTCCCTTCCCGCAGCTGATGAAAAAAGCTATTCGCTTCGTTAGCTTTCCCGATGACACTCATGTCAACAGAACAGCTTCATTAGTCTCTTCCTTTCTAACAGTTTAAGAGTCTTGGATAACATTCCCTCTCAGGAGACACACACTGACTACATCGTGTGAGACAAACCTTTAAAAGGGCAGACTTTATTTGCTCTCATCCTATCTTTGCCCACAGAATAAGCTGTGCCTAAAACACCTGGATTCACACCTCCAGGCACCCAGATTAATAACTATAAATCCAATTATTAGGGGAAGTATCAACAGCATATGGAGAGAAAGCAACTGTATTTGTTCAGCGAGAATTGACATGAATGAATGCAAAAGCTTTCCAAAGCTTTCATAGCATATAAACATTGCAAAAGGCTAACGTGGGACTTCATAAAGACCCTTTCTCTAGGTGTAGTATACTTCAAAACAGGCCCTCCAGCACCCTTTTCTGCTCTAGTTTCTGCTACTAGACTATCATTGGACCAGTCCTCTGATCTTCCACCCTAGTTTCTTTAAACTAATTATTTGCAACAAAATACCAGTGAGGAGCAGCAGTCCCTGTTTTGGAAAATTTGTCTTCTGCAATAAGTAATACTATGGGGATGGGGGAAGCTTATTAAAAAGAAAAAGGGGTTTTAAAGAACTAGGCAGAGAAAAGACTAAACTCATACTCAACAGAGAGGGTTCAGATCAGCCCGTGAAATGAAGGAAACTGTTACTGGAAGCTTCTGAGAAAACATTTGTATAAATATTACTGACTAATATTCTACTGCCAGTTTCCCCAAAGCTCCCAAGTAGCTTGGTGCAATTGCTCTGAAACATCTACTGTGTTTTTTCCCATGAGGGCCTTCGAAGCTACAGTTTCCTATTAGACAGAGAACAAGGACAAAAAAACATGAGGGAACAAGAAAGAAATTGCAGGGAACATCATCACTGCTGGATTCTGCTGCTGCCACTACTGATTGATTCCTTCTTAAGCTTAAGGCCAGAGTTGAAAGTGTTCCCTGGTTCAAGGACCAGTCAATCTCTTCATTAGTCTCCCAAGGGACTAACCCAGAAAGCTGCTCTCAGTCAGCATCCAGCTGATGCATTCAGGGACTTCCCAACACGGACTTCCCAACACTATGCAACTAGCTGCTGTTCCCAAGTGCCTCCATCCACGCTGTTCTTTCAGCTTTCACAGCTCCATTTGATCTTCGCCCATTCAGTTTGCTTATGGAAAAATAAAAAGGTTAGCAGAATGAGCATTATGTTAAACAATTACTAAGGTATTTCACCTGTTTTTTCTTCCTAGAAAAATGAAAATTTCTTTGAAAAATTTCTTCTGAAAAAACAGAAGAAATATATATATATATATATATATCTCCACAAGATAGTGTTGAGCACAGTCTCATAAAACTGTCTGCTTTTTGAAGACAGGGCGCATGGAGACCCAAGCACCCTCAGCAGCAGCCCAGACGCTCTTCCGTGGCGCCCAGCGCGGTGCAGAGGAGCCAGCAGAGACGCTGCCATCGCTGCCTGCCGCAGCCCAGCACTGCACAGACGTGTGCGGCACGGCAGTGCTGGCGCTCAGCTAACAAGCCCAGACTCTCGGCACAGTACATGACCTGGGACACGACGCTCTGCTGACACTGCTGTCCTCCTCTCACTTCCAGAGAGAGCTAAATCGGTGCCAATTAAGGGATCACTGCACTGTACTCTACTGAGGATTACTCGTCTCTCCCAGAAGAACGGATGTGCTTCATTCATTTCATGCCACAGCAGGAAAGGGGTCAAATACTATAAGCACAAGCTCCACGGCCATCACTCTCTTCATTCCTTCCAATCATCAGACCCTCCAGCACCAGCGCAGGCTGCTCCACGGGTATTCTTGGAGGCACGTTTCACCAGCACTCTCTGCAAAGCACATTTGCGTGGGACCCTGAGAGGCGACTCCTCTTTGAATGCTGATTTCTACTTTGTCATTACTGCTGAGATTGTTAATGGGTTTTTCAGACTCCTGAGCCTAAAGCAAGGGGCTTTCTGAAAGCCCTAGGACGCTATCAAATGCAAAAATAGCCAAGTGTAACAGCCAGGCTTTGAGTTCATGAGAACTGAAAAACCGTATGTTAGAAAGAGCAAATATTTTAGAAGAAACTCCAAAACCTAGGTCATTGAGGGCTTAGGAATTACAGAAATGCATTGACTTGTTATCTCACTCACATGAACAAGCCAGTAAGTACAGCAAGGAAAAGCTGGTATCCTGCACTCTCTTTGGTCCTGCAGATTATAAAGAAAAATGAGCCAAGAAGACAAATAGAAGATTAAGGGTTTGTCTACACTGAGCACTGATTTTTAAAGGCACCCATACTAGGTGAGGTGTCAGAGGCAGTATTACAAATTGAAAGGTAATTTAATTTTCATATACGTGGGGTGTCTATATATGCACACACACATACGTAGGTATAGGAGAATAAACGAGCATTTGTTTTCTCTGTTAACATTGATTTGGGATGTGCTTGCTCCCACATCACACAGCATGGCCACAACTACACAGCCTCTCCATTTAAATCAGGAATTTACTAATTACTTACACTTTTAGTGGGTAAGTCACCTATCCCTGCTAGCTCACATACTATTAGCTTTCATGTCTGTACATGGCACTGCATTCATAGAGATGCATTTAAGGATTAATCCCTATCAGTGTGAATATTTAGAAGTATAGGCATGGACAGAAAAAGATGATCCTGTGAGCAATGAAACTGTCCGGTTTGTCTCCTGTGATGAGTGAATTAGAAGTATCTCAAGTTTCTTCTGTGAGCACAAAACACTGCTTCTGACAGTCCTGTATATTTTCATCTACATCTTAAAAACATTCTGGGACACAAACTTCCTGTACACATGTGGATTCTGGGATTCATTTGTTAAAATGAAGGAACTAGAAGGGAACAGCCCAGAAAAGGAGTGTATTTTCAGCAGTACATGGGGCTTGGAAGCCATGTGCAGCGACCTATGAGCCACAAAAATCAGCCAACAGCACATGACACTGCTGTAACACACTGTCCAGAATGCTGAGTTTTAACTGCGAGGGAAGGGATTTTATTATTACTACTATTATGATTATATTATTATTATTATTATATTGCAAATAGGTACTGTGGAGACACAGCATCCATGATTACAAAGACTGTGATTCCACAGTCAGCTATTAAAAAAAGAAAATTCCAGCTTGCAAGCAGTTTGCAGATGCTCAAGATCAAGTTCATTAAAGGTACATTGTCAGATCCAATCTGGAACAAAATGCAAATTTTCAGAAGTCTTTCGAAGTTGTTGATTCCTTTTTGTGTTTTGATTCTAGTATAGGCACATTCTAAAATGAATTACACTTCCACTGTGCATTTCACAAACAGTTCTGTGAAAATTATTTGAAAAATCACATAGAAAGCGTACATTTTATTACTTCTTTCACAAAAATGAAATTGTAATCTGTTAAAAAATAATAATAATACTTTTAATGAGAAACATAATCCAGTCATGTAAATACTCCCATTATGGCCTATCACCTCTCTCTACTGTAAGCTTTCCCACCCCACAGGTTTAGCTGCCTGCAGACCAAGGTCTAGCTCTGTAACTGCTGTGCAAGAGCGATAGGAAGATTAAAAGGTAAAAGTCACATAGGGCTGCGATTGTCAAGACAAGATCAGCAGTAGCTGAGGGGTTCAAGAGGAAAACACTAAGATGGCAAGGTGTAAGACCATAAAGAAGAGAGGAAGAGGAAAACGAGGAAAAAAAAAAAAAGAGAGAGAGAGAGAAGTTAGTCAGCCCTGTTAGGAATCACCAACTCCAGTATCGTGAGCGTCAGAGCTGGTGGAAAACAGCAGCTCAGCAATACGGCAGGTCTGTTCAGGGCAATGAAGCAGGACAACCCTTCCCCTCCTGACGAATGCCTGCGAGGCCAGCAAAGACTATGGGTGCCCCGTCAGCGATGGGAGCACGCTAAGGCAGAACCCAACAGTTCATTAAGTCCCAGCTATCTTCTGTCAGCCACCAAATATATATTTTTTATATTTTTAAAGTAAGTATATCTCCTGCTTGGGGAATCTTTTTATACTCATGCCTGAACAAGCCTAGGAGGGGCCTTACCTTCACAACAACAAAATCCTTTTATTGACAAAACCAATAACTGAGCAGATAAAAAAGTCACATCCTTACACCTTTACAGAATCAAGACCTCTATTTCCATTGCAATCAACTAATAAGAAAGTCACTTATCTCTATATGAATACAGAAATAAAATACAAAATACATATATTTCACTTAAAACACAATCTGGAACTAACCGTACTGGGCAATTGTGCATTGCCAAGCACTGATTTCATTTTCATTATACTGCACTGACAGCAAAGTCATTTATCTTTTTTCAGCTCTCAGTCTCCTTTTATCTCTTTTCTTATATTTCTGTATTTTTTCTCTGTCCTGCAGTGTTGCTGAATGCTGATGAGCAGAAAATGGTACAAAATCACATACAGCCTCTTTCAGGTGAAAAGTTCAGGTATGGAATACCCAAGGTTTTTCCATTTTGGAGTTCCCTGTACTGTATATTTGCTGCATATTTGGCATTATCCAGGTATATAGAGATCAGTTAAAGACCTCTCTACCTCTGTCCTTCTCAAGACTAGGCAGAAGTGTCCACCAATGGTATTACGTTTATTTCATTGTTCTTATTTGCTTTCTGTTAAGGAGAGGAATAATCTTTCTGTCACTGCAGCGTTAGTTATAAACCAAAACACACCACGCATACACACAAACCAATGCAAAAACAATTTTACACATATCAGAATCACAAGTTTTTTTAGAGTGCCTTCT
Source organism: Crypturellus undulatus (assembly GCA_013389825.1). Lineage (NCBI taxonomy): Eukaryota > Metazoa > Chordata > Aves > Tinamiformes > Tinamidae > Crypturellus > Crypturellus undulatus. The sequence continues at coordinate 512,549 of VWPW01014699.1, forward strand.
TTTTATTAAACTTGTTGATTTTGTAGAAACATTTCAGAAAAAAAAACAGGAAAACAGGAAACAAAAGAATCTTCCCAGTATTCTACTACCTAAGTGTGTTTGCATCTCATGAGGGATGTGCAAACAATTGACTTTTAAGCTCACCCGTCAAACCTACCTTTCTTAATTATTGAGCAGTGAATCAAATTTGCTGTAATGCTTTTTTTTTTCTTCCCACAGAATGTTTCATCTGCATATAAGATGACGTCTAGGATCTCATTACAAGTCAATGAAGGTCTGATCAATAAAATCAGATGCTCTCTGAAACAGGTATCTACAACAAATCACTTGAACCACTAACTGTATGGGCAAGATTATCCTATGCTACCGTGGAAGTCCAGACATTATTCACATGCTTAGACTTTCATTTAGACTTGTTAACTGGGGATAGGGGGAGCAAAACTGAGAATTTACTTCTCTCCTGCACCACACCTTTAAGAATGATACTCTTAATTCCTCCTGTTGTAATCACTCCTGGTAAAGAGAAAGAAAAAAGAGAACAAGGACTGGGACAAAGGTATCCCATCTCTCAACTACACGAAGTTTCTCCCTAGTACTACTTGTTAAAAATTTAATCAGAAGTCAAAAATAATTTTTTAAAGTACCAGAAAAAAAAAAAAGGGGCAACATTCTGTTGGGTAATACCAGCATACTGGCACTTCCAAGAAAACAGGATGAGTGGGCTGAAACATCTCCTTAAATAAGGAGAATTTACAACTCACATATGCTGTGTCCTGGCCGAGTATTTTATCCTACTGATAAAAGTTATGTGATAAAAACAGGGTATACTTTATCCATTGGCCATTTTGTGACTCCTGGCTGTATTTCAGGCAAAACTATTCAACATATTCAACGAAAATTCACTATTCACTGAAAAGACTGTTCCTACCTCTGCCTCAGTGCTGTACTCGTTTTGACTATAAATCTGCATAATTTGAAAACTACACAATTTGCATACCTGTTTGGACCATTTGGCCAGAGTGATGCAAAATTGTTATAAAACTTTTGACTGAAAGACTACATTTTACAAATATAATTCATGCTACTGGCTTAAAAAAAAAATGATTTGAGTGCAAGTAGCCATCACCATCTAAATCTTAGGCAAAGATTTATTTTATTAATGCACTAAAAAAAAACCTAAAAAAAAAAACAAAAAAAAAAAGAATTCAAATCTTTTAGATGCTTCGAAACAAGGAAAAATATACAGTATCTACTCCGAGATTTTTAGTTCCTTCTCTGTGAATCCTCTCTTGAAAGTACTCACAGCTACGTAAGTCTTAAGGTAAAAGCTATTTCCATTTTTAAATCTGTTTTAAAAGTTGTGTAAAACTATAAAGCACTTATATATTCAAATGATTGTCTTTTTTAATGCTTTATATTGTTTTCATTCTTCCTTCTTTCTCTTAATTTATACCCCATGGGAATTTCACTTGCATCAAGATTACAAAATTAACTCTTAAATATTACTTAAGTCATAATCTCTAAAGTATATTTACAGAGTATTTATAATGTTGGTGAATTTCATCAGTGACAAATTGTCTTCCAGCTCCTAATGTTACTCAACGTCTTACACAGCACTGACCTGAATCATATTTACCTATGTCTTTTAGTAACAAGCTTTATAATTTCTATTCACCTGGTTCACTTTTTCTGAACCTTTTTCAGTGAAAGTTTTCAGTGAAGTTGTTTGAAAGTTTCCTGTCACAAAATAAAATATCCAACTGCCATTTTCTCGCTAGTCACAAACTCTTCTGCCATACCAGCAGAGATAAGCAGTAAGGAATGTGTCCAGAATTGACAGGGACATAGAGCTGGAAATATGTGTAAACTGTACAAAATTATTCAGGATAGTCACGTGTGAAAAAAAAAAGCGCTGCAAGGAGTAGCTGACTGATAAAATGGCACATGAAATTTGTATCTGTTAAGTGCAAATTGATGCAAAAAAAAGTAAAAACACTGTGATGGAGTCTAAATTAGCTACAACAACACAGGGAAGAAGTCTTAGAGCACTGTGGACAGCTCTGAAAACATCAGCTCAGTGCTCAGCAGACATTTAATAGGCAAACATAATATTACAACCAATGAAGGCAAGAAAAAAGAACAAACATGAAGACATCATTATGCCACAGTACACAGATCTTGAGCACTGCAGATAATTAATTGTGGCACCTCCTTCCTATTCACCATTAAAAAAAAAAAGACACTGCACAGAGAGGGGTGGCAAGAATAAAGAGATAGGAAATGAAACCCATACAGGGGGACATTAACTATTTTCAGTTCTAAAGAAAAAGACAGCTAAATAGTCTAGAAAATTAGGGATAGTGCACAGGAAGCGAATAAAGAATTGCCAGTGGCTGTTCCTCACAACAAAAGGTGAGGGAAACAAATGGGGAAAAATGGGGAGTAAATGACTAAAACATAAGAGCTTTTTCACAAGACCCGTAAATAAAATATTGANAGATAGTGCATAGGAAGTGAATAAAGAATCACCAGAATCACAACAAAAGGTGAGGGAAACAAAT